>JABWTJ010000251.1:767033-1057033 GCA_016801875.1 Solanum sitiens
ACGTTAGGTTAGTCGCTATAAGAATTGATTATGGTTAATGTCTATAGCTGCTACCTATAATGAAATATGAGGATGAATTATATGTAATTAATACAATATGGGTCAATTCATGATAGGTTGAATATGATTAACCTATGTAAACTTACTTTCCATGAACTCCCTATATGAAGCATGCTTGTATCGACCTTAATGGCAAATTGTAGTAGTGTCTCATCTAGATTATGATTTCATTAGCTACTGCCTTAGGGTGATATGATTCATGAAATATGACCTATAATCCATATGAATGAAATTGATTAATGATCTATGTTATTCTACTTTCCTAGTATGTTGATATGTTGTATTATGTTATGGTAAAATCATGTAGTGACTTGTACATGGTTTCTTATATGTTTAAAGTACATTTAGCTACTGCTATATATGTTTTTTATTGATGAATAAGGTGTATTGATTAATGATAATCAAAGGGTGAGAATTGGGTAAGAATGCTTATTTCCTTTACTCTTCTACTTCTCTATTCCTTTATAGTAATGTTGATGAAGCCTTGTATCGCATTGTGTGGTATGGTCCACTTATGGTGGCGGTGTTTACTTTATTGTCATTATATATGTGTTGACTATGGCCTTGAAGGCATATTGATGAACTTATAAACATGTGTTTAAGATGATACTATGAGAAGCTTATGCTTACTTTCCTATTCTAGTTGTGATTTAGGTTGTATGGCTATTGTTTGAGCATGTGTATAATCATGTTAGGGTATTGTATAGGTGCTGTCATTAATGTGTTAAGATGGTTAATAACCCTTTACCCATGTACCCCTTATATGAAAGTGTAAATAGCTAAAGTTAGGAGTCTTGATTACATTGTGTATATTGTCTTGTCTCCTATGCTATTATGTGTTGTGTGCTATGTGCTTGAAGTGTAATGTGGTCTAATAGGGTGGCTGACTTAATAAGTTATTGATAGCCATTATGTGATCATGTTGGTCAATGTACACACACTCTCACTTACATGCATCTTACCAGTAGTATAAGTCATTGTGTCTAAATGAAAGGTAGTTCTCATATTCACTAGTGTCTACTACTATGTATGTTAAGGTGATGTTTATGAATGTATGATTTGTATTCCCTTACTAGGATGACTTGATAGGTGTACTAGTATATGGGACCTTGTTTATGCACTGCACATGTGTATCTTGATAGGATAGTTCCTAGGTTTGGTTTCTATGTACATGAAGGATGAATGTATGAACATGTTATGAATATGATATAATGAAGTATGAATGTGTATAGTGTCTTAGTAGGTTTATATGAACGTATTGCTCATATAGTTATGCCTATAGACTTATGCATTGATATATGAACATGTGTGACCTTATGTGTTATGTGAAAGGTTTGCTCACATCTAAGTATACACTCACACACATGGATGATCTAGTTAGTGAGAAGAGGCCTTACTAGGGGTGCCCAAGAATACTCCAAAACTAGATAGGTGCTTGAATATGCTATAAGCATATGAATGATGAATATCCTAAACCTATGTTTTATAAATAAAGGTAATAGAGGCTTTTATATAAAGGGAACTTAGCTTAGCACCGAGTGAACTTGACATTGAGAGGTGTTGACTTCCTTGGAGGAATATTCACCATTTGTCCCTTATAAGGTGTCGACTTCCCTTAGAGGAATACTCACCTATGGACTTACATGAAGTGTTGACTTTCCTTGAGGAATATTCACTCATGTTTTCTCATGAGGTGAGGCCCCATTACCAAATGGTATATAGAGGGAATACCTATCTCTTAGTTCCATAAACTATGCTTGCCACATAGGATCTAGCAAAGTGATTTCACTTAGGATGCTAGGATGTATGTTAATGTTCTACCTTGGCTTGGTAGGAACACCTTCCTTTGGTGTAAGGCTCTACAACACCAAATCCCATGTTTAGCACCCATGGTCTTAGTGTCGGTTAAGGCTATGGTTTCCCTAAAGATAAAATGGACAATGGAAGTAATTGAATAGGATCCTAACTAGGAGGACTTAAGGTAAGTTACTTAGGATAGATGGAAGTAATGAACCCATCTACACATTGCACAAGTGACTCCTTAGGAAGTCTTAGGAAGGTACCTTATTACATAGGATTATGTATGTGTCCTTTATGTATGATATTGTAGTCTTGGTTTGACTATGATTATATTGTACTATACTTCTATGATGGTTGTGTAAATGCTATGTATGGTATTCTCTTGTGTTCCTAAGGTGATGCATTGCACCAAGTATCCCTAAAGGGTTAATTAGGAGGCTAATGAATTGAAAGAGAGGGTTAATGTTAAGGAGAGTGAGTTCACTGTAAAGTGACCTCTATTTGTACTTAAATTCTATATGTGCTTTTCTATGATGTTTGGCCTTTGATTGTGTTTCTATGAAGTATGTGGATGATATAAATGCTATTGATAAAGATTTTATGATGATTTACTCAAAAAGGCATGAAGTATGATTTCAAAGGAAATGTCCCTTTTAAATGCATGTTTTAGCATGGTTGCCATACTTAGTACATTCTTGTGCTAATCCCATTCTTCTCTACTTTTTACACAAAGTGTAGGTGTTGGAATGCTTAAAGGAGGTCTATGTTTGAGGAGCTTGATAGGTGATTTCTCAAGCTCAAGGAAAGGAATCCTTAAGTTCAAGGATGTCCTAATGTGTACTTATTGTAAAGTCTATTTAGTAATGTATAGCTTTGTATTATGTCTTAAGGGCCTTGTCCTTAATGTACTCTAAAGTTATTGAGTCTAAGATGGCAAAGAGACTTAGAGTCTAAATATGTATTATGACTTATGTTTTATATATATATGATGTGATGTTTCTAGAATATGATGTGCTATGAAAAGTATTAAAGTTTTCGCTAAATTTACTATGTCAATGCAATGAATGATATCAGAGGCTTGTCTTAGACCTCCGAGAGGTCGACGACGCCGGTTACAATCCAAGATTGTACCCTATCTTCTAGGGTATACTTTTGGGTTGTGACAATATTCCAATTCAAACATCGGATACTAGAGGGGAATAATTTCCTTAAGGGGACATTGTAAGTTCAGTGGACTTGATCTTTTTCTGTTCAAATTTTTCCACATTCTGGTATGTTACAGATTTTAAGTTTTTCTTAATTAATTTATGTTCATCTTTTGTACTGATTCAGTAAACTTTGGTTACTTTGTGTTTCTGCAAAGTTTTCTCAGAATCAGTATTTCTGTTTTGTTTCAAACACAGATTGACAACAGTATATCCACTATAAATTGAATAGATCAGACTCTCTTGGCTTGTTAAGGAAGGATTAATATAATGAAGCCACCAAAACTAAATTTTCAATTATTACTTTTGCTACTAACCGATCCTTTTTGAAATTATTACTATACCACTTGTGAGGAGGGAAAACTATTTTACCTTAATTTCGTGCAGAAAGTTATCCCAACCTACAGGCAGTCAAGTTTCACTCGACTCAGCTCTTTCGCAGCCTAATATGCCTAACGTTCAGGGACATTTTTCTTCTTTTTCGCCTTAGATTATATTTCAAACTTTAACATAAACTCAACACACAAACGTACGGGCAAACCCAACCTTTATATTTATTCTCAAAATCAATACAAAGGACTCACTCGTTGAACAACAATTCTGTTCAACTTTGACTTAAGGCACAATCACAAGTCGATTGCTGTCTTAGACACTTTCTAAAACCCTCACATTTTATTCTAAGTATCTCGGTGAAATTCTAGACTTCCTCTTCCCTCTTTCACCTTTAGGATAACAATTTTATCCCAATACTTAGTCTCTAAAACGTCCAACACCAAGGTTGTCCATTTATAGACACATGTGGCAGCCTTGTGTTTTACAAAGCATAGTGTTGTGACACATGTCCAACACTTGTAAAATGCTTAGCCTACTAAAATATAAATCAGTTGACATCCCCAAGTGATAAGAAGCATTCAAAATTCGAATTCAAAAAGCTATTAGAAGATACAAGGAATCTGGACACAAGCGGTTACAAAAAGGTAACCGCCGCATGTGCTTGGATGTGATCTTTGCTGACTGGATTTCGTCCCCTTTACTGCATTTTACTTCAACATTTTTGACTCCAATACAATGTATAAACACTGTATAGTCATTGCCTCATCAAAGCCCACCAGAATCCATCAGCACATTTGCCATGCCTGCGCCCTGCCGACACCCTGCCGCTGCCTTACTTTGGCAATGCTAACTCTTAATCCACTCGTTTCATTTCATGTTTTCTTGTTGCGTTTCATTCACAATTGACAATGATTTAATTTAGATCTTCTCAATTTTTCCGCATTCGACCAGAACATGTGATTTTCAGATGCCAACTTTGTCCACGACCGATGTCAGCCAGCGTCCAAGTCATGTTATGGGCTGTTGCCTTGCCAACACCCATGTCATGTATTGACACTATCTTACCAATATATTTTGAACCCATTTGACCATGCCAACACTCTGCTCACACAACACATGCTTGATTTCACCCGCATTTTGGCCTTTGGCAAAGTCATTCATGCCAACCCTTTGCCACGTCCATGCCTATGTCGAGTCACTTGGTCAGGGCCCTTACACTACCCTACTACTTGTATTACTCCTTTAAATGCTTCCATATAATCCTTTCCTTAAATTAAACAAAACAGAAAAATATACTACTACATAACATACAACTTTTATTGTCACATCCGGGTTTACCCCCTAGACGTAACCGGCGTCGTCATCCTCTTTGAGGACTAAGACTAGCCTCTTAGTCCTACATCATTACATTCATAGGTCAAAAATACGGAAGAATTAAGACTTTTACTGCTTCTATATTGAGGTTTACGTAGACCTCTACATACACGTAATATATAATCGTATCGAGTATACATAGACCCTTCATATAGGAAGATTACATAGTTGTCTACTTTTATTGCACATACATATATATAGAAGATAGAACATAGTTTCAAAGATTGTCTCATCTCATAACCATATAAAAATGATCATAATAATTTGGGCATAGCCCTACATAAATGTAAAGAAGCCACATATAGGCTTATACAAATCGTACTCAAATAAAAGTAGAAGGAACATAATAGTCTTTAAAACTGAAAAACTTCATAAGCTAGATATCGGCATCACCCTCGGAAAGTGAGGACCTATCCACTTGGATGATAGAGAATATCCAAGTCTTCTTCAATGTCGTCTCAAATGAGCCTTCAACGCCCGGAACCTAAAATGTTTAGGAGAAGGGAGAAAATGAGGTTAGTACGCCACATGTACTAAGTATGAGACCATATGCACATATATTATCAAAACATGCAAAAAGGGACATTTAGCTAAATCATGCCATTTTATTCTTTGAAAGTCTTATGCATAGCCAAGCAAACCATACCAAGCAACAAGACATATTTATTAAGGCAAAGTAAGTAACATGCATATCAACATACTTGAACCCATTATCTAGTACAACCCTATCCTCAAGGAATAACATTACAAGCATGAATAAGAGTTTATCATAGCATAATAAGCAAGAGAATTACTCATGAATCCCTATCAAGTCAACAAGTGCAATAACCAAGCAAAGCCCCATAACCTTACTCAATCAAGTAGCCCAACAAGAATCCATAATCAATGCCCAACTTTACATAATATGACCTTTAAGGATACATAACATCATACCTTAAAAATATAGACCAAATACATGTTCATAAGGATAACCATTACCACATGAGATCATTTACATGGAAAATAAACATACTATTATCATCTACATCATTATTATATACATACATAATATCAACCTCCTAAAGTTTCCATCAACGCAAACTAGTGCAAGGCATAGGTAGAGTCCCATACCCCTACCTAGGCTAAGTCAAACCTCTCAACTCACCTTTGTTAGTTTATACTTCATTACTTCATTTTAGTTTAGGGAACACTTGCCTTAACCGACATAGACCACAAGAGCTAAGTGTGGAATCCGGTGTCATGAAACTATACACCGAAAGAAGGTGGACTACTTGCCAAAGTAGTACCTAAACAATGAACATAGCAACTACGTGGATACACTAGTTAGTATTCCTATGGAGACAACATAGTTCAAGAACTAAAAGATATAATTGGGACCCTCTTTATGCCACAGGCATTGTAGTCTCCAATCTCTTTGAGTACATTAGTGTTCCTACCTTTCCTATGTGGGAAGGGACACTCGGTGCTAAGATAGGTCCCTTTATTGAAATGTCCTTATACTTATTTATCAATTATAACTTAATTTAGGTCATATGGTCTAGACCTTGTATAATCATCATCATCATAGCTCAAAAGGAATTGCATGAGTTTAGTCCTTTCATCACAATTCATATAAGTGAGGTTAACACATTTCATAGTACTTCATATCAAGATACATTGGTAAACATCACTATCCTTATGACATTCACATCTTATTGAACCTCACAATCATAGTCAAGACATTTAAATTCATCATCATACCACCCTATCAAACTTAATATAAAGCATACTTCATCATAACATCATGGCTTAATCACAATTAATCACAAAGTGAAGCAAAAAATATGGATCATAAGACTTACCAAGTCTTCTTCATAATTCATCATTAAGGTCTTACCATCAATCCTTAGTTCAACTCATTTAGGTCATAAAGTCACTATAATTCAGTAACCAATAGGATCACAAGGCTAGAAGAATCACTACATCACGATTCAATACTATATCATAGTTCAAGATTAGGTCAATTCATCATAACCTAGATCACTTCTCAAGAACTAGCATGAAAGACTACAAATAACCTTAATTGTTCATGATTAGTGTAACAAAATCATGTAATAGCAATTTAACCAATAACCAAATCAATTGAACCAATCACAACCTAATTCATATGAAGATCAAACCTAGGGTTAAGGGTTAAGGATCATGTTCTACAATTTAGACCAAGCCATAAACAATTATCATGATAAAGTTTAAAATACATCTTAATCTATCCATTATAACCTAAAGAAACCATAAACAACTTAGTTCACAATATTAATTTTGAGATTAGATGAAACCCACTTGAAAACTCAACTTTTAGAAATACTTTGAAGGGGCCCTTTGAGGAGAGAAGTCTCAAAGGTGAATTAGATCCCACACCTTAACGTTTGATGAAGCTTTGATGGTGAAATAGCCCCTTAACATCACCCAAACCCCTTCCTAGCTTGTTCTTCAATGGTGTCTTCCAATAGAGAGAGAAAGAAGATAGAAGGAAGAGAGTTTATTTTGTGAGTTGTGTTAAGACTAATGGGGGTTGGGGTATTTATATGAAGGGTTAATTAACCTAATTAGACTCACTTAAGCCCCTAATTAACCACCTAAACCCTTAACTAATTAAATGAACCAACTTAAAACCGTACAGGAAAACTTGACACTTACAGACGGAACCCCAATCGACGGGCCGTCTGTGAGTCGACGACTTGGCCCCCCTCCGTCCTGCACACTCATCGTTTTGGTCAGAGACTTGTGCAGGCGAGGAATTCCCCATTTTGTCTAAGTGTGGGATGACGGTTGGCATCGACGCACCGTCGATCCACACACGAGCCGTCGTTTGTCTTCCGTGGTTGCATACTGCCAAAGCAGTGTTGCCTCCTACGTGCTAGGGTCCTCCTCAAGGGCCCTTGGTTGGTCCTTGGGGAGTGGTACCCAGAAGTGTCGACCACAAATCATCTTAAACACATATTATACGCCCTTCCACCTAATTTCATGAATTTTTGACTCGTAAAAGCTAGTCAAATAGGCTAAGGCACGCTAGTACGTCCTTGAACTAAATTTCCAAACGTCATGGACGTTCTTAGACGTTTTGGTTTCCTAACTTCCTAAATGTCATAAATTCATTATAATAGTCCTAAAAACAGTGCCTAGACTTTAAGACACCTATGTTAGGCTTTAGGACAAGTATTGGATTTTCGAAGTGTTACATTTATATATAGGCCTAGGGGGTGTATAAACAAGTTATAATCACTACAACAAAAAATAACTTTTAGCGGCATTAAATCTTAATATTAATAAAGAGTGCTATAGTTTTTACCGGCATTAGTTAAGTGTCATTAGAACCAGTGTCGCTAAAGGCTTTAGGGACATATACAAAGAGTGACAATTGCTGCAAAAAATACATATTTAGTGGCAATTAAGAATTAATTGCCGCTAATGATTATTTTTGTTGTAGTGAATTAAGCAGAAAATCATTGCAATGATCTTTACTACTTATTTATAAGGGTGTACATGATCGGATTGGTTTGGATTTTTCAAATATCAAACTAAAACATTTGTGTAAAATTTTAAATTTATAAATCAAACCATTTGTGTAAAAAAATTAAATGTATAAACCAAATCAAATCAATAAAGTTCGGATTTTTTTGGGGTTTTCAACCTCGGATTGGTTTGGATTTTTCAAATACCAAACCAAACCATCGTGTCGAATTTTTAAAATTATAAATTAAACCAAACTAATGAACTTCTGATTTTTCCAAATATTTGGATTTTTTCGGTAAAGCTTGCATACAAACATATTATTAACTTATGCTCCATATATTTCTTTAGTCCAACCAAAATACAATTATCTAAGGTGTTTCTTAAAAAAGAAACACAAAATATGAGATGAGTATTGATGACACAAAAAAATTCACTAAAAATTAATAATGAAATCATCATATAAAATAAATATTGTTAAGTCATAATGAAAATAATCATAATTTAAAAGTACTAAATCATGCTAAAATAAGTTTAATAAGTATTAGTTACATTTTTAATTATTTAAGGAAAATTAAATTAGATTATGTATTTTAATTGTCTAAACCAATGTCAAACTAAAGAACAAGTATTCAATATTATTGTCATTCCTAGCATTAGTATTAATTTAATTTTGATTTAAGTTTTATTACAATTATCAACATATATGAACTATAATCTTTATTGGACCATTCTGAATTCTAAGTTTTAAACTTGAAATAATATATTAAAAGATAAAACTATGAAATAGTATAAGAAATATTTTAAAATGATATCAAAGTAAATATTTTTATATATAAAATAAAATTTTGTAATTACATACATAATGTCGGGTTGGTTTGGTCTCGGGTTGTCTTTTTAGTTAAAATCAAACCAACCCAAATATAGTCGGGTTTTTTCCCAATACCAAACTAAGTCAAACCAAATCACTAGTCGGATTTTTTTATTTGACTCGGTTTACAGTTTGATTCGGTTTTCAATTCGATTTTGTACACCCCTACTACTTATTAAACAACAATTTTTTGATAGTCTTGCTAGTTTCAAAAGCATGCAAAATTGAAGGATTTTGTTCTACCGCATCGACAGGGTTGAACTATCTCTAAGCAGAGATGGAAAACACGGGCGGCTCTTACTAATAAAAATTAGAGTAACTTTTACATATAGCAAACATAAAAATCATATTTTTATGTTTTAGTTATATTTGGTATAATTGCGCGCCATAACAAATTTTATGTTTGCTATGGAGCTTTTGATTTGTATAATTCGCTACAAACATTTATTTTATACAAATTGTTCAGTTTTGTATAAATTCATTTATAAATTGTAATTTGTATAATAAAATTTGAATTTATATATTTATAAGTGTATAGGACGAAAATATATATATTTATATTCGTATATACACTTTTCTCTCACTTTATACAAATACAAACGCGTTTTATACATTTTATATCAAACTGTATAAAGTAACTAATTGTATACCGATTACGTTGAGCCGCCCTGATGGAAAATTAAGAAGAACTAAATTGTAAATTGTAAAGAGTAAGATCAGAAGCCGATTTTAGTTTTTTCATATGGATGAATTTATTAATGTTTTGGTATTTGAGTTCAAATAATATGATGAAGGAGTAGGAGAGAAAGGAAAAATGCATAAATTTGAAAGAAAGAAAAAACTTTTTATTCATTGATTTTTTGGGGGAAGGAAAACAAATACATGGAATCCATTAATAGTTAAGCCGTCCCCTTTATTATTAGATAGAAAGAGAATAGATTAAATTAAGCCTTGTATGGAGCTGGGAGGGGCATGCCCTTGACAACACCGCAGAGAGGATGGTTATCAGGGAGGTTGTATTCATCTCTCAAGGAGCGGCTTGGTGAGAGAACGCTGAAGTACATTTGCTCTCCCAAATAAGTCTTCTCCCACATCTCTGACCTCAAGTTCCACATTCCTGCATTGTCAAAGGTCAACATTATTGCTGCCCATGAGTTTGGATACACCTGGATGTTGTTCCTGCTTGTTGCGTCCACTAAGTTGTAGTTCTTTCTCTTCTCTGCGCTCCACCTCCCTGGCTCAACAGCTACTGCAAAGAAGGAATATCCGTCAAGGTGATATGTCCTGATGCTCTTCTCGTGGTTCTCAAAGATGATCTCCACAAAGTTACGGTAGGTGGTGTTTTTCACATTTGGGGCAACAGTTAGCTTGCTTGGGTCAGCTGGGGCTTCATCAGCCATGAGATCATACTTGAAGCTCTTATCCGCAGCTCCAAAGTACTCTACGAGCTTCAATGGAGTTTCGGTATCTGAGTGAGAGATACCGTTCAAACCATATCTAAGCTTACCATTTACTTGGCCCATAGAGTTGACGATCTTGATGGTGCGGGTGATGTTGATCTGTCCGTAATGGTAGGAACCCTGAGGGTTGGGACGGGCAGCACTAGCGGTCAAGTTCCATCTGAAGGAACGGAACTGGTTCATGGACCAGGCAATGCCTTCAGTGTTGTCTGGTGGGGATGCTGGGAGCTCAGGAGATGCTGGACCCTTTCCATTGGCATAACGGATGATGGCCACAGAGGAGAGTTCTTGCTTCAAGAACCTGCTTGAAGCAACCAAGTAATAGTCCTTGGGCTCCTGATTAGCAGTCACCAATACTGAGAGGCACTGACCAACATGGATATCCAATGAATCGTAGATGTTTTGTACGGTGTGGGATCCCTCTAGCTCGACTAATTTCATTGGGTGACCTTGGAATCTAACGTTGACTGAGGACCTCATGCCAAGGTTACAGAACCTGTACCTATAGGTCTTTCCAGCCTCCATGGTAAAGAGTGGCTCTTTTGCCTCTCCAACCTTAGCAGACTTACCATTGATGATGATGCCATCAGGTCTGCCAACGGTGTGTCCACCATCCAAGACCTTTTTCAAAGTCTTGTGGCCCTTGTTGTACCAATCACCGACAAAGACATTGTACTCATCGGCAGGATTGTCAAAAGGAACAGGGATGAGAGCACGACTGTGGACATTGATGGCACCATAACCACCTGCTGCTCGGTGCAAAGCTGTGGTAGGGAAGTAGTAGTAGCTACCAATCTGGTCCTTGACCTGGAATCGGTAGGTAAAATTTTGACCAGGCATGATTGGGCACATGGTTCCTGGGGTACCATCTTGCCATGAGTTCTTCCTATGTTGGACACCATTCCAGGTGAAGAGGAATGGCTCGTCCAAATTATTGAAGACATTGACGACAATGTTGTTGTTGGAGGTACAATTAATTCTAGGCCCAGGGAACTGGCCATTGATGAGAATACCTTGTTGTGGCACGCCCAATGGAGAGACTGTGCCATAGGTAACGTTCCAGTTAAAGTAGAGGTAAGGGTCCTCAGCTATTACCCCTACTACTGAGAGGCAAAGTAGCAAAGCCACAACTGTCACTTTACCACTCCCCATGACGATGCTTCTTTTTTTTTCTATTTTTGATCACTCTAGTAATTATTTTGGGTGTTTTATATATTTTTACTCTCACAAGAAGAAGAGGTCAGGCTTCTTCTTCTTTTTTATTATTTCTTCTTCCTGCTAGAGCTTGCACTATTAACCATCTCCATCACCGCCTTTTATATTAAAAATTATACCTCTCACAACCCTATGTTTATTACCGATATAATCTCCCTTCCTCTCATTTCATTGTTGGCCTAGTCTTTCTCGCCTTCCTTTCAGCATAACCACTTTCAATTCCTTATTTTCTATTTTCTCTTTTTTTTTTTTACTTGGTGCAGGATCCACGTACACTTTTTATGTTATAATTATAATATAATGCACAATTATTTATTTTATTTTTTCATTTCAGTTAAAACCTTAGCTAATTAAAAGGATCGTTGATTTCATTCCATATTTTTCTTAGCAAGCAAGGATCAAAGTTGAAGATAAAAAGTTCAAAATAATTTAGTTATATGTAAGTTGTAACAGTGGATGCCCTCTCATATAGAAACTCATGCACATACACGTGAAAATACTTTGCAATAAACTGAATTATCATAAAATTGACATCACAACTTTAATATTGCTGCATATTTAAAAAAGATCATATTCAATATGGCTTGACATTACCAAAAAACACCATACAATTAATATGTATATTATATATTAAAGTCTTATTATTATTAATCATATCATATCACATCATATATCATATAACTACTAACATATATAGTAATATATCATTATATTATTCTAAGAGTCTGTTTGGAAGTTACATGGTAATTAAAATTGATGTAATTACTAAGATATTAATTACCAGCCTAGTAGTTACACTATTTTTAAATTACACTGACATGTTTGCTTCCTAGTTGCTACATTGTAATTACACTATAATGACACATGTCATGTTTGGATGTTAAAGTGTAGTTAGACATGTTTTGTTTGGATACACAATTTGTAACAACCGGGTTTCGTCGTTATAGAAATGCCAATGGGGAAAATTGGGTTCCGAAAAACTTTTCGAACTACTAGGATTTTTCCAACCTTGTCCAGATATGGAGGTGTAGGGAAATCTGGTAGCAATTGGGTGGAGTAAACAGGAATTTGACTACACAAGCGGTTAGATAACTCGTTAGGGGATCCATACGACTTTACGAAATTGAATTTCGATAAATAGACCTCAGGGAATCGACTGTAGTGTTAATGATACTTTCTAGGCGTAGTGGGTTAAGAGTATGTTATGAAAGCGAGAAATTAAATTATGCGATTTTTGAGATTTTTCAAGACGGAGCTCACCGGTTCAAAAAGTGTCGTTGCAGCGACGCCGCTACAACGGAATAGGTGAAACTATAACGGGATGGTGGGTTTTAAAATCATAAATAAAATGCTTAGATGACCTTATTTTGTATTTTTTGACTTTTTGGGTTAAGAGACGACCCCTAGGCTATTCCAACTCATTTTTTACCATTCTTGAAGCTAGAGGTAGACTTTTCACTCTCCGATTCCTTTTTCGATCCGTAGAACGTTTTAGAATGGGTCAACATTGAGAACCTACATACTAGAATCTTCAAATCCTACTCGTGTCATGTCTAGATAGCGTCCCATTCCACTACCTAAACGTTGTAGAACTTATCCATACTAAAATGTATCCCACATGATGAGAATAGGCATTAACCGACATAAATCATACTAGCTTGGCATGGAATCTTGAATCTATCCTACTCCGATGGAGGGTGTTCTACTTGCCAAGGGAGAACTAGGACACATCCGTGTAGGCACATGGTTAAGGAATGTCAAGGACTTCTTTGCACTCTAGTCTCCTTCTCAAGTAGAGGTACTACCACAAGCATATTCTCTTGGTGCTAGGCATGTTCTCATAGAATAAGTTCAATCACATAAAGGCATATGAAAAGGTACCATCTCTTAGTCATTACCTAACCATAATGCACCTACCAAAGATAGGTCCTCTAGGGCTGCCACTCAATAGTTAATAAGGATAGCTCAATAAATTTCCTAGCGATGGTTTCATGTCGTTCCGACCAACCTATCCCTAAGTCCACCATTCACACAAGAAGGATATCATTACAAATTTCAACTTTAAGAATATCACAACCTTCTTTCTATATTGAAGGTTCCACATACTAGACCTTCTTTACTTATTCAAGGTCATATACGAGTCATACTTGGAAGGGCACCATCTTAGATTTATCGATCCTCGACTTTCATTCAACATTCATCCATACACATACAAGACAAAGGTGCTTAAGCCTACTAAGTCAAGATGTTCATATTCACATAATTAACATGTATCAAGTAGAGAGACATAGTCTATCAATCAAGACACACACATGGTCATCATCTTCATGTCACCTTTACACCAATAGTCAAGTATCATGTAGGAACAACCAAGTCAACCTAACAAGATTTACTAACAATACAACTAGAGACATCACCCTAGTCCATCATGATCACACATAATCAATTAGGATAATTAATACTTCAACATCACATATACATATACACATAATCCTTCACATTGATCATATACAAGCTATAACATGATAACATCACAATTTACCTAATAATGCCGACAAGATCATGTTCATCACTATTATAACATATAAGCACTGCCATCATAAGTGGACAATATCAATCAACACAATTCAATACATATACTACACAATATAAAGAGAATTAGGTCAATTTACCACCATTCAATCATTATAATCACCAATCCTTGGTCTTCTCAACCAATCCAATTCACAAAGGCTCTTACCAATAGCTCTATACATCAATCAAAACCAATAATCAAACCATGAAATTGATCTAACAAGATACCATATGAAAATCCTCAAATTAAAGCAACCTATATACAATTCTAACATGATTCATACATATATCAATAGCCCAATACAATCTACAAAGAATTCAATACTATTAAGTCATGATCATATCACCCATATTAGAGCCAAAAATAGAAAATCATGATTTGTATGGGTTCATAGAGATTTTGATCTAAAATCATCCAATTAACCTTAATTCAATCATAAGTCATTGATTCAAATCATTTTATGCAAGAACCCATGGCTAGAATTCATAATAGAAGATTTCATGTTTTTGATCATCTTTGAAAACCATTGAAATTGACTCCTTAAAAAAAGAGGAATCAAGGATGAAACACCATACCTCAATATAGAATATTAACCCACGAAATTGGTGGAGAAAAACATGAAAAATTTGTCTTCTTCATTGGAGCTTGCTTCAACAATGTTGGTTTTGGAGAGAAGGAATGGAGATGTTTTATTTTTAGTTGAGGGTTTAATCTTTGATTTGTGAGTTTAGGGGTTTAGAAAGTTTCAATAACCTTCAAATAAAAGATTCTCAAAGTACCCAAAATACCCTTGCACTTATTCGACCGTTTAACCAATTCAAATTTGACTTAAAAACGACGCAACCAAATCTGAGAAGTCACTGTGCGTTGTGGGGTCACCTCCAATTCTTAGTTCTGGAAAATTTTGAGACAGAATGATTCGCGATGACCCCGCGTCGCAGAGCATACTTTTTGCCCTTTAAGTGTGGCAGGCGCGACGCGCAACCACTGCTAAGTCCTGGCTGCCTCGGCAGCTTGCTTAGCCCTTGTTTGTGTCCTCATTGGGACCCTTAGGCTGATCCTTGGGGCGTTGTTCTCGGATATTTTGATCCTACATATGTCCCTCTAGGTACTAGGATAATACCTACTGATCTTAGACACCAAACAATACCTAAAAACAAGCATAACATACCAGAACACACAAGCACATCTAAAGGCTAACTTCCGAACGTCTTGGACATCTTTGGACGTTCCACTTCCAAACTCTTCCAAACTTCTCAAACTGACTTCTAACAGTAATATTAACCATTTTAAGACCTTTAAAGCTCATGACACACATGTTAGGCTCTAGTTTCACCTAGTTCATTTTTAGGATCGTTACATTCTCCCCCACTTGGACAACATTCGTCCTCGAATGACACTTGATACACCTTAATTAAAAACTTTCAAGAGTAAAGACTCAAGACTAGCACCCCATAACCATACCACACCATATACAATACACATACATAGGAGGAACATCAACTCAACATAACTAAGAGACTCAAAACACAACAAGAAAGTAGGCGCAACATCTACAACTCATCATGCAATAAGACTCTACCTTTTCAATTATATAAGAGGAAATTCCTTCTCCACATATTATCATCCTCATATACATCATTTTTATACACATTATAACCATTTGTCATGAAAGCACAATTTAGCACAAATTTCAAATTCCTTACAATGAAGCATGCTTACTTAATCACTAATGCAACACTTTAAGCAATTTATTTAAGAAGCATGACAATATGAGAGATAAACCATATGAACTCCTCTTTTTTATAACCAACACATAACCTCATGAAATGCACAATGCAAGGAGACCAATGAAACTCATTTTCACTTAAGACTCCTACACAAAATGCAACATACTACCATAACATTGTAACTCTCAAGTTTGAATTGAATTGAAGAGAAGAGACAACAACCCACAACCTAACTACTCATCATACTCCCCCACTTAGAAGGAACTCATTAAAACTAAAGAGAGAAATCTATAACTTACCAACATCTTCACCCGATTTGGTCTTAGCTTGGAGAACATAAAATTGATTTCTCTTTGGTTCACCATCATCCAGAGCATTAGGTGGAACTTGCTTGGCCTCTCTTCCTCTTGCCGCAATAGTAGGACAATCTGTCACATTATGATCATCCTTACCACAACCAAAGCAACCACCGGTACCGGCTAGACATTTCTCAAAGTGCTTCTTCCCACAAGTAGCACAAGTAGGCTTAACCACTTGGGAACCACCTCCTCTCTCATAGTTGTCCTTAAGAGCAATAGAACCATCTTGATTTGGAGCCCTCTTTTTAAACTTAGGTTGAACTTGCTCCTCGGTTCTTCCCCTCTTAGCATCTCTACTTCTCTTCCCAAGTTTATACTCTTCAATAGATTGAGCATACACCATAAGACTAGATAGAGTCATGTAACCATGGAGCATAGCCATACGACACTCTTCTTTCACAAGGTTGGTAACACCGATCATAAACCTACTCATCTCATCCCTTGGGTTAGACACCAAGGATGGATCATACTTAGACAATAGATTAAACTTCAAAGAATACTCTTTCACACTCATATTACCTTGCCTTGTGATAATCTTGTAGATCCTCTTACTAAGGCCTTAACGAGAGAAAAGTTCTTGAGCACATAGAGGTGGATGTGATTGAAACCTACAAATCCTTGAGTCATATATGAGGAAACCCAATCTGGGGACTAGAGATCCTATAACCAGGTTTAAAGGGAAAAACAAATCATATGATTACTTGTTGTGAAAAATGCACTATCTTTTTATTTCCTCCATATGATGTGAGTGCATTGTTTCTTTTAGTTTGTGAAGGTTGAGTTGATAAAACTCTTAATGAAAATTTGTAGCCCGTATGGGTGGAGTGTTAAACTTACAGGAGCACTCTCAATAGATTTCACCTATGTGATGTGTGGAAATATGTTATGGAATATTCTCAAAAGCACTCACGAAACTGGGGTAGCACACGGCTATAACGTGTTGACTTTAAAGCTCATGTCAACACCTTGATTATTATGTCTGAGCAGTGATATATTTCCCTTAAGCTGTCATAGTTCAAATCTGAGACCACTATGACTTTGGAGTAAAAGTTATTGTTTCACTAAGTGGAGGTTCAATGCAGAGCGCACCTTCATTATACATAGTAGTCTTCCTTCAACTAATATACTCTATTTTCTAATATTATAATGAGTGGGGGATTGTTGGTTTTCGAGCATTTTAATATTATAAAATTATAGTTACGGTGCACATTTCATTTCCAGATTGTTAGTCTCTTTTGCATTATCCTTGAAACAATGTATTATGAGGCTTAATTATATTGATTCAGAAGTTTGTGGCACAAGCTCGAGACATTTTATGCTTCGAAGACTGGCAACAATAAGTTGTTTTTATAAAAACAATTGATGAATATCATGTATAAAGAGGGTACTCCTATTTCAAATCATAATATTAATGATTTTCACGATGTTCTTGACCAGCTATCTGAAATGAATATAAAATTCGATTATGAAATGCATGGACTATGACTTCTTAATACTCTGCCAGACTCTTTTGACTAATTTTACTCCTAGTGGTGTTGTAACTATGGAATATGCTAACAATGGTTTCTTGAATGAAGAGATGAGAAGAAGATCTCCGGCCTCATCATCTTATACTTCAAACTTCGATGTTTTGGTTACTGAAAAACAGTGGAGAAACAAGTGCAGAGGTTAGAGTAATAGAGATAGAAGTAGAGGTAAGCCAAAGTCCAAATACAAGAATGTTACATGTGACTATTGTTACAAGAATGTCATACCAAGAAATATTATTTTAAGTAAAATAGAGGTATGAGACAACAAAATAAAGAAGATGACAATGCAAATCGTGTTGTTAATGTTTTTTTTTTTATTGTGATGAAAATATTGTTAATCTTGTTCGTGATGAGTCTAGCTGGTTAGTGTATTCTGGTGTTAATTCTCATGTCATGCTTAACAAAGGAATTATTTTCTTCTTATTCTCCAGGTAATTTTGGGATGTTGAAAATGGGTACTAATCATGAGGTTGTAGTTCTTGATATTGAGACAATTTGTTTGGAAACAATGGTTCCAAACTAGTTCTCAATAATGTCAAACATGCTCTAGAAGTTCGCTTGAATTTAATTTTCGTGGGAAACCTTCATGGTGAGGATTTTGTTAATACCCTTGTCGCTGGCTAGTGGAAGCTTACTAAAGGTTCGATGGTTGTAGCCCGTGGTGACAAGTTGTGTAACTTGTACGCTTTTCAGGGCTCTATTTTTAGAGGCTCAGTAAATTTGGTGGAGAATGATATTTCATTATTGTTATGGCATAGAAGATTGAGTCATATGAGCGAGAGAGGATGAGCAATTTGGCTAAGAAGAATTTGCTTTCTGGAGTGAAAATGGCAAAGTTGAACAAGTGTGTTCATTGCTTAGCAGGTAAACAGAAGAGAGTTTCTTTTCAGAGTCATCCGCCCTCAAGAAAGCTTGATTTGATGGAGCTGGTACATTCTGATATGTGTGGTCCTTTTAAGGTAAGGTCTCATGGTGGTGCAATTTATTTTGTGACTTTTACTGATTATTATTTTTGCAAACTTCCGGTATTCTCTTTGAAGTCCAATGATCAAGTACTTGGTGTGTTAAAGATTTTTCAAACCTTGGTTGAGAGACATACATGGAAGAAATTGAAATGCATTCGTTCTGGATAATGGTGGTGAGTATATTGGCCCTTTTGATATATATTGCCAAGAGCAAGGTATTCGACATCCGAAAACTCCTCTAAAGACCCCTCAGTTAAATGGTTTGGCGGAGAGGATGGATAGAACTCTTGTTATTAGATGTATGCTTTCAGATGATAAGCTGCCAGATTCCTTTTGGGCAGAAGCACTTAATATTATTGCCTATGTTATAAATTTATCTCCTACGGTTTCTTTGAATAGTGATGTCCTGACAGAGCTTGGTCTAGTATGAATGTTTCTTGTGATCATCTTAAATTTTTTGGTATAAAGCCTTTGTGCATGTTCCTAAGGATGAGAGGTTAAACTTGGATGATAAAACTAGTCAATTTATCTTTGTTGGTTATGGTCAAGATGAATTTGGTTATCGTTTCTTTGATCCAGTTGAGAAGAAACTTGTTAGAAGTCATGATGTTGTGTCCTTTAGAAGTCATGATGTTGTGTCCTTTGAAGACAAACAATTGAAGATCTTGATAAAGATGAGAAAGTTGATTCTTAGAGTTGTGAGAGCCTAGTTGATGTTAATCCTAATCCTGTGACTATTCCACCAAATGGAAATCTTCAAAATGATGAAAATCAAGTTGATATTAAAGATGGTGATCATATTTAGAATGACCAGTATGTCGATGCTCCAGTGCAAGACGACGTGGTTGGTCAGCAACCAACTATTATTGATGCTTCAAAGAGTTCTCTCAGAAAGATCTACTATAGAGAAAATGCCTTCATCTCGTTATTCTGTGAATGAGTATGTACTTTTGACTGATAGGGGAGAATCAAAGAGTCTTGATGAGGCCATGGAAAGTGAAGAAAAATAAAGGTGGTTTGATTCTATGGAAGATGAAATGAAGTCTCTACATCATAATCATACCTTTGATTTAGTTATGTTACCTAAAGATTGGAAAATATTTTTTTTAAAAAAAAAAATAGGTGGTTTTTTGGGGTAAAACATGATGATGGTAACCCATTTCCACGGTATAAGGATAGATTAGTTGTGAAGGACATTAGCCAGAAAAAAGGAATAATTTTGATTTGATATTCTCTTCAGTTGTGAAGATGTCATCCATTTGTCTGGTTCTAGGCATGGCTGCAAGTCTGGACTTGAAAGTTGAACAGATGAATGTTAAAAAAGAATTTTCCATGTTGACTTGGATGAAGAAATTTATTTGAAGCAGTCGGAAGGCTTTCAAGTCAATGGAAAAGAGAATTATTGTTGCAAATTTGAGAAGAGCATGTATGGTTTAAAACAAGCTCACATGCAATGGAACAAGAAGATTGGTTCTTTTATGAGTCAGCAGGGCAGAAGACTTCTTCATACCATTGTATTTTTGTGCGAAAATTCTCTGATGGTTATTTTATTATCGTTTTGCTTTATGTTGATGACATGTTTGTTGTTGGTCATAATACTGCACGATTAAAAAGTTGAAGCAAAAGTTGGATAAGTCTTTCACTATGAATGACTTAGGACTAGCAAGACAGGCATGCAAATTGTCTATGATAGAGATGTCAAGAAGTTGTGGTTGTCACAAGAGAAGTATATTCAGAAAGGTTGTCGGTACACCTTTAGCTTTGCACTTTAAATTGAGTACTAAACATTGTATTTTCAGTGATTGTGAGAATGAAGATATAAAGAAAGTTTCTTATACTTTAGTTCTTTGTAGTTTGATGTATGCAATGGTGTGTACAAGATCAAATATTGCTTATGATGTTGGTATTGTTGGCCGTTTTCTTTCTAATCCGAGAAGAGAGCATTGGAATGTTGTAACGTGGATTCTGAGATATCTTCAAGACACTTTTAGTTTGAGTTTATGTTTTTGCACAGGGAAGCCTATTCTTTATTGTTACACTGAATCAGACATGACTGGTGTTGTTGACACTCGTAAGTCTACTTGAGGATACTTGATTACTTTTGCAGGGGCTATGTCTTGGCAATCTAGGATACAAAATTGTGTTGTTTTATCTACTACAGAGGTTGAGTTTATTGTTGTTGTTTAATCTTCCAAAGAGTTGATCCGGATGAAGAGATTTTTGGGGGAACTTTATTGTGATCAAGAGAGGTATGTGCTTTATTGCAACAGTCCAAGTGCTATATATTCATCTTGAAAAGAATTCTACATTTCATGGTCGGTCTAAACACATTAATGTGAGGTATCGTTGGATTCAAGATGTGTTTAGATTCTAAGTAGCTTGAAGTTGAAAAGATCCATATCAATGATAATGGTTCCGACATGATGACTAAGATTTTTCCAAGAGCGAAGTTTGAGAATTGTTGCATGATCGCCGAGATGACGTCTCATCCACATAGTTTTGAGGGGGAGAATTGTTGGATTTAGGATCTTTTTATTCTTTCTATGTGGACAAATAAAAATCTTATTTTGAGCAGACCACTTTAGAACATAAGCCCAATATTATGTGGCATATATAAGTCTTATTTAGATCTTATTTTCAAAAACACAAGAGGAAAATTCAAGAGAGAACCGTTTTAGAGATTGAGAGAGAAAAATCTCGCTTTTGTTTCGGGAAATTTTTCTGCTATGGAAGTCCACTTCAAACAGAGTTTGCGCTTCGTTAACCGTTGGATCGTACTAAAATTGGAATTGGGAGTTCAAAGCATCTGGTACTTGAAAGTCAACAGTGGAGATCGGATTCGGAGGACTGTAGCTTCTGATTTTGCAGCATAAACAGTAGCTCGATTTTGGGTGAAATTTCTCCTTTAATTCTCTAGTTTTGGTGCAATCTTGTTTCGTTGTTGCTCGTTTTTTGGCACTTGTTTTGTGGACAATTTCGGAGAACAATTATTTAAATCTTGGTGTTTATAGTGGAGTTGTTGGTCCTGCTGTTTATACTCTTCACATTGAAGGGTTTTTTCACGTAAATTCTTGTGTCTTGTGTGATTGATTTGTTCTTGTGTTGTCATTTTGTTAGGTTGATATACTTGTTGTCCATTCTTCGTATAACTTGATTTAGTTCGTCTTCTCTTGGTTTAAATTGAAAGGGAAAGTTTGATTTGAATTTTCTTCCGTTATCGCTTTGTCGTGCACATATATTTTGTGTTTGCCTTTTCTAACATGATTCGCATGTAAACTAGATACATAGAGAGTTGCAAGCGAGACGGGAGGAAGTGAGAGAGGTGAATGAGACTTTTCAATGTATCTCAGACACATACAAATTCACTTGGATATATACACAAATTACACTTAATTTTGACCTCACATATTTTGAGCATGTATCTAGACACACCAAACTCTAGTAAGACTCATAAAATCTAAGCAATTAGCTCATAAACTAGTGAAATTTCACCCGATCAAAATGTCTCTGAAAAATTGATGGACTCTTTGCCCGATCAAAAGCCATACTAATTATTCTAAACTAATGCACAAAAATATAAAAACATTCATCACAATAGTTAGGTCGATGATTCTCTTCCCCTTCTTCGATATGACATGAAACAATAATTATTACTATGCATTTGGTTCTTTTGTTGGAATATAATGCACTATGTATATGTCGTGAATGATCTGCTTTTTCATTTTTGGACTAAATTGATAAGTACCTCAAAGTGTTTATAATTTTATTTCTATATATATCACACATAAGTGATTACTCAGCTGCAATTCATGATATATATATACTTTTCAAACTATAAAACCTCTATACATTTATCAATTATTTGTATATGCCTTGTTAAAAAAAATTAGAGGAACTCTGCATCAAGTTCCTATAAAGTGGCCAAAGTAAAACTTTGGCTATCTGGTTTTGCCCTTGTTTGGCAGGAGGTGCAATTTGCATAACAATTACTAGTGTAGTTACTTCTCCAAGAAAAAAATATTTGCAGTATATGAGGCACTCATTATCAACACACTTAATAGTATTCCAACATACATATTGTCTCTATTTCCCTACAAAGATCTCTAAACAGAAAAAGAAAAATTGTGGGAAGAAAATGTTGACTGGAAGAAACTATACCTACTTAGGTTATTGTTGGCTCGTATGAATCCACCAGGAATCAAGTGATCAGGTCATTAACTGAAAACAACTAAGAACAAAGACACTCCCAACTGTAGACACGTAATTATTGATCGAACATAAGGTTTTACACAAATTTTAGTCCTTAAATATTTCTTCTAAGTCTACATTAAATATTTTATTGTTCATCGTGTTTTAGTAAGTTTATTTTAAATGATTGAAAAACTACAAAAAATATATGTTTTTTTTCAATTTAAATTTTAATAAATAAGTTAGTATTTCTTAATTATATTTTAAGACTAGCTATTTGACTTTTTCTTTTATATATGGGAAAAGGGTCAAAAATACCCTCCAACTTTGATTTATTATTTAAATTTACCCTCGCCGTTAAAATAAAGTTAATTTTACCCCTCGCCGTTAAAATAAAGTTAATTTTACCCCTCGCCGTTAAAATAAAGTTAATTTTACCCCTCCTGTTACTAATTTCACCAAATTTACCCCTCATTAGATGGATTGACCCAAATTGACCCGAATTTTAAAAATAAAGCCTATTCCTTATTTTAATCCATTAACCCGATCATTTAAAATAATCCGACCCCATTCTCCCAAATCTCCTATACTCATTTACCCATTCTCCCAAATCTCCATTAAACATGTCAAAGAGATAAATTCGGGTCAATTTGGATCAATCCGTCTAATGAGGGGTAAATTTGATGAAATTAGTAATAGAAGGGGTAAAATTAACTTTATTTTAACGGCGTGGGGTAAAATTAACTTTATTTTAACGGCGAGAGTAAATTTAAACAATAAATCAAAATTGAAGGGTATTTTTGACTCTTTTCGCTTTATATATTTTATTATTTCAAAATAATTAGTTAACATTATCATTATTATTATCATTTTATTATATTTTATTTATTAACAAAAAAAATAAAAGAAATAACTCCCACATCACCATTTCCCCCACTCACCTCACTCCACACCCACCTACACACAACTACACGAGACACTACACTCTACTCCCGTACACACATACCAACATTACCTATATACTACCCGCACTAATCAAAACATAGGAGAACGAATTAAGCAAATCAAAAAGGAAAAATCAGCAAACAGAAAAGGAAAAATCATCCAATACACATACACGCACAGAAAAAACGGAAAAGGGTCTAAAATATCCTCGAATTATCGAAATGGTACAAACTACCCTTCATCCACCTATTGGCTCCAAAAATGCCCTTCTCATCCACCTGTTGGCTCCAAAATACCCTTGTCATCCATTTTTTGGTTCAAAATTGACCACTTATTTAATGATATTAAATTTAAATTATTTAAATATTTTTTTAAATACTTGACTCTCAACTATTGATTATAATTTAATTTATTAGTATCATTTATAAACCAATTCACTATCCACCCAATTAATAAACCAATTCTAATATCAAAATCGCCCAAAACACTACTAAAACACAAAGAAATTACAGATTCCTGAAAATGACATCCAAAATTATTCGAGTCTGAATTGAAGCGCCAATTAAATTTAGGTTGAGCTGCTTATTTAGGAGGACACTTTCAACACGATTCTCTTTCAAAGTTGAATTCGAAATTTATGATTAAAGGTAAAGAAGTAGTACATCCTGAATTAATTCATGAAATTTTTTTAGTATAATTTTTAAATATTTATGATTTGTTTTAAATATTAAAACATTAATATATTATTGTTTTTTTAAAAAAGTTATCTATTAAGTACCATCACATAATTGAGATAAAGGAATAATTAAGATGAACAAAGTCAGACTTTTAAGTTTATCAATAGTTTTAATTTAGACACTTGAATTATAATATGTTTTGATTGAGGACTTGAATGTATGATAATGTACTTCTATAGATATTTTCGCCTCAAATTTTTAGAAACACTCATTGACAATAGTTTTCCTGTTGTTGCATTAGTAATGGGGCGGGTTTATTAATTAAGTTGGTTTAATTAGTAATGTTTGGGTAGTGGATTGATTTATAAATTATATTAATTAGTTAAATATAACAAATAGTTGAGCGCCACGTATTTAAAAAATATTTAAATAGTTTAAATTTAAAACCGTTAAATAAATTTTAAACTCAAAGGTGGATGACAAGGGTATTTTTGGACTCAATAGGTGGATAAGAAGGGTATTTTGGAGCCAATAGGTGGATGGAGGATATTTTTATATCATTTCTAATACTTTAAGGGTATTTTGGAGCCAATAGGTGGATTGAGGATAGTTTTATATCATTTCTAATACTTTAAGGGTATTTTAGGCCCTTTTCCGAAAAAAAGATTACAGAATCACTCTCAAACAAAAAGTTTCATTTTTATTTTATTTTTCTTTCAACTATAATCATTCATTCACATCTTTTCTTCTTTATTAATTATTTTCATATCAACACAAATACATATATACCATCATAAATCGCCTACAAAAATTTGGTGGGTGTTCTAATTGAGGTTCGAGCAAGGATTTGCAGTATTCAACTTTATCTTACTCTTAATTTATTTATGGAATGTGATATAATTATTGTGATAAGTTCTCTTACGCTTTTATTTTATTCGTGATTTGACTGATATGAAGAATGTGTTGAGAGTTATATCTTTTTTTTAATAATTTTATTTGATAAAAAATTATTGTTGTTTATTTTGTCCAATAAAGGATGAGATTTATTTTAGTAATTTGTCATTGTTTTGTTGGATTAATAAGAAATTACAATATACGCATGCCTAATTTTGTCATGAAATTTAAGATAAAAATAAAAAAATAATATGTGTATGTAACATTTCAGAAAATGTACTTGTCTAGTGAAGAGCTTATTAGGTTTTAAGAATATGTATTGAGGTACATAGGCATCCCATTTTCCAATATTTAGTAATATTGGGAAGGTTAGAGAATATTGGCTTAAGGGTGTTAGCCAATTTTTGTATGTATTCACAAGTAACTTATAACTTAAAATACACTTTGATGTTCAAATGCTCCAATCCAAGCTTATTTAGGAATTGTACCTGCAATGAAGACCCTAAGCTAAAATAATTATATTCATCGCATACTCACATTAGGTACTAGGCATACAAGTGTCAAGCCTAGGTACCATAACACGTGATCATTTAAAATGATCATGTAGATTAAGCAGTGCCCAAGGACATAGTGAGGATCCTTGGACAAGAAGTGAACTTTCCAGAAGTGCACGGTTAGGAAAGTGCACAGCAACACGTGTGTTGTGCAAGCACATGTGCAACCAGCCTAGAGACAAGCCCAACCGATTCAGTTAGGGCGGTTAGGGGGCAGACACGCGTCGGGTCAAACCACGTGGGGCCAAGCTTCCTAACCAGTCCTAGGTTCTAACTAACTTACCTAACTAGCTAACTAACCTAGGACTAACTAAAATAAACTAACTAGTGTGCCCGAAATCCTAAGACCTAACCGGGTGACACTAACCGAGTAGCTATAACTAAAGAAACATCCTAGTACCTAACCTAGGATGGTCCAAAGGGGTTGGTTATGGTCCTTACGACTTAGGGGTACTTTAGAAATTACCCGAGGTCACTTAATTAATTAAATTATCAACTTAATTAATTAATTTAAATAGTTAAACCTGAGACCCTTAAGTAAATTTTCAGAATTTGGCTAAGTCAAATGTTCTCCTATTTTTAGCCAATTTAGGAGGGGCATTTTGGTAATTTAAGAGGAGGGTCTTTTAAGTAATTCATGGGACGTCTATATATTGATATTAGGTCAGTTTTAGACCACTTTTACACGTTCCAAATCAGATTAAACGAAATTTCTCACAATCCCTCAAGAACGCTCTCTTTTTCAAACTCCACTGAAGAACAAGAAAAACTTAAGGAAGAAGATGAAGGTTTCAAAGTTTCCAATCAGATTTCGTGGATTCTTCATCTATAAGGTATGGGTTTTCACTCTTGGGATTCCTTTCCCCAAGAGGTCCTTTCAAGATAAGTTTTCAAGAACTTCAAATACTAGGGTTTTTATTCTACAAAACGGATTTTTTTCCTAACCCTAGATTTATGGTTTTCAATGGAAAGTAAATGTTTTCTATATTCAATTTTGCACGAATCATTGAGTAATTGATTGATAATGTTTGAATGTCGTGTGATACATGATCTTTCTCTATGTGATGGTTTTGAATGGGTTGTTTGTAGTGTTTGATAACGTGAAAACGCTAGGATTAGAATTTAAGGTTTGAATGAACCCTTTAATGACCCGTTTACCCTCTCCTACGCATGCATTGATCTTGTACATGATTTTATGAGTTGTTCTTGATTATGTCATTGAGTATTTCACTATGTATGATTATGAATATTGCATGATGAATAAGATTTTTGAAAGCAAGAGGTAAGTCTTCTAAGTGTGATTACTCTTAATTGTTTATGTTAGCCTATAAACTATGATGCTATGTGGATAGCCTCATAATCCAAAAAGGGCATAGAGTGATATTTCCAAGACAGCCCCCAAGCTCCATAAACTATGTTGCCACCATAGGAATACTAGTTAGTGGATCCACCTAGATGCTATGTTCATGTTTGGTACTACTTTGTCCGGTAGTCCGCCTTCCATCGGTGTAAGGTTTTACAACATCGGATTCCACACTTAGCTCTTGTGGTCTATGTCGGTTAAGACAAGTGTTCCCAAAAGTAAAATGAAGTAATGGACTATACACTAACTAGGGTGACTTGAGAGGTTTGACTTAGCCTAGGTAGGGGCATGAGACTCTACTTATGCCTTGCACAAGTTTGCCTTGAGGGGATCCTTCGAAGGTTGTTCTTGTGTTCTTATAATGTGTATGCTATGAAGATATTGACTTTACATATTGATGATCCTATATGATGTTAGTTTCATTTATGAACATGCTATTGGTTTATATTTCTAAATATGATGATGGTTATTATTGATGCTATGTTATGTTAGGTTAGGCATTATTTGTGATCTTTTGTTTGGTTTACTTGATTGAGTAAGGTTATGGGGCTTTGTTTGGTCATTGCACTAGTAGGCTAAATGGTGGGTTAGGAGTAAGAGTCTTGCTTATATTATGATGTTATGAACTCTTGTATATGTTGACTTGACTATTACTTATTGATGTTGGTCTTGTGTTGTACATGTGTTTGACTTATGGATTTTGTGATTATTGACTTATATGAGTTCTTAATTGTGCATAAGGCTTTTCAAAGTACTTTAGCATGGTTTTGACCAAAATGTCCTCTTTAGCATGATTTTACTTGTTTATGTGCATATACTCATACTTAGTATAAGTGTGTACTAACACATGTTTGATGTTTACTACAAATGTAGGATCCGGCTGTTGATATTAGAGAAGGCTCGAAGACTGCTTGGATTCTTATCTTCCAAGTTCGGTAGGTCCTCACTTTCTGAGGACGATGCCATTATCTACCTATTGGATGTTGTTTAGTTTCAAAGACACTTTGTTCATTCTCTTTCATTTGGTACTATACTTGTAAAGCCTATATGTGGCTATAATTGTCGATGTAAGGGCTATGCCCAAATTGTGATACTCTTATCTAGATGGTTTAATATGAGACAATGTTATAGAATTCTTATGAGACTATCTTATACTATGTATGTGCAATAAAAGTAGAAGACTATGTAATCTTCTTATTCGAAGGGTCTATGTATACTCGATAAATATATATAATTATGTGTATGTATATGTCTATATAAACCTCAATGTAGAAGTAATTGAAAAAGTTTTAGATTTTCCGCATTTTAACCGATGAATGTAATGATGTAAGCTAAGAGGCTAGTCTTAGTCCTCTTCGAGGACGATGACACCGGTTACGTCTAGTGGGTGCTCTCCGAATGTAACAGATTATAACTGAAGAAGGTCTAACCCTACCAAGATTTATTGTCAATACATAGTTAAATTAAGGAGCTGACATCCCATCCCTACAATACAAGGTCAAAAGGGAATAAGAAATTGACTCACAGAGACGGAAATGAGTCGGACAATGATGAGGTCCAGAACCGAATGAGGTCAAAAGAAATAGTGTCAAGCGAAGAGGTAAAGATGCTAAGACAACAAATAACGAAGATGTACGAAGCTTGGATGAGTGGACAATCTCCATCGTCTTCAATTCGTGACTATATAAATACAAATATGTCACCCCCTATCCAAGTGTCGACAAATTATCCAATTAATCCACCTGGATTTGGCCCCTTTGCTAACACATCCAACGTTGCTGGAACTTTTACGGTGCGCCCTTTGAGTATTCCTATGATGAGTAATGCACTATATGTGCCAACTGCGCCAACTAATAGCATTCCTCGGCCAACAATGGTGTCCAAATCCAATGATCCCTCATCCAAAGTTCTTCATGATCATGGCTACACCCCTGACGATGCTCTTAAAATTTTAGGTTCTTATCCTCACACTCATCAGTATAGTTTGCATGTTGAAGCGGGAGAAGTTGTTAAGAACGAGGAACATGAAGAAATGTCTAGAAAAATGAAGAGTTTGGAACAGAGTGTAAGAGATGTGCAAGGATTGAGAGGTCACAAAAGTGTGGCATTCAATGATTTGTGCATGTTTCCCCATGTTCAGCTACCCATTGATTTTAAAACTCCAACATTCGAGAAATATGATAGAGATGGAGATTCTCTAGCTCATTTAAGAGATATTGCAATCTACTGAGAGGGGCTGAAAACAAAGAAGAATTGCTCATGCCTATTTTTGGAGAAAGTTTGATGGGAATTTCCTCAGAATGGTTCATACATCAAGATACTTCTAACAGGCATACATGCGATAATTTGACTCGATGTTTAGTTCAACAATTTCAATATAACATTGACATAGTTACAGTCGTACTTCACTTGCCAACATGAGGAAAAAGACCACTAAAAATTTTCGTGAATATGCTATTAGGTGGAGGGAGCAAGCTGTGAGGGTTAAGACGCCAATGAAAGAGTCTGAAATGATTAATGTTTTCCTTCAAGCGCAAGAACCATACTATTTTAATTATTTACTTTCCTTTTTTTGGAAAAACATTTGCCGAAGTTATTAAGATTGTTGAAATGGTGGAAAATGGCATCAAGTCTTGAAAAATGGTAAGTCAAGCTGCCTTGAAAGCCACAACACAGGTGAATAAAAATAAATTAGGAAATCTTGGGAAAAATAAAATGAAGGAGGATGTAGTTAATGTTGTGTCATACACGCAAAAAAGTTCAAGGGGTCTACTTTATTAATATGCACCACCTCATTTCCATCACTATCTCCCTATGAAAGGCACATAATATTCTATTGTTCCACCTCAATATGTGGTCTATAATCACAACAATATGCATACCCACCAAACTATCTTCAATGGCGAGCACCAACATATCAAAATGTTCACCCTTTTTCTCAAAATTTTGGAGCACTTTATAATCTCTGTCCGAGGCAGAGATTTGAAGGAGTTCCAAGGCCTAGAAAAAATATCACACCAATTGGAGAGTCTTACACAAGTTTGTATAATAAGTTGAAACATTTGAAGATGATAGAGTCGATTCCTCAAAATTATGTGGATCCACATGCAAAAGGTTTCAATCCTATAACACAATGTGCATACCATTCTAATGCTCCAGGTCACAGTATTGAAGACTGTCATAATTGATTTTAAAAAAAGTGGAAGAGATGATTCAAACAAAGATGATTGTGGTTCAAAATGTTGACCCCCAAAATGTTACTAAGAATCCTCTACCGGTTCATAATGATGTACACTTTATCGAGACGATATGTGATGAAAAAGAATATGACAATTTTAAAGCAAAGACAATTGAAATTGATGGAGCTTTTACGAAGGCTAACATGCAAAGCAGTGGCTAAGAAGTCTAGCTTGGTGAATATGAGACACTCTTCTTTTCTTAAAAAGAGTGCATGAATATTTTATTTTGTCATCATTTTTGCTATGCAATTCATCTTTATATTTATTTTTAGTAAGTTAGACTTTTCTATCATTTCTCTTATGTGTTTGTTTGTTGAGTCTTGTCGTAGTTTGTTATTATAGAGTTGTGACCTAAATTTAGTTTTGTCACCAAGTCTTTTTATCTTAATATAATTTTTATTCTGTGTCGCTTTGATCCGTTCTATTTGGCTTTCCACATATGCAGCTCTTTTTAATTTAATTTTGTGACATGATATGCAAGAGGATTTGGTTAGATCTCAAGATTATATTTGATCATGAAATGAATACACCAAAGAAGTAAAAAATACATTTGAGGAAACGAATAAAGGACTTAAACACCTTGATGCGTACTTTAGTATCAAAACAAAAATGATATGCATATCCATCAATGCATATGTTACAAAGAGATAATGTATGATTTTCAGTTCAATCTTAAAGGGCATGCTTGTATTTGATATTTTTGATAATTGATATGACGAAGGCATTTTATTCTACTATATGATCACTGTGTAATCCTTTGATATCCCTTTTGATCCTTAATTTTATTTTCTTTCATATCCCTCTTTTGAAATCAAAATACAGTAAAAAAAAAAGTCACAAATTTAAAAAAAAAAAAAAAATCAAGTTATAAAAAAATAGTCAAGAAAAAAAGAGTTGAAAAAAAATCAATAACAACAGAAAAACAAACTTCTTGAACTACGTTCAGATTGATTTTGCTTTGACAAGATACGTAGACAAAATTATTTTGAGGTTCGATCCAACAAAGAAAAAATCTAGATAGTCCTCATCACAAAAGTTGGGGAAAATAATAATTATTATAATACTAATAACACTGCCTGAACAGACTAGTCTACGCTCAGCCAATATTCTAAACTTGTAAAAGAAGTAGTTTCGAAAAGAAAATCCACCTAGCTAGCGCGCTCCTCACCTCAATGCTACACTTCGTCAGCTACGAACTAAGACGCTTTAGAAGAAAAGCTACATCAACTACCTGCATTCACCCTGACAGGCTAACCCGAGCTTACCCAGGGCCTTACCGCCCGAACCAGCAAGACTAATGTCTACTTATACCTTTGAGAGGTCCACTTATACTATTGATAAAGTCTCTAAATTAATAAGGTCCCGGTTGTGTTGTTATATGAGATGAAATTCAATCTAACAAGCAAACTACCTTCGGCTACTACAAGATCTTTATAAACCAAAGAATTAGCCTACTTTACGCACTTCTGCACTAAGTAGGCAAGGCCAACTACACAAGCAGGAAGGCATCGCCTGCGGCTTCCAATCCAATGACAAGCAAAAGACGAAGAAGTAACTTACTGTACCTTACCTCCTTGTGCCCATAGCTTGACCTCGACCCTTTTCTACCTGTACGAATGCCTTACCTTCCTTGCAAAGCAAACCTAGTCAAGCAATGGAAGGAGAAAGAAAAAAGACCTTTCTCACACACAGACAAATCATGTTTAGTGAAGTCCCTCCTTCCCAACCTCTCCTACAACATCCATTTTTTTCAAAGAAGGACGGAGTAGGCACACTGACTATTCGGATTAGGCATGGGCTGGGAAAAAGTAGTAGCTAAAGGATAGCTAAAAGGTATTGACGAAGAAGTAGTGGAGGATCTGATATAGATTGAAAAGAGGGAAAGCTAAGCTAGCTAACGAAAGAATTGGGATTCGCCTCGCCCTAGTACACCAACCAGGAAGAAAAATTTTGCGTTTTTCCCCTTTCCGCCAAACCATAACGAGATCCAATTGGGCCGATCACGATGTCCTTATTTCATAGCGTTATAACATTCTCAAGTTAGAGTCTGAATATCTATATTCTAAGTAGCACCCGAGAAAGCACACGCTAAGCAAAACTTTACCAAAGCCATATGTCCATAAGCATCCCAAGCTGCCTACTCATTGGTAATGAAAAAGCAAGAATATAGTTATGTTTATGAAGCCAAGAGACACTCATCTGAGCCAACAGATTCAAATTCTGCTATGACAGTACACAAAGCAAGCACACAAAGATTGCGTAAATCTTTGGTGTGTTTATCATTGCCCATGTTGGGTTGACTCCTTTTTTTAGGCAAGAGGACCCCTACTGATATTGACTGACATGTTGATAGGCTATAAGTAGGCCGTTTGATATTGCTATAAGGGTTGCTTGCCTTTATACGGCTTGGCTTTGCTATCGCTCGTAATGGTCAACAGTATTCCTGCCATACCTGAATTCCTATTACTTAGAGATAAAAGCTTCGCTAGAAGCAAGCAATATGAGGTCGATCTGCTTCGTAGACAAGGCTCGTTCCGTACTTTACTTATGAGCTCGTGTAGTTCTCACCCCTATATCTAATGGGGCTTATGCACTCCACTCGCTGTCTACTAAACGAGCGTTAGAGCGAGCGAATGAAGACCTCAATTTAGTGGCTTCCCTCAACATCCTCTTTCATTTACGCTTAAGCTTTCACCTCATACGGATCCCCACTAAAAAAAGAATTCATCTTTTAAAATTAAAATTTATTTTAAAAATATAAATGAAGAATTAATTTTCCAAAAGTAGATTGCATTTATTGAGCGCCTGTTCAACCCTTTGAAAGCAAAGGCTTTGTGCTGCACCCTCCCGCAAAATTTGTCTTAGGTGCAAAGCGGGCTTTTTCAAGCGCCTCCCCATATAGGCAAAAGAGTAACTCCCGGATCTCGTTCCTCTTCGCAACAAGCAATTCTAGGGAATAACCTCTGTGCAGAAGTTCAGAAAAAACTCTTTTTTCGATCTCGAGTTGTTTTTCCACAATAGAGGTTAGATTTTCTCCCATATAAGAACCTTTACGAAGTTTCATTAACCTAGTATTTGCTCTTTGTCTTGTCTTTGAGGGATTAATTGATTGGATCCCCAATAGCCATAATCTTTCCTAGGAATAACTTTTACGACGATAGGCATAAAGGGATGATTAGTTCAACAAATCTCGCAACACTGACCATAGTAAACTCCTTCTCGTTGTACCAAAATAGAGGTCTGATTTAAACGACCCAGTACAACATCACATTTGATACCTAAGGAAGGTACAACCCAACTATGAGGTACATCAGTAGATGTGACAACAAAACGTATATGGCTCTTTACTGGTAGAATCATTCTATTGTCGACTTCTAATAAACGTGATTGACTCAATTCTAGATCATCTTCTGGAATGTATAACTGTCAAAAGTGAGAGATTGTTCACGAGAACTGTTATAGTCCGAATACTCATAAGGTAGGTTCGACGCCTGCTTCCCCCCCAAACTGTACTTGCAAGTTTTTCCGCAAAAATCTCTCCACGCCTACTCTTAGAAAGAACACTATTTTTCTTTAGTTAGGTAGTTCTCCCGACCGTAAGACCCTTTATGAGTAAGGTTAATCGAAGGCCATTATTATTATTTCTATTTTATTTTTAAAAAGAAGAGTCGATTCCAAAAGTTGTACGTCTTAATCGTGTTATGAAGTATCTTTAAGCTTTCATGTCAATCCTTTATTTGTAACCTGTCCAAAGGCTACGTTACAATACAAATAAAGACCTTCTGATTGATTTTTAACGATGACAAGTCAAGCAAGCTTTCAGTGTTGATTATATAAAAAAAATGTCATGTCACTCATATAAGGAGTGAAAAATGAGGAATCTTATCGATGAAAATCCTCGAAAGCCCTATAGTAGATCATTTGAGTCGAGAGTAAGTAAAAAATGAGAGAATCTTATTGATGAAAACCCACAGGTCACCGTAGGATGATAGTTAATGAGAGATAATAAAAAAGAGACTTGTCCGTGAAAACCTTTCGAAGCACCACCAGTCAAGTGTTAGTCATAAATCTAGCGCAAAAGTTGGATTATATAAGTCTGACTTCAAAGTTGAAAGATCGACAATGATGAAGTTTAGATTAATTGGATAGACCAGATCATTTAATCCAAAATGCATGTCATGATCATTAGAATCGACTACACTATCAATGGAGTCCATTTTTATTTATTTATTTTTATTTATTTTTTCTCAAAAGGATCAAATATTGTTTCTTCTTATTTTGTGTCTCGCTCAATTCGATCTTGAGATAGTCTTCATTAAGAAAGCAGAAAATGATTTCAAAACTGCTACCATCTCTTCAATTGCACAAAACAAAGTTTGGGCAGCCCATCAATCGTGACATGATTCAAGAAATAGTGATATACATAGTAACTTTTCAGCAATTGACAATTTTTTATTACAAGATTCAATTATTGTTAGAGGGTGGAAACAATATGACAAATTTGAAGTTGGATGTTCTGAACAACTAGAGATGTTTTTGATATTATCAGGGTGCTGACTAGCAAACGAAAACAGTTTATCTCAAGCTAAAATTAGTTTCAAACATGGCAACAACAAGAGCAACTATCCTCAATCAATGTCACAAATCGACCACCATTAAAAAAAACTAAAGTTTTGTTTGTTTCTTCTCTAAAATTGGGAAATTTTTCTTACATGAAAGATATCTTGAAGACTCAAATTTGTTAATATTATTGCAACAAGAAGAAAAATTTACATGTATTGTTTCTCCTAGAATAAACATTTCCTAGTCTGAGACATTGATTTCTCATTTTCTACTAGGATAAACACTTTCTAGTCGGAGACAATTAGTATCATTATTATTATTATTATTTCTCTTTATTTCTCTCTCTCTCCTAGAATAAGCATTTTTTAGTGTGAGCCGGTTATTTATCATTTTTATTCTAGGATAAATATTTCCTAATATATGACATTTTAAAATAATAATAATAATAATAATAAATAAAAAAAGTTATGGTGAGTATATTTGATGGTTCAGTTTGACAAAATCTTTCTAAATAATGAAATTCAGATTAGCAGGACCCGCCTACATAATGAGATTTAGATTAGTAGGACCCTCCTATATAATGAGATTTAGGTTAGCGGGATCCTCCTATACAATGAGATTAGCAGGGCCCTCCTACATAATGGGTTTTAGATTAGCAGGACCCTCTTATATAATGGGATTTAGTTTAGCAAGACCCTCCTACATAATGAGATTAGCAGGACACTCCTACATAATGAGATTTAGGTCATCAGGACCCTCCTACATAATGGAATTAGCAGGACCCTCCCACATAATGCGATTTAGGTTAGTGGGACCCTCATACATAATGATATTTAGTTTAGAAGGACCCTCCTACATAATGGAATTTAGGTTAGCAAGACCTTCCTACATAATGGGATTTAGGTTAGCAGGACCCTCCGAAATAATGGGATTATCAGGACCCTCCTACACAATGAGATTTAGTTTAGCAGGAACCTCCTACATAATGAGATTAGCAGGACCCTCCTGGACAATGGGAGCAAGACCCTCCTACATAATGACATTTGGTTATTTTCTCATAGAATAAACATTTCCTAGTCTGAGTTTATTTATTTATTCTAAAATTCACCTTTGCTAATAACTCACAATTTTTTGCCAGTGAAAACTAGGGAATTTTTTTGTTTATTTCTTTTGTTTGTGATGGTTTTCAGGTTTCTTCAAGCGAAACATGAATTTGAAATTCAAGAACAATGTTTGAACTCTTTTCAGAATGATCAATCCCCATGTAGCCAGAATCAACTTTTTAATTGCTTCTAGCAACCTGACCTCCTGACACCTAGTTTTATTCAGCTACTGATCAACAAAACAAGCAGACATTCAAGAACATTTTCAAATTGTCATTTTGAAGATAGCAAAGCTAACTCTAAGTGACAAGTTTAGCCTCCAATTCAATTCATGGTTAAGATACTCACCCGAAAATCAAGGTGATATCTTAAAGTCGAGACTCAAGAAAAGCTGCATAGATAGGAACTTGTACTTTTATTTTCTTTTGACTTTTTTTTATTTAAGAATAAGTGTCGCGACCTGAAGCCTCGATAGAACCTCACTTGACTTCCAATTCATCACATCATCTCCTTAAACTACACGTGACTTGATTCCCTTACAACCCGTAATATGTAGGTTGTTCAATACAAGGACTCAGTCGCATATTTTTCTTTCAAATAAGAGTCCAGTCATAACTTGTTGCTTTGTCTACTTCTTTGTCTGAAAACTCTTAATGTGTCCAGTCAAAGAGGGACAAACTGTAGACACGTAATTTTTGACCGACCATAAGGTTTTACACCAATTTTAGTCCTTAAATATTTCTTCTAAGTTTACATTAAATATTTTATTTTTCATCATGTTTTAGTAAGTTTATTTTAAATGATTGAAAACTACAAAAAAAAATATGTTTTTCTTTTAATTTAAATTTTAATAAATAAGCTAGTATCTTAATTATATTTTTAAACTAGCTATTTGACTTTTTCTTTTATATATTTAATTATTTCAAAATAATTAGTTAACATTATTATAATTATTACAATTTATTTTATTTTATTTATTTGATAACAAAATAAAATTAAAAGAAATAACCCCCGCATCACCATTTCCCCCAACTCACCTCACTCCACACCCACCTACACGACACACTACACACTACTCACGTACACACATACCTAGATTACTTATATACTACCCTCACAAATCAAAAGCATAGGAGAACGAATTCAGCAAACCAAAAAGGAAAAATCATCAAATACACACACATGCACAGAAAAAAAAATTACAGAATCACTCCCAAACCAAAAATTCCATTTTTATTTTATTCTTCTTTCAACAATAATCATACATTCATATATTTTCTTCTTTATTCATTATTTTTATATCAACACAAATACATATACCATCACAAATCACATACAAAAACTTGGTGGGTGTTCTAATCGAGGTTTGAGCAAGGGCTTTTTATGTAATTATTATGATAAGTTCTCGTACACTTTTATTTTATTCGTGATTTGATTATAATGAAGAATGTGTTGAGAGTTATACCTTTTTTAATAGCTTTATTTGATGAAAAATTATTGTTGTTTATTTTATCCAATAAAGAATGAGATTTATTTTAGCAATTTGTCATTGTTTTGTTGGATTAATAAAAAATTATAATATACGCATGCCTAATTTTGTCATTAACTTTAAGATAAAAATAAAAATATAATATGTGTAGGCCTAATTTTAACATTAACTTTAAGGGTGAATAAAATTAAAAGAAAACAAGATAATTCAAAATTTATATTGTATCCTAGAATTTTAATATTTTATTTTAGTTGATCTTTCTTTATAAAGACTAATTATTTTCTTTTAACATTAGATAAACTTTTAGGTACGTTAAAATTATTTATTTCAATTAAGAATGCGTTTGCGCATCTGTTTTGAGACATTAAAATATCAATGATGCAATGATGCACCTTGTCCAATAATGTAATTAAATTCTATAAACTCAAAGTAGAGAATTATAAAAAAATAAATCATGAGGTGCAATGCAAAGAAGACAGTTATGTCACTAAATATCAAGATCGAGAATCCATTTATGCATCCGGTTGAGACCAAATAAAAAGTTCAACAATAAAAATATGAGTGAAACTATAGCGTACAATAGTATATCCAAATAATAGTAATAAGTCAATAAAAGCGATTGTGCTAGAACCACAGGACTCGAGGGATGCCTACCTTCCCCTCGGTCAATAGAATTCCTTACCTAAATTTTTTATTCACAGACCAAACAAAGAGTCATTTTCTTTTTATTAGGATTAAACAAAAAAGTGACTTAGAACACCATAACTCAATTCCAAGTGGCGACTCTGAGAAGATAAAATAATCTCTTAATCAATGATGTCATTAAATTGGAAAAACTCCTTCCGTCGTGCGCAAAAAGAGGTGTGACACCATCTACACAATAAAATGTAAAGGAACACAAGATGCTTACGTTAAAATCATCTTGCTCAAAAAAACAAAAAGTTACGACCTGCCACATAAGATTTCACCAATATTTTTACTAAAGTCGAATCAAGTTTTAGATTACAAACTCATGCAATCTAGGAATTAACATCTTAATCCCTCACACTTGTAAACTACGGCTAACACGAGCCAACAGCTCGAATCTAAAAGATAAGAGAAGAAAAAACACCTATACAAGCTTCATTGAGAAGAGTGCGTTTAAAATATTAGCACAAAAAAAAGACTCAACAATCAGGAAAAAAGAAACACTTTAGTGATAAAAGGGTTGGGTTTTGGGTCTTTTTTACTTTCTGTGTGGATAAATAAAGAGAAAATTGCAAAAAAATGATATATTTAAATGTTGTTATTACTAGTTTTAATAGGATTTTGAAGTTTTCCTCGTAATTAATTTGTTACAAATTATTAATTAGTAGATATATATATATATATATATATATATATATGAATTAATTATTCCTAAATATTTCATTCTCAAATCCTTATTTTTTTATTTCCTCTATTTCGTCTATATAAAATCAATTTACTTTATTCATACAAAAATTTATCATTTCTCTTCTTCATCATATTTGTTTGTGAATTAATAAACATGTAACAAAAAGAAGTACATAAAGGTAAGATATAATTCATTCTTAACTCTGTACATACTTGGACATGCTTTCTTAATATTTTATTTATGTTTGTACCATCATACATCAAGCAAGTATGATTTAAACTAATGTCTTTGTATTTCTTAACAACGTGTTGTCCATATACAATTGTTCTTTCTAATAGTCAGTTTTTCAAGTATAATATAGTTTGATTATAATATTTGTTAGATTTTAAGAAATGATTATTATTTTATATTGTTAGTATTATTGAAAAAATAATATACAAATATGATACATATATAGAGTTTAAATTTCTTTCGTTCTTTTGATATGATTATTTTTAATTGGTATATGATATTTTATTTATTTAATTTTTTATTCAAGTGGTTGCATGTAATGAAGAGTTTGACTTATGAAGCAAAATATGGTGGCGGTTCTACTTGCAAAGGAAGATAGTAGAAGGAAAACCAATGAAGCATAATTAAAGATTATTTTTGCTAGATTTTTTTTTTACTTTGACTTGCATTAATAACTTAGTTACTTTTGCTAGAATTATTTAAATTTTTCTTTGTATAAATAATTTAGTTAAATGTATTGTCAATGCTAATCATTTGATCCTTTACTATTCTACTTTTTCTTTGTTATGAAGCATAATTAATATAATTATCCATTTTAACAAAAACAAAAAATTATGATGATTAGAATTTTTATTTTTATTATACTTGCAAAAAATAATTAAAAATAAAAATATTAGTTTCATGATGTCATTTTTTTGTGTATGTAACAATCTATTTTCATAACCGTAAATTTCACAATTTTTATGCAGTCACTGATTATTACATTTTTTTGTTCATTTTTTGTATTTTCAGCCCTTATTTTCATTTTTTTATTCATTTATTATTTTACGAATAAAAATCAATGCATAGATTTTAATACATTTAATGTCCAATAAAATTATACATGTGAATTATTTATAACTCATGTCTCTTCATCTTACTTGTAATTTCTAATATTCAATATTACTCAAACTTTTGTATGTTTCATTTATCGTAATTCTTATAAATATTTAATAAATGTTTAAAATTATAACAAACAAATGTAATAATAAAGATATGATAAAAATCATTTTGTTTACGAAATCATAGTTTGTATAGAAATTTAGTACTCCAACACTATATGGAGGAAATTAAAACATGTAAAATATTTTAATGTAATGCAATATATTGTTATTTAAAAATATTACCTCTTATTTCATTTATTTCACAATGGTAAATATTTTGTTCTACTATATAACATCTGAATAGTTTGCACTAAAAAAGGTAAAAAAATAATTATACTTTATGTTTTTAAAATGAAAAAACATATGATATCGCAGATGAAGAGAAATATGAATATTATTTTATATATTTGATACTTACCTAAATATAAATATTACTTTATTATCTTATAAATATTTCTTATAGCCGTGCGAAGTGTGGATAGTATCACTAGTTTAACATTAAGTTAGGAAGTTTATGCTTTTAAAATTAGTATAGATAGATAAATATAAAATTATATTTAATAGATATAACTGTTTTAAATCAAAAAGGAAAAAGTTTCACCAGCAAACACTTTTGCACCCACAAAATACCGGATGATTAGTTTGTTATGGATCTTAGTGTGCAAAGAATAAGCTTTGGGATACAATTCAAGTGAGGCTAAGGGCACATCATTTCCCAAACTGCATCTGGAATTATTTGGTAAAAACTACATGATGGTGGACGGAATTATGAAGAAATATCCTGAAGATATGATCATTCATATCCTTTTGAGACTTCCACTTAAATTTATCTTGCGATTCAAATGTGTCTCCAAAACTTTTTACACTCTCATACAATCATCATATTTCATCAATATTCATTACAACCACACATTAACATCGACATATGATAACATTCTTTTAAAGCGCTCCTGCAAAGAAGACATTGAAAGATATAAAGCTGTTTTTTCTTTTATTTCTAGTGACGATGAAGATAATTTAAACTCGGTTTATCCAGATCTAGATGTTCCTAATTTGTTAAGGACTACTAGTGTTACAAGTGATAAGCTTATCGATTCTAACCATGGTTTAATTGCTTTGATGGAACACCGAACCACAATCTTGTTCAATATATCAACTAGAAATTATAGACATCTCCCCCCCAGCCCTTCCCAAATTCCGAAGGGATTCTATCAATCGATTAAAAGTGGTGGATTTGGCTACGATTCAGTTGTTAATGATTTCAAGGTTTTTAGAATTTCTGAAGTTTACACGGAAGATCGTTATGGGTACCCTGAAGACGGAGAGACAGAAGTTGAAGTTTATGAATTGGGTATTGATATTTGGAGAAAATTGGATCATGTGGATCAAGAGTTGCCCATATTATTTTGGTTGAATTCTTCAATGTCTTATAACGGTGCTTACCATTGGATTGCATCAGTTGAAGGACGAAATATAATCCTTTGCTTTGACATGACAACCGAAATTTTTCGAAATATAGAAATGCCTAACACAAGCAAATTTTTTAAGGGCACACTTTATAGCCTCCAACTTTTGAATGAGTCTCTAAGTTTGTTATGTTACCCTTGTCTATCATCGGGTACTGATCCAACAACAGATTTGATGGAAATTTGGATTATGAAGGATTACAATATTTATGAGTCTTGGATTAGGAAATATACAATAATTGGTCTTCCTACCGAAAACCCATTAGTAGTGTGGAAAGATTATATATTGCTTTTTCAAAGCAACAGTGGATATTTGATCTCATATGATCTTAAACAAGATGAAATCAAGGAATTGAATATACTCGGATGTCCAAAATCAATGAGAGCTATAAATTACAAAGAATTCTTGACTCCCATTCAAAGACAAAGCTAAATTGGCCCACAAGTTCAAAACTATTGCACAAGGTATAACTATCCCAACTTTATTTTTATAACTAAGAACTATACTTCATTCATCTCAAATTATTTATCATATTTTTCTTTAAGAACAATTACTTCTTAGGGTAAAATGAAAAAAAAACATAATGACATTTATATTTAAGTTTGGGAAAAGGCTCAAATATGCCATCGAACTTTCAGAAAAAGCTCATTCATGCCATCCGTTAAAAGTTTGGCTCATCCATGCCACTACCGTTCAAAAAAAGGTTCATTCATGCCATTTTTTTAACGGTGGTTTTTTGCAAAACCACTTTTTCCACGTGTCAAGTTAAAAATCGTCCACGTCATTTTTTTTATAATAAAAAATTAAAATTCTGAAAAATTATTAAATAAAAAACCCACCCAAATAAAGATCCACCCAAGTAAAGACCCACCTAAATTAAAAAAAAATCCCATATAACCCATTAGTAACCCAATTTTTCATTCACTTTTACCATAAGAACCCTAACTAAGAATAGAAGTGAAAACGACCAACTCCTCCTTCTCCGACGAATTTACTGTTCTTTCTCCAATCTCGTTTATGAAGATTAAAGAGGTTAGTTGACATATTACTACTAAATAGTTATTTAATGTGGTTGGTAGATGATTTTAAGAAAGTGTACATATTGGGTTCTAAGTCATGTGGGTTCCAATCTCTTTTTTAATGGATTTTGATATTATTTGACTAATTTGTGATATTTGAGCAGAACCAGTTATGTAATTTTTGGGAATGGGAGGATGAAAAATCCCCCCAAGAGCTATGGATATCATCAGCAATCAAAAACAAAAATTAGATGTTTGTGATATTGAGAGAAATTATTTGACGAAGAAGATAGCTGATTTTGAAGTTAGTGCTGCAAATAATGGTGCAACTATATTAGAGTCGAGTGAAAAAATGAATATTCTTAAATGTGAAAAGAATATGTTGATCGAGAAGGTGGATAATTTCAAAGTTTGTATTGCGATGGATGTTCTATCAATAGAACGGTTGAGGAAAAATGTGTTGCGACAAAGATTGATCATCCTGTGCTTGTTTGGTTTGCTTGTTGCTCTAATGACATATGTTATTAGGCAACCTTAACTTTTAATTTGGCATATATATGAATGTAGTATCATGTAATGTTAATTTTGGCTATAGTTTAGTGCCTATGTTATTTAGGTACTTTGACAACCATTGAAAGCTAGCTTATGTTATTTAGGTACTTTGTCAAGTAATTTTTAATGTAATTTTGTTGCTTATTTTTATCTCGGTACATTGTACATTGTCAATCACTGAAAGTTATTTTTAATGTAATTTTGTTGTTTTAGTACTTTGTCAACCATTTTTTTCAGTATAGATGTGCCTTTAAAGCCAATTATTTACCAAAAGTTTTTTTGACATTTGACAAACTACAAAGAACACAAATAACTTATCATCAAACGGGGGCATATGACACAGCTGCACACTATCTCATATGGCACAAATAATACAACTGCACACTAGCACATATGACACAAAAAACTTATAATATGTTGTATAAATTCTAGAGTTGCACTTGACCAACTATAGAAAGATAATATCATTAATAATCACAATATATAAACAAATTCCAAGCAGTAGCAATACAAAAGCTCATTGAAAAGAATTGTGATGTCAACTTGCACTAAGGAAATACACTCCATAACACAAAACTTCAATATCAACATAGTGCAAAACCTAATATTTCAATAAATCTAGCATCAATTGTCATTCTATTACAAAATAGGTAACTATCATTTTTTAAGGTTAAAATAATTATAATAACAAAAATCACATGTTAATTGCTTTAGCCTTTAAAATGTCTAGGCATCACAAAATGAAAGGCTTAACCTTTAAAATGTCTAGGCATCACAAAAGAAAAATAAAACAACTTTCATATTTCAAAAGAATTGGGGGCTGGTTCCCCTTGCCCTTTTCTTGCAATCATCTTGATATGTTTCCTCGCGTCATTTTGTAACTGATTGCATGTAACAGCTTCCTTTCCTCGCCAAGTTATCTTTGTTGGTGAATAAGGTAAGTTTGTTGGAGTTGACACTCAAGTTTCATCTCCGGTGAACTGAATTCTTCTACCACCAGTTAATGGCGTCATTCTGCCCTTTCTCATGGCCAACAATGTATCAGCTTCAGAAATGATTTTCGGCCTCAATATTGGGTCTTCATCGTCACCAATATCAGGTCCATAAACTGTTGATTGTTGAGTATCAAATTGAGTTCGAAAGGCTGATTGTTGAGATGGTTGCGTACCAAATTCAGGTTCATAATTGTTGTTTCTTGAGGCATGGCCAGATTGTTGTGTTGCAGTTGATGTCTCACCAATATTTTGTTTGCCTTTGCCTTTCTTTGAAATTTGTTCAGCCCCTTTTGCCTATCAAACAAAAAAATGTTAACTCATATTTCTAATTATTGTAGTCCAAGAAAATACAAAGCTATAGCAGCCCAAAAAACTCAAACGGTCACAAAAGTTTCAATATTCAAATATTCAAAATTGAAGTCTACAAAAATGTCCATCTAAAAACCGTCACAACAACTATAATAAAAATAGTGCCAACTATTGCAATCTCCAAAAATACACAATTAATGCAAGTTAAAGATTTACCTAAAATAAGAGAATAAGTTAAAAATATACCTTATAACAACCTCGTGCGTTGTGATTTTGTTCCCCACAATTACTACATGTCATTATAGAACCTTTTCTTGATGAACTCCATTCACCTTTTCTTTTTCTTGCTTCATCTGTTGTTCTATCTCTTTTTTTCTTGGGTCTTCCAATAGTTTTGATCATATCAGGTGGTTCCATTGCATGAGCAGGATCAACATTCCAAAATTGTATTCCTCTAACAGGTTGTATTTTGTGTTTGTATGCCAACAAATAAGCTTCTTTACTGTAAAACCAGTGAATTTGTGTCTCCGGAACAACTTTCTTATGCAAAAATACATTAATGGCATAAGGGCAGGGAATTCCAGACAAGTCCCACAATCTGCCGGTGCATCTAGTATGCTATAAGTTCACAGTATGCCTATCATCACCTTGAGACACTTCATAACCATAATCACCATTAAAGTTCACAGTGCATCCATGTGCTATTGCCCTATAATCACTATACAACCTCATGCATTGTGGACTGTATTCAGTTTTCCATTGCCTAACTTTGGCTTCATTTTCAGCCAACCTAGTCATAACCTTAATCCTTATTTCCTCAAACATTTTGATAATTGGCATACCTCTTGCTTCTCAAACCCAAGCATTGAATGATTCTGTGACGTTATTGTCAACCATTGTGTTCTTACACTGCGTGTCAAAGTAGGTTCTACACCATGCCTGAGGTGGTTTACTAATCAAGTCCTTAGCAGCATCTTCATCCAATTGGCTTAGCTTGTTGAGTTGGTCTTTGAACTCTTCATCATATGTGCCAAGCATACCACCACATCAACTTTTTCATTTCCCCGCTCCTCCACTTTTTTAGCCAATTAGCATCGATGTGCCTAACACAAAATCTTTGATGAGCTGCAGGAAGTACATTGCTCACAACATCCAGTAACCCCTGTAAGATTAAAAAGAACATAGCAATGAAGTAGAGGTCACGATTAAAACATAAAATAAGTCAAAAATATAATGAAACATGTTTAAAAAATGATAAACCTTTTGCATATCAGAAATAAAAGTCACTCCACTTCCATCTTTAAGGTCCAAAGACCTCTTCAAAAGCTCCACAAACCATGACCATGTCCTGGTAGTTTCTTTGTCAACCACTGCCCAAGCGATTGGATAGAATTGATTCATAGAATCTTGTCCCATTGCAACCAACAATTGACCTTTGATCCTATCCTTCAAGAAAGTACCATCCAAGCCAATGAGTGGTCTTAATCCACTTTTCCAACCTACCTTCAAGGCATTAAAACATATGTACATCCTCAAGAACTTTCTTATACCTTGCTCAAAAGCATCTTTTGAGATGTTTATTTCAACATCGGTACCTGGATTAGACTTTTTTAATTCAGCCCCATATGCTTCAAGTTTGTTAAAGTCATCCTTGAAACTACCGTCTAGTTTTTCAAGGATCATCACCTTAGTCCTCTTTAGCTTGGATTTTGTAACATTCAAATCAAAATCAGTTGATAATTCTTCTCTCATTTCCTTCAAAGTATACTTAGGGTCTCTCTATAATTTACTTTTGAAGTATTGAGCTAATGTCTTCGAAGCAGCCCTCAAATTTTTGTATCATGGAAAACAAGTATGTTCACTTATCAAATTTTTTATACTAAATCCAGAATCCCCTTTTTTATCCCGTGAAATATTACATTTAAAAGGGCATCCAGCTTGACAAACATACCTAGCCCTGCTAGGATCAATTTTTTCAATCTTCAATCCACGTTTACTAGCTATATCATAGTAGTTCATTGTCTTTCTAGCTTACTCAATGGTGGCAAATGACATCCCCTTCTCTAATTCCTTGTAGTGCTCCAAATTATCACTTACAGTACTATTTCTTTGTTTCTCAAACAACTGAAGCCTTTCTTCATCATGCACCACATCAGAAGGAATATCAACCTCACAATCAGAATCTCCTGGTACATGTTCATTATCATGTTCATTATTTGATGCAACTTCAACATCTACATGATATCTCTCTAAATGATGAAGAATGTTAAGGGTATCAACTATCAAGTCCGTATCATCCACAGCAAATAAGTCAATATTCTTAAACTCATGACAAACCAGACATTGTAAAGCTCGAATACCATCATCACCTTCAACTATGTAGTATCTACCAGATGGTCCAGCAACTAAGAGTTGTTTCACTTTAAAATAACCAAGCTCCTTCTTAAATTCTTCACACAAGTCTTTGTACGACAACAAGTCTGGGTCAAATTCATGCCATGTATGCATCAACTTCTTAGTGTACAATACTTGGGGAGAAAAGACCCATTCACCCCCATGGTGAAAAAGTATTGTTACTTTAGCAATCATTCTTCAGTAATGTACACATGCCAAAAAAAACAATTGAATAAATGAGGGACCAACAACGTACAACAATAAAATATAGTCAATATGATGATTAAACTATCCAAAATAACTTAAACTGAAGAACAAGAAACAAATCTTGCTAACAACTTGTCTACGATTCATGTCTGATTACTTGATAGAGGGGAAAGGGAGAAAGATTAAAGGAATGCAAGAAACTGAATAGTATAGTGTAAAAGTTTTGTAGAAAATACACTTCAAAACCACAACAAAAAGAAACAAATAACATCATTAAAAGACATATTTTAACTAATAAACAATGATTCCCTTTATACTATTGTCACATAAACTCCCCCAAATTTAAAATCTGAACACTATTCAGGGCCACAACAAAAAGAAACAAACAAGATTAAGTTGAGAACTTTAACATAAAATAGTGTTAAAGTCATTTGCAGGACAATCATAAAAAATCCCTAAATATGACAACAACGAATACAATATGGGACCACAACAAATAAAAAACAAACAAGATAATTAAATATTGAGAACTTTAACTGTAAAATAGTGTTAACCCACTTACAGAACAATCATAAAGGATCCCTAAATTTGACAATGAATACAATATGGGACCACAACAAAAAGAAACAAACAAAGATCATTAAAAGTCAAAATAATTACTTATTAAACAATGCATTTACACATACAAAAATAACAAACCCACATGACTTAGAACCCAATATGTACACTTTCTTGAAATTCTTGACCAACCACATTAAATAACTATTTAGTAGTAATATGTCAACTAACCTCTTTAATCCTCATAAACGAGATTGGAGAAAGAACAGTAAATTCGTCGGAGAAGGAGGAGTTGATTGTTTTCACTTCTATTCTTAGTTAGGGTTTTTAGGGTGAAAGTGAATGAAAAATTGGGTTACTAATGGGTTATATGGGATTTTTTTTTTTAATTTGGGTGGGTCTTTGCTTGGGTGGATCTTTATTTGGGTGGATTTTTTATTTAATAATTTTTCAGAATTTTGATTTTTTATTATAAAAAAAATGACGTGGACGAATTTTAACTTGACACGTGTAAAAAGTGGTTTTGCAAAACCACCGTTAAAAAAATGGCATGAATGGACCTTTTTTTAAACGGTAGTGGCATGGATGAGCCAAACTTTTAACGGATGGCATAAATAAGCCTTTTCTGAAAGTTCGATGACATATTTGAGCCTTTTCCCAAACTTAAATATAAATGTCACTATGTTTTTTTTCATTTTACCCTAAGAAGTAATTGTTCTTGAAGACAAAATTACTTCAAAATGACAAATAAATAATAGAGTGAATATTCAGTGAAAATTGATTATATCTGAATTAAATTTTTTAAAGTGTGTGATGGTACATGTATATATTTAATCATTTGTTGAATCACAATGTACAATTTTTATCACCTTATGAGAATAAATTATATTACTCATGCTTAAAATTGTATTTTTGATATGGTAGGAATAAAGTGGTTCTAGGATGAAGAGATTCAGATAAAAAGAAACTAGATTAAAGTGTTGAAATGAAGAAAAGAAAATAGAGGAATATATAGTATAATTTGCTAATGATGGGAAAACATGCAAAAGCCAAAGCAATAGTAATAAAATGAGTATAAAAAACATTAATTACTTCGAAGCATGAGAATGCGATAAAGATATTATCGGAGAAGCATCACAGACACTTCCTATTGCAGAAAATGGTGAAGCCTTTTGCTACACTCTTTGCACAGTAAAGCTGGTGCCAGGCCTTTGTGTTTTTTTTCTGTTCCAATATGAACTTATTACTTCGTTTCTCAGGCCTTTGTGTTTTTTTGTAAACATAGTCTAACTACGGATTTTACAGAACCCTTGAACTAGGCAGAATTAGGATCTGTCATAGAGTAAAAATAAAGATTAGATAACAAGTTTTCCCTCCTTTCCCCGTATTCTCAGTTTTTAGTTATAATTTTAGTATTATGTTTTCACATACATTATTAATGAGTAACTAAATTTTCTATATAAGGTTTTGGCAGTCACTAAATTAAATATTGTTACCTTTTAATATAATTGAGATGTTGGATTTTTTCTACTTGTTCAACTGGTGATTAAATCATCGTGGATTGATTTTACGTATTCATGTGTTTCTTTAGAAAGAATGCATATTGTGTGTTTAAAAGCTTGTTTAGAGATATCGAAGCTTTAGGTGAACACGAGTTATGAGAACCTGCTAGTTAGAGTAGTGTAAGAGAATGTCTAGTAAATCCTCATAATTTATCATGAGGTAAATAGTAAATACGGCAAATTGAGTGCTCACAATCTGTAGAGAATAAATTGAAACTAATGTAACAAGAGGTATTTTGATAATTGAGGAAGTCATTGTTTGGTATATAGCAAGAGTTAATGGGAAATGGAGGAAAGATGAAAAGAGAACTTGGAAAGTTGAGAATTTGAAAATTGCTCTTATTCTTTAGTGAAAAGTCATTTCTCCCTCATAGGTGGTGCCGTGGTGGAAAGAAAAATAGAAGAGTTAAAATATAGAAACATTCCTATTCCTATTAGTTGTTACAAGGATTGGAAAGAGGGATCCCCTCTCACCGAAGTCGCTTGACTTTGATCGATCAAGAGATTTTTTTGGACAAAGTTTGTTTTAATTATTTAGTTATTTATTTATATAATGAAATAAAATTAAATAGTCAAAAGTTTTTCAATTATTTAGTTGAGATTAACCTAAATCCTTTCAACTTTTCAGTTGATTAACCGAAATGTTCGGATCCGCGACCTGTTTTATTTAAATTATTTTTCGTTTTATTTTGAATTTTCCGCCATTGAAAATGACTGTTCTAAAAGGTAACAACATTTAGGAACAACCATGACCGTTTGAAAGGTTGCAAACTTTCATGAATGATCGTGTTGATTCTGAAAGGGTTGCAATCTTCAGACTTTTTTCTTACGATTTTTTCTCGTTTCTTCTTCTTCTGCACAAAGTTTCTTCGTGTACTTTACTGTCGTTGAGTGACTCGTTGACACCACCGTTTTGGGTATTAATACACTGGTGATTAAGATCATTCTATTCTGAAAGTACATATTCCAAATCAAACCTCAAATACTATAGGGGAATAATTTCCTTAAGGGGACACAATATATTTAGTGGGCTTGATCTTTTTTCATTCTGATTTTTCCAAATTCTGGTATGTTTTACAAATTTTAATTTTTTGACAACTTCGTATTTCTACAAAGGTTCTGGTTATCAATATTATTGTTTTTAAACACATATTGACAACAATCTTAAGGAAATTAGTTTTTATTTATTTTAATCTGTGCTTGTGGTGGAGACAAAAACCTTTGTGATTTTATATTCCTATTAAGTTTGCTACATTGGTTTATTGCTTAATAAGTCTGTATCGATTTTTGTTTATCAGAAATTTGCTAACGAAGAAACTCCAGTGTTTGCTAAAATGTCAGGCAGAAAAAAATTCATGAATATTGAAGCATGGAAACAGACAGACTTCCTATGTAAGAGCTACATTCGAGTGCTTTAGAGGATCACTTATATAATATCTGTAGTGCAATGATAACTCAGAAATAATTGTGGGATGCACTTGAAAAGAAATATAAGACAGAAGATGCACTCTGAAAAAGTTTGTGGTCGCAGAATTTATAGACTATAAAATTGTGGATAGTAAAACTGTTGGATCACAAGTTCAGGAACTTCAACTTATTTTTCATAATCTGATTACTGAGGATATGGTAGTAAATGAAGCTTTTCAAGTGGAGATTAGAAGCAACACAAGAGTTGTAAATACTCCTATTGAATGTCCTTTAAGGATAGAATCTACAACATGCATGAAGCATGATATACTAATCGAATCTAAGTAAAATAACCCTAGAAAAAGGGGGAGGATCAAAGAATCCAAATGTTCATAATAAAGAGACAATCTGCTCTTGAACTGCTTATGACATAACACTTCATGAAACCTCATGATAAGGGTACGTACCTAAAATTAATGAAGTGATGAGATCTCAATAAGTTATGTCGTATTGTAAATCGAAAAAAAAAAATCTATCGTTGACAATATTTTTGATACCATAGCATGCAATATTGTATAAGATTGTGATGATATAAATTCTACGACTATTAAAGCATGTTGATGTAAAAATAATTATCAAGTAAAAGTAAAATGATGCATCTTGGTAAGGGTAAAAATTATTTGACTTGCAATCTAGGCACTAGAAGATATCATACATTTAATATTGAATGTTGTCATTTGACAAAATTGATATATGAAAATATCCGATGGATTCAAAATTTAAAGCATATACAAGTTTTTGGAAAACTTGTTTATAATCCTCATAAGGATTAAATAGATTAAAATACATAAAGCATATACAAGTATTGTTATACAAGTTGATGACTAAAATTGAAACTGTTAACGGAAACGTGAAACTAAATAACAAGGAAGAACAACAATATTTAACGTGGTTCGAATCAACAATGATCCTACGTCCACCAAAGAACAACTGCGCCAATATTTATTTCACTCTACGAAGAATACAAGTGAAATACTATAAGAGAGAGAACACAAATGCCTTAGAAGGTGAGAAGACAAGTGAGAGGATGATTTGAAAATGAATTAAGAGCTACCTATTTATAGGAATAAATTCATCCTATTGATGTCATCCATGACATCACTATGTGTCAAAATTGTCAAGGTTAAGATAGCAAACCATTTTATGGTTTGCCTAACTTTCACCTACCAAGATACAATCTTTGACTTGTATTTTGTACTAATTATCTTCCTACCAAATATTCATATTAATTCATCTTCCATTTAGTTTGATTCCACAAGAACCAAAACCAACTCTTTCAATCTCCACCTTGGTTTGTGTTCCAAGCATGCGTATAAACAACTCCGGCCAAAACTTCTAAGCTTACTGGGCAATCCCATTGTAAGAAACAAGAAAAATCAAACCTTTGTTGAACATACCAGCTCCACCTAGCAGTTGTTCTCTTAGAGTTGCATCAATTGATGCATACTCCCGCCAAGTCCTTGCAGTGTGCAAACTTGGCAAGCGGGACTATTTTGGTCAACATGTCTGCAGCGTTATCGTCTGTGATAACCTTCTCAACCTTGATAGCTCCCTTTTCTACGACATCTCGAATAAAATGAAATCTGACATCAATGTGTTTGGTGCGCTCATGAAATCTTTGATTTTTAATCAAATGAATAGCACTTTGACTATCACATTTTAGAATTGATTCTAGCTGAACCGAACTCAATTCTGCCACAAAACCTTTCAACCAGATAGCTTCTTTCACTGCCTCCGTTGCTGCCATATATTCTGCCTCTGTTGTAGACAAAGCGACAATAGACTGTAAAGTCGATTTCCAACTAACGGCACCGCCAACGAGAGTAAAGATGTATCCAGTTGTGGACCTCCTTCGATCAAGATCCCCTGCATGTCAGAATCTACATAACCGAGAATTGAAATACCTTCACTTTTTCGGAAGGTTAGGCCAACATCAGGAGCTCCTTTGAGATATCTCAATATCCACTTGACAGCTTCCCAGTGCCTTTTTCCTGGATTTGCCATGTACTTGCTTACCACACTTACAGATTGGGCAATATCTGGACGTGTGCATACCATAGCATACATAATGCTACCAACTGCACTCGCATAAGGAACCTTTGACATATGCTCGACCTCATCCATAGATTGAGGCATTTGTAACTCTGAAAGCTTGAAATGAGAAGCTAACGGTGTACTTACAGGCTTGCTCATATGCATATTGAATCTTTCAAGAACTTTTCCGATGTACCTCTTCTGAGAAAGATGTACAACACCATTTTCTCTTGAAATTTCCATTCCAAGGATTTTCTTTGCAACTCCTAGATCCTTCATATCAAATTCCTTGCTCAACAGTTTCTTCAAAATATTTATCTCCGTGATGTTGTTAGCAGCAATAAGCATATCATCAACATACAACAATAGATAAATCATAGAGTTACCAGACATCTTCTTGTGATACACACAACTATCAAATGCACTCCTCGAAAATCCATGTGTAGTCATGAATGCATCAAACCTCTTGTACCACTGTCTAGGGGATTGCTTCAAACCATACAAAGACTTCTTCAGTTGGCATACATGGTCTTCTTTTCCTTCAGCTAGGAAACCTTCAGGCTGATCCATATAGATTGTCTCTTCTAGATCACCATGTAAGAAAGCAGTTTTGACATCAAGCTGTTGAAGCTCTAAATCAAATTGTGCAACCAATGCTAGTAGCACGCGAATTGAGCTATGTTTCACGACTGGAGAAAAGATCTTATTGTAGTCAATTCCCTCCTTCTGACTGAAACCCTTTGCAACCAATCCCGCCTTGAACCTAGTAGCTTCCACTTCTGGAATACCTTCTTTCTTTCTGTAAACCCATTTGCATCCAACTGTCCTCATCCCCTTTGGCCTTTTAACTAAGACCCATGTCTCATTTTTGTGAAGAGACTCCATCTCTTCCATCATGGCTAACTTCCATTGTGCAGCATCTTTGCAAGAAGTTGCTTCAATATACGAAGAGGGCTCAAGATCCTTAATCTCTTCTTCTGCAGCTACGAACGCATGTGCAATCAAATTTTCTTGCTCTATAAGACGTTCCGGTTTCCGTATCTGCCTTTTGTCCCTTCCCTTCGCAATTGTGTATGGTTCATTGGAAGCAAGTTCTTCAAGATCTGCATCTTTTGACTCATCAATTTGAGTCTCTTGATCCCGTTCCTTGGTAAGCTCCACCGGTAGCTCCACCTGCTCGTTGTTCTCGTTTCTAGATAACTCCACAGAAACTTTACGAGGATCAAGTATAGAGGATTCATCAAAGGTAACATCTCTACTAACTACAAATTTGAGTAAAGACAAACACCATAGTTTGTACCCTTTTACTCCATCTACATACCCTACGAATATGGCCTTTTTAGCCCTTGGTTCAAGCTTACCTTCATTAACATGATAATAAGCTGGACACCCAAATATTCGCAAGTATGAATAGTTAGAGGGTTCACCTTACCAGACCTCATTCGGAGTCTTAAAGTCAATCGCTGATGCTGGAGATCGATCGACAATATGAGAAGCAGTATGAACTGCTTCAGCTCAAAATACTTTGGACATCTTAGCTTGTAAGAGCATACAACGAGCCTTCTCAAGAAGAGTTCTGTTCATTCTCTCGGCAACTCCATTCTGCTGTGGTGTGTGCCTGACCGTCTTATGCCTTGCGATCCCATGAACCTTGCAGAAATCATGGAACTCTTCACTGCAAAACTCCAAGCCATTGTCCGTGCGAAGATACTTGATTTTCCTCTCCATTTGATTTTCAACCAAAATCTTCCACTCTTTAAATGCTTCAAAAGCATCACCTTTTGTCTTCAGGAAATGCACCCAAACCTTTCGTGAAAAATCATCAATGAATGTGAGAAGATACCTCTTTCCTCCCTTCGATGAAAGCTTAGGGACCCCATAAATCTGAATGGATGTAGTCTAGCACCCCTCCCGTCTTGTGCTTGCCAGTGCTGAAGCTGACCTTTTTCTGTTTCCCTAAGACGCAGTGCTCACAAAATTCAAGTGTGCTGATCTTCTCACCATTCAAAAGGTTGCGGTTGCTCAACATCTCCAATCCTCGTGCGCTCATATGGCCTAGTCTCATGTGCCATAATTTTGCCTTGTCATCATTAGATAACTGCACTGTACATGCATTTACAGAGCCAATAATGGTGCTTCCCGCAATTGTGTAGAGTCCATCCTCCAGCTTGGCCTTCAACGTGACTAAAGACCCTTTAGTCACTTTCATAGTTCCTCCTTCACTCATGTACTTATAGCCTTGTTTATCTAAAGTACCCAGGGAGATCAAATTCTTCTTTAGATCAGGAACATGACGGACTTCTGTAATAGTCCTCACGATTCCATCATGACAGCGAACATGAACTGAACCAATGTCAACTATTTTACAAGTTGCATTATTGCCCATTAATACAGTTCCTCTGCTTGTTTCATAGCTACTGAACCAATCTTTTCGGAATGTCATATGCAGAGTACAACCAGAGTCTAAGACCCATTTGTTGTCATAGACTCCACTATTGCATGATGTTGTTAGTACATAATCATCATCATTATCATGTACTTGCTCAACAATGGATGCACTCGCCTTTTCTTTGGACTTCGACATAGGGCAATCTCGTTCAAAGTGCCCCTTTTTGTGACAGCCCCAACATTCCGCATTCTTTTTGTTCACACGAGACTTTGATTTGTACTTCGATTTGCTCCTTCCCTGTTGGCTAGTACGACCTCTTACAAAGAGTCCACTAGCTTCATCACTTTTGTCTCCTTCAAAATGCATCCGCACATCACAAGAGTTTAGTGCTTGCCGCACTTGCTCAAGTTTAATAGGTTGTTTGCTATACATCATTGAATTCTCAATATCACGATATTTTGAAGTCAATGAAAATAGCAAAGAACATGCAAGCGTCTCCTCGTCCTTTTTAATTCCAGCAGTTTGTAAGTCCATCACAAGTTTATTGAACGCATCTAGATGGTCTTGCAACAAAGTACCTGAATCCATCTTAAATGTATGAAGACGCCGTTGTAACAACATCCTTGTTGTCACTGACTGGTCCTGGTAAAGCCCTTCCAGCTTTTCCCATAACTCTTTGGCCGTCTCTTCGGTACTTGTACTCACTTCACAAAGTACGTTAGGTGCAAGGGACAGTTGGATTGCACTCAATGCATCTCCTTCAATCTTTTCCTTGTCGGAATCCGATATCTTATCGGGGTACTTTCCGTCAATAGCATGGATTGAACCTTCCCTCCGCAGTAACGCTATCATCTGGATTTTCCAGATATTGAAGTTGTTGCGCCCACTAAATCTATCAATTTCAAACTTCATGGAACTCATTTTTTTTTACTTGTTCTTCCTTTTCTACTACAATGTATTTGGAACTACAGAAAACCAAAGTAATCCTTTTCTGATGTGGAAGTTCAGACTGTGCTGCAACCACAGAGCATACTCAGACAGAACCTTGGCTCTGATACCAATTGTTAGCGGAAACGTGAAACTAAAGAACAAGGAAGAACAACAATATTTAACGTGGTTCAGATCAAAATGATCCTACGTCCACCAAAGAACAACTGCACCAATATTTATTTCACTCTACAAAGAATACAAGTGAAATACTACAAGAGAGAGAACACAAATGCCTTAGAAGGTGAGAAGGCAAGTGAGAGGATGATTTGAAAATGAATTAAGAGCTACCTATTTATAGGAATAAATTCATCCTATTGATGTCATCCATGACATCACTATGTGTCAAAATTGTCAAGGTTAAGATAGCAAACCATTTTATGGTTTGCCTAACTTTCACCTACCAAGATACAATCTTTGACTTGTATTTTGTACTAATTATCTTCCTACCAAATATTCATATTAATCATCTTCCATTTAGTTTGATTCCACAAGAACCAAAACCAACTCTTTCAGAAACTCTCAAAGAGTTTTCAAAGGCAATAGATTATTTGCTTACAAAATTGAAGTAAGGAACTTGTAGAAATTTTTGATCTTGAAGGGAAGATTTATAAAAGGAGATAGAAGAAAGCATATTTTGTCAAAACTTTTCTGAACTCATGAGCTTCCAAGAATGGTGATATCAACATGCAACATGTTTGTTCAAGTAATACTATACTTGATTTATTCACCAAGTCTCTACCAACTACAACAAGTATGTGGATTTATGTTCTCATTAAGGGGAGTTAATACGTGATGTACTTTTTTCCCTCACAAGGTTTTGTCCTATTGGGTTTTCCTTGTAAGGTTTTTAATAAGGCATCCATAATGCGTATTATTGGATATGTGTACTCTTTTTCCCTCACTAGATTTTTTCTCACTGGGTTTTATCTAGTAAGAATTTAATGATGCACATAATCTACAGACATTCAAGGGGGAGAGTTATAAACATATTTGTATTATAGTGAATGTCTAATTATGTGGAGTCCTTTTAGGACATGGTTAGGAATCCTACTTGAGTACCCAGTTAGGTTTTCCCTATAAATAAATGGCTTCTCCTTCATTGTAAATAAGAACTGCAAATTTCTAAATATCCCTCGAGATGAATAAGAAGTTTTCCATCTTCTCCCTACTTTGATATTCTTCTAAATTTATATAGTTTCATAACAATATTGAAATTTTCAATCATTATTGAACATAGATAAATATTGTTGAATTTTTTTGAATTTTTTTTTCATTTGTACCTATTTATTTATTTTTGGGATTTAATCTTAGCTATTTTCCCTTTTTATTATTATTATAATACTCTAAAGATTTAAAAAATTCAAACTAAAATAAATAATAAGTAAATTAAGAAAAGAAAATTTTGTTATTTGTTACTTTTTTGGAAGGGTCTAATCTTTAATTGTTACTTTTTAGAAAAAAGATATATTGTTGTTACTTTATTTCTAATTCTGTAAAATAATATGTAAAGTAAGATATACAATATAATGTATAAATAATAATATAAAACATGAATAAAATAAAATTTGATTATATAAAAATAAAAGCAATACAAGTATGAATGAACGTTAACCAAACTTATGAGATATGTTAATTAATTAATAAGGGATATATTGATAAATGTATGTATGTAAGGGATATTTTAGTTTTTTTTAAAAAAAAAATCTGCTTCTGCGTCTGTTTTAAAAAAAAAAACAGAATTTTTTAGCTTTTTTCAAATAACAGAAAAATCATTTTTGCTTCCATTTAAAAATAGTTTTAAGATACGCCAAACACTTACTTTTCAAAATGAGTGTTTTTCTATTAAAAAAAAACACGTCTAGCATCACAACAACAATATCAAATAAGCTTTAAGAGAATTAAAAAATGACTTTTAAGAATTTTAGCAATAACACAAAATAAATGGAAAGTTGGGAAAGTAGAAAGAAAGGAAAAGGACATAAGGTAGATGAATCCTTGCCAATTAAATATATCATACTCCCTCTGTTTAAAAAAATTACCTCTTTTTTTAGTCTGTTTAAAAAATTAGAATGTTCTATTTTTTTTTTTGGTAACGTTTTAACTTTAAAGAAAGGAAAAGGACATAAGGTAGATGAATCCTTGCCAATTAAATATATCATACTCCCTCTGTTTAAAAAAATGACTTTTTTCCTTTTTTTGGCAATACTTTAACTTTAATTTCCAGGTGACATGTTTAAGACCACAAGATTAAAGGGCATTTTAGTACATTTGACATAACTTTAATTTAGAATCACAAGATTAAAAAGTTTTCTTTCTTTTCTTAAACTCCGTTTCAAGTCAAACTATGTCATTCTTTTTAAACGGAGGGAGTATTAAAAATGTCCAAACACATACATCTCATTTAACTTGTCTGTAAATTTTATTTTGACATTCTAATTAAATCGTGTTTCATTTTAACCCTTCTATTTTATTTTCAATGTACCATTTTAAATACAAAATGTTGGCCGAAGAGATTAATGAAATTATTCACCTTTTAAAATGCGTGAGGAATTCTTTCTTACATTAATATTCGATATTCTTATCATTCGAAACCTTCTACCCCATTTATTTCTTAATGTTCTCTTCAACCCCATTTTCCCCTCATGTTTGCTTATCAATTTATTTTCTTCATCTACCTCATTTTCTATATCTCTCTCTATGCAAAGATGATATTCTTCATATTTTAATTTAATATTATCACTTTTTTTTATCTAAAAGTGTAAACTATCAATTATATTCTACGCTATAAAAGACTAAATAAAATATTACAATAAGAAGAGTTAGATTGAGGGGAACAAAATCATCTAAACATTTTGAATTATAATTAGCCGAATGATGTCAAATATTAATTTGTTGAGGCAACATAAATTAAAAGGATGGAGGATATATTCATAGTAGAGTTTTAGGCTAAAATCATCCCTCAAGTATAACTAAACTTAGTGTACATTCTTTTAGTGTAATTGTCAACAAAAATTTTTTTTCAACTATCCCAAAACTTATATAAACACCCTTTCTATTAACTACTGTTAAAAAACTAACAGAAAAAATACATGTTCCAAGCACATGACTTCCCCCAAATCCCCATATATTGTACATATTTTTATTGATATTTCTATTATTTTACCGGTCTCTTCAATTGTTTTTCTTATGTTTTGCCAAAAAGTGTGTTATTTACTAGTGGTTTACCAATTTTTCTATTGCACTGCAATTTGATTTTGCTGTTTTATTCTAGTTTGGTGTTGTTTTACTGATTTTCTTGTGGTTTATATACTGATTTATCAAAAAAAAAAATTGTTGTTTTTTTCTGTTGTTTTGTTGTATTTTTGCTAGTTTGGTATTGTTTTGCTGATTTTTTGGCTGCTTTTGTACGGATTTATCAGTTTCTAAATCGTTTTATCAGTTTTTTTAGTTGTCTTGGTGTTTTTTTGTGTGTATTTTTTGTGCAAGTTTTGGTCCTATTTTTCAGATGAAATATGAGTTTTTTTGCTGATTTTAAGTGTTAAAATGTTCAAGGTGAAAAAAAAAAAAAGAAAAAAAAAGTTTTTAGGCAACTCAGAGTACTTTCATTGCGCTTGGCAAACATACAAGATACATTTAATACGCAAATTCATAGCGAGATTAATACAACATAAAACAACTACTTTTACTACAATTTCAAATTCTCATCTTCTTTCTTTTCAAGGTGAGACCAATCCTCCCTCTTGTAGGCTTACTTCTTTTTCAGACGCAATGTAGTTTTATGGGCGTTAATTATTATTTCTCAACTAGGCACATTAGGCTGGTCTTACTTCCTTTTTGCTTGCATAAGAGGATGAATTTGTATGACTCCAAGGCATTAATTCTTTGAGTTGGTAATGTGCCCTCCCTGTAAGTAGGTTGTATCATTTTCTTGGTGTAGAAAATCATGGATTCATTTCTGTGTAACTAGGATTAATAGTAAAATTGTAAATGGCAATAATGTCGCACATGAAAAGTGCTTATTCTATTGATTTCATCCGATTTGTTTGTTACCTCTGCATAATACAATACACAGGAACAAAAATTCTGAATTTTCTTTATCATTGAATTGAAGTCTCTATGGGTGACACTTTTAACTATAAGCACCCTTGCGCCACCTCGCACAACTAAGCAAAAATCTCTCTTCAGGCAAACATGCTTGGTGTATTTCTAATTAACATAAGCCTTATTGTCTCATATAAATTCCTCTTGATAGCTAATTTCTTCTCCAAATTGCGTCTCAAGAATTTCCAACCACTGCGCATCTTTTAAATTATCGAGTGCTATTAGCTTCTTCCGAAAATATGAGTACAATTATCAGCTATATGAGCAGTTAATTCCAGCCCTCGATTAGGGACACAATGTTGCTTAAGATAGACTGAAAGTGGAGAGAATTGGAGCAGATTAATTTTCTGCACCAAGGCATGAAAGAAAGTCCCAGCTGTGATGTATATATGCTATTGTTTATGAAGATGAAGAATCAATCTATTGCATATGGAGATTTGGGGGAATTATGTGCTTAGCACATGTATTTATTTCTGTTAGTTTTTTTAACTATAGTCAACAAAAAAGATGTTCAGTCATGTTTTGGGATAGTTGAAGCATGTTTTTTGTTCACAATCATATATTATTATAAGTGGGAAGCTCCTAACCTCAAAGTTGAATTACCTTTTTGCCCTTATCTTATCCCTAAAATAAATTAAGTTTAATATCTATTTAATTAATTGAACATTAAGTAATAGTTATATTTAAATTCATGCATCAAACAAGATCTTAATGCATCATATATTCATGTACTAATTAAATGTAGGTAATGAAGAGTCTAGTAACCTTTCAATTTTAATTTGTAAGATAAGTGGGGGCAATGAAGAGTCTATCAAACACACTCACACCACATTATTTATATTTCTTCTCATCTTGCATTCAAGAGTAGGTACTACATCAGTTGTAAAATTTTCATTACCAGTTTGTAATTATAAGAATTCTTACTATTTTATTTATTCGTATTCTTTAAAATTTCATGCATATTCATCTTCTTTTTGCCGAGAAATATGTAAATTATGATAGTTACAAGATGAATATACTCCAATATATATGAAGTTGTAAGTGAATTTGTTAGCGGAAACGTGAAATTAAAGAACAAGGAAGAACAACAATATTTAACGTGGTTCGGATCAAAATGATCCTACGTCCACCAAAGAATAACTGCACCAATATTTATTTCACTCTACAAAGAATACAAGTGAAATACTACAAGAGAGAGAACACAAATGCCTTAGAAGATGAGAAGACAAGTGAGAGGATGATTTGAAAATGAATTAAGAGCTACTTATTTATAGGAATAAATTCATCATATTGATGTCATCCATGACATCACTATGTGTCAAAATTGTCAAGGTTAAGATATGAAACCATTTTATGGTTTGCCTAACTTTCACCTACCAAGATACTATCTTGACTTTTATTTTGTACTAATTATCTTCCTACCAAATATTCATATTAATTCATCTTCCATTTAGTTTGACTCCACAAGAACCAAAACCAACTCTTTCAATCTCCACCTTGGTTTGTGTTAAAAGCATGCGTATAAACAACTCCGGCCAAAACTTCTAAGCTTACTGGGCAATCCCATTGTAAGAAACAAGAAGAATCAAACCTTTGTTGAACATACCAGCTCCACCTAGCAGTTGTTCCTTAGAGTTGCATCAATTGATGCATACTCCCGCCAAGTCCTTGCAGTGTGCAAACTTGGCAAGCGGGACTATTTTGGTCAACATGTCTGCAGCGTTATCGTCTGTGATAACCTTCTCAACCTTGATAGCTATCTTTTCAATGACATCTCGAATAGCACTTTGACTATCACATTTTAGAATTGATTCTAGCTGAACCGAACTCAATTCTGCCACCAAACCTTTCAACCAGATAGCTTCTTTCACTGCCTCCGTTGCTGCCATATATTCTGCCTCTGTTGTAGACAAAGCGACAATAGACTGTAAAGTCGATTTCCAACTAACGGCACTGCCAACGAGAGTAAAGATGTATCCAGTTGTGGACCTCCTTCGATCAAGATCCCCTGCATAGTCAGAATCTACATAACCGAGAATTGAAATACCTTCACTTTTCTGGAAGGTTAGGCCAACATCAGGAGCTCCTTTGAGATATCTCAATATCCACTTGACAGCTTCCCAGTGCCTTTTTCCTGGATTTGCCATGTACTTGCTTACCACACTTACAGATTGGGCAATATCTGGACGTGTGCATACCATAGCATACATAATGCTACCAACTGCACTCGCATAAGGAACCTTTGACATATGCTCCACCTCATCCATAGATTGAGGCATTTGTAACTCTGAAAGCTTGAAATGAGAAGCTAACGGTGTACTTACAGGCTTGCTCATATGCATATTGAATCTTTTAAGAACTTTTCCGATGTACCTCTTCTGAGAAAGATGTACAACACCATTTTCTCTTGAAATTTCCATTCCAAGGATTTTCTTTGCAACTCCTAGATCCTTCATGTCAAATTCCTTGCTCAACAGTTTCTTGAAAATATTTATCTCTGTGATGTTGTTATCAGCAATAAGCATATCATCAACATACAACAATAGATAAATCATAGAGTTACCAGACATCTTCTTGTGATACACACAACTATCAAATGTACTCCTCGAAAATTCATGTGTAGTCATGAATGCATCAAACCTCTTGCACCACTGTCTAGGGGATTGCTTCAAACCATACAAAGACTTCTTCAGTTGACATATATGGTCTTCTTTTCCTTCAGCTAGGAAACCTTCAGGCTGATCCATATAGATTGTCTCTTCTAGATCACCATGTAAGAAAGCAGTTTTGACATCAAGCTGTTGAAGCTCTAAATCAAATTGTGCAACCAATGCTAGTAGCACGCGAATTGAGCTATGTTTCACAACTGGAGAAAAGATCTCATTGTAGTCAATTCCCTCCTTCTGACTGAAACCCTTTGCAACCAATCTCGCCTTGAACCTAGCAGCTTCCACTTCTAGAATACCTTCTTTCTTTCTGTAGACCCATTTGCATGCAACTGTCCTCATCCCCTTTGGCCTTTTAACTAAGACCCATGTATCATTTTTGTGAAGAGACTCTATCTCTTCCATCATGGCTAACTGCCATTGTGCAGCATCTTTGCAAGAAGTTGCTTCAATATACGAAGAGGGCTCGAGATCCTTAATCTCTTCTTCTGCAGCTACGAACGCATGTGCAATCAGATTTTCTTGCTCTACAAGACGTTTCGGTTTCCGTATCCGCCTTTTGTCCCTTCCCTTCGCAATTGTGTATGGTTCATTGGAAGCAAGTTCTTCAAGATCTGCATTTTTTGACTCATCAATTTGAGTCTCTTGATCCCGTTCCTTGGTAAGCTCCTCCGGTAGCTCCACCTGCTCATTTTTCTCGTTTCTAGATAACTCCACAGAAACTTTACGAGGATCAAGTATAGAGGATTCATCAAAGGTAACATCTCTACTAACTACAAATTTGAGTAAAGACAAACACCATAGTTTGTACCCTTTTACTCCATCTACATACCCTATGAATATGGCCTTTTTAGCCCTTGGTTCAAGCTTACCTTCATTAACATGATAATAAGCTGGACACCCAAATATTCGCAAGTATGAATAGTTAGAGGGTTCACCTGACCAGACCTCATTCGGAGTCTTAAAGTCAATCGCTGATGCTGAAGACCGATTGACAATATGAGAAGCAGTATGAACTGCTTCAGCCCAAAATACTTTGGACATCTTAGCTTGTAAGAGCATACAACGAGCCTTCTCAAGAAGAGTTCTGTTCATTCTTTCGGCAACTCCATTCTGCTGTGGTGTGTGCCTGACCGTCTTATGCCTTGCGATCCCATGAACCTTGCAGAAATCATTGAACTCTTCACTGCAAAACTCCAAGCCATTATCCGTGCGAAGATACTTGATTTTCCTCTCCATTTGATTTTCAACCAAAATCTTCCACTCTTTAAATGCTTCAAAAGCATCACCTTTTGTCTTCAAGAAACGCACCCAAACCTTTCGTGAAAAATCATCAATGAATGTGAGAAGATACCTCTTTCCTCCCTTCGATGGAAGCTTAGGGACCCCATAAATCTGAATGGATGTAGTCTAGCACCCCTCCCGTCTTGTGCTTGCCAGTGCTGAAGCTGACCTTTTTCTGTTTCCCTAAGACGCAGTGCTCACAAAATTCAAGTGTGCTGATCTTCTCACCATTCAAAAGGTTACGGTTGCTCAACATCTCCAATCCTCGTGCGCTCATATGGCCTAGTCTCATGTGCCATAATTTTGCCTTGTCATCATTAGATAACTGCACTGTAGATGCATTTACAGAGCCAATAATGGTGCTTTCCGCAAGTGTGTAGAGGCCATCCTCCAGCTTGGCCTTCAATATGACTAAAGACCCTTTAGTCACTTTCATAGTTCCTCCTTCACTCATGTACTTATAGCCTTGTTTATCTAAAGTACCCAGGGAGATCAAATTCTTCTTTAGATCAGGAACATGACGGACTTCTGTAATAGTCCTCACGATTCCATCATGGCTGCGAACATGAACTGAACCAATGCCAACTATTTTACAAGTTGCATTATTGCCCATTAATATAGTTCCTCTGCTTGTTTCATAGCTGCTGAATCAATCTTTTCGAAATGTTATATGCAGAGTACAACCAGAGTCTAAGACTCATTTATTGTCATAGACTCCACTATTGCATGATGTTGTTAGTACATAATCATCATCATTATCATGTACTTGCTCAACAATGGATGCACTCGCCTTTTCTTTGGACTTCGACATAGGGCAATCTCGTTCAAAGTGCCCCTTTTTGTGACAGCCCCAACATTCCGCATTCTTTTTGTTCACACGAGACTTTGATCTGTACTTCGATTTGCTCCTTCCCTGTTGGCTAGTATGACCTCTTACAAAGAGTCCACTAGCTTCGTCACTTTTGTCTCCTTCAAAATGTATCCGCACATCACAAGAGTTTAGTGCTTGCCGCACTTGCTCAAGTTTAATAGGTTGTTTGCTATACATCATTGAATTCTCAATATCACGATATTTTGAAGTCAATGAAAATAGCAAAGAACATGCAAGCGTCTCCTCGTCCTTTTTAATTCCAGCAGTTTGTAAGTCCATCACAAGTTTATTGAACGCATCTAGATGGTCTTGCAACAAAGTACCTGAATCCATCTTAAATGTATGAAGACGCCGTTGTAACAACATCCTTGTTGTCACTGACTGGTCCTGGTAAAGCCCTTCCAGCTTTTCCCATAACTCTTTGGCCGTCTCTTCGGTACTTGTACTCACTTCACAAAGTACGTTAGGTGCAAGGGACAGTTGGATTGCACTCAATGCATCTCCTTCAATCTTTTCCTTGTCGAAATCCGATATCTTATCAGGGTACTTTCCGTCAATAGCATGGATTGAACCTTCCCTCCGCAGTAACGCTATCATCCGAATTTTCTAGATATTGAAGTTGTTGCGCCCACTAAATCTATCAATTTCAAACTTCATGGAACTCATTTTTTTTTTATTTGTTCTTCCTTTTCTACTACAATATTTGGAACTACAGAAAATCAAAGTAATCCTTTTCTGATGTGGAAGTTCAGACTGTGCTGCAACCATAGAGCATACTCAGACAGAACCTTGGCTCTGATACCAATTGTTAGCGGAAACGTGAAATTAAAGAACAAGGAAGAACAACAATATTTAACGTGGTTCGGATCAAAATGATCCTACGTCCACCAAAGAACAACTGCACCAATATTTATTTCACTCTACAAAGAATACAAGTGAAATACTACAAGAGAGAGAACACAAATGCCTTAGAAGATGAGAAGACAAGTGAGAGGATGATTTGAAAATGAATTAAGAGCTACCTATTTATAGGAATAAATTCATCCTATTGATGTCATCCATGACATCACTATGTGTCAAAATTGTCAAGGTTAAGATATGAAACCATTTTATGGTTTGCCTAACTTTCACCTACCAAGATACTATCTTGACTTTTATTTTGTACTAATTATCTTCCTACCAAATATTCATGTTAATTCATCTTCCATTTGGTTTGATTCCACAAGAACCAAAACCAACTCTTTCAGAAGTTTTATTTTCATATCTCCATCGTTTTGAGTTTTTAAATATAACTTCATAATTGATTACTGTTTTTTCTGTTCATCCTTTCTTCTATCTTTAGAATATATAGTAAAGCTAATCTCATTTTGTATTTATTATTAATTATTTTGAGGGTAAACATGTGTCTTCTTCATTCTTTGATAATCATTTATCTTTTTAAAATAACATATTTGTACTTTTTCCTTTTTATATGTTATCTCAAATGTTTAAAAAATTCATGTACTTAAATGTTACATAGAGGTACAAATTAAGTGTAAAAGTAAAAAAAAAATGTATAGTATAAAAATGACTAAATGATACATTGAAAATATTGTTTTAGAATTCATATTTAATTTATATATATATATATATATATATATATATATATATATATATATATAAAGATCCTTTAATATATAGTTCAAGAAATATAGTGCATCTTTATTCTTAACATATTCATGCTTTCTTTTCTGTTTATCTTTCTAATTATTATTATATGATTATAGTTTTTTATACATATGATATGTTCTGTCTACAGTATGTCGACTTCTAATAAAGAGTAATTCAATTAGTATGAAAATATTTTTGTCCATATATTTAATGTGATGTCTTTTATTATGGATGTCATGTCTTTATTTACTTCTCTTTTTTTCGTTCGAAATTGTAGATTTTTCTATAAATTTGATGGTATACCGCCCAAATATTTTGTAATGTTTTTCTTTATACGTATCTTTTTTTATTGACAATTTCTTTTTTGATTATTAAAACTTATGTTTAGTAATTAAAATATATTAATTCCTCTAATATAATAAAACGTTTATTTTTCATGAAATATTTAAAATATCAAACCTCCATCATCTAACACAAGATTTTCATATTATATTTTGTGCATAGTTATATTCTTATGTTAAACTTACATATGAAAGGACTTAGATTTGAACTTAGCTATATAAATTGACTATTCTAATATCAATTAGGGGACGAACGTGCAATGCACGTTCCGAGAACTAGTTATATTATTAGTTTGGAAGCTCCAAAGAGAAAAATTGAATTACCATTTTACCCTACACTAAATGAAAAGGCTATAAAATATTTAATTAAATTCATCTAATATAATTAATTAAACAATTTTATCTTTAAATAAAGAAAATACTCCTTTAATGATTTGTGCAAAAAATAATAATGTAAATATATGTTTAAATAAATGCTAATTATCATATTGACTACAATACAATGAATCAACCATAATTATATGCTTCTCCACATATCAATTACTAATTTAAAGAAGTTATTAGAAGTCATTTATATATGGAACGTTTTAACAATTTCAAAATTGATTCTTCATATTCTTATATGTGTATTAGTACATGTATTGAATAATTATAGTCATATGCTTCAACTTTAAACAAAAACTACAAATTTGGATTTTAATAGTTTTGAAAATCTAACCGTTTTTAAAGAATAAAATATAAAGTGTCCTTTCACTTCTTCACAGCACTTATAAAGAAATCTAATGATATTTCAATGATCTTTTTATAACTTGACTTTTGAGTTTCTATATATCTTGGCTATAAATATCATTGTGTGCTTCACTAATTTTTTGGCCTATAAATTGTGCCATGATCTATGTTGTCTTAGTTTTGAGGATAGCTACTTCTCTTCACTCCTTGTATCTTAATATTTGATTGATAATTTTACTGTAGATTAACTAAGATCTGCTTAGATTTCTCTCTATGTGTTCAAGTGAAATTTTTATATTTGTGTTATTATATTAGTAATGAAGATGTTCATTAATATTATATTTGTTACTTCTACCTTTCATTCATGAAATGGTTAATGACATATTCAAGACAATCCTTTGAGTCCCTCAATTATATCCTACTGGAAGATTTTGAATAATTGGAAGAGAATAAAGAAAGTCATCATCTCTTATCTCTCTACATTTTTTCTACTTTTTTCTTTCACATTGTTACTTTTAGCTTCATTTTAGGGATAATGCACAAGTACCCCCTCAACCTATGCCCAAAATTTCAGAGACACTTATACTATACTAAGGTCCTATTACCCCCTTGAACTTATTTTATAAATAATTTTCTACCCCTTTTTGGCCTACGTGGCACTATCTTGTGGGCCCATCGTGTGTTGATATTTTTTTCAAACTAGTGCCACGTAGACCGAAAAGGGGTAGAAAATTATTAATAAAATAAGTTCAGGGGATAATAGAACCTTAGTATAGTATAAGTGTGTATCTGAGATTTCAAACATAGGTTGAAGGGGTACTTATGCATTTTCCCTTCATTTTATAATATTTTTGTTGATTTCTTTAGAGGTGTTCTTTTATTTACCATTAAAAAATCTCTATTTTATTTTTCTAGTTAATTCCTATTCAATAAATAAATAACTACAAATAAAAAATTATTATACACAATAAGACTTCGAATTTTATGATTTAAGTCTTTGCATGGTTGATAATTGTTCTTGCTTTGGTGACCACAAATGTCAGTTGTATAGCTTTTAAAAATACTTTTTCTAATTTACTATTTTATTTTACATACTTTATTTATAGTAAAAAATAAAATTATTAGTTCTATTAAAAGTTTGAAGCAATTACTAAAATAATCCTATAAATCTATATAGAGCATAACACTCTTTGAAAATATAAAATCTAAAGAATTTGAAGGGTTACTTAATAATTAAATACACTTAATTCAATATATTGACCATATTCATCTACTAAAGCCTCTAGCTACTAGTGAAATATGTAAAGACGTTTGAGACTTTATTTCCCCTCATTCACTTTCTTTCATTTAATTCATTTTAATTCTAACATGAAGTTTAAGTTAAAATTCTCCAATTTAATTAATTATTTTTCTCTTAGTTAAGTTAAGACCCATCTTTACAAGAAAAAAGTACATATATCTTCCATTACAAAAGAAAGACTTTGTTGATTTTCTTGAAAAGAAAATTTGAGATGGCCGCAATATGAGTATGCCTTCTATCTTGCCTAATATTTCTTATATATGTGAAAGTTCTCTATATATTTTCTTAATTAATTATTGTAATTTGTAACTATTTTTTTGTTGATCTATTTTTATTCTATCAGTAAATTGCTAAATCAAAATGTACACACATTTAACATATAATTTTTTTTCTTTACAATATTTGTGGTTTCTTCGTCTTTAATATAATAGAGGCCATACAAACAAATCGTTACAATAACTTCATGCAACTTAATCTGGGGCACACGTGCAACGCACGTGCCCGGAACTAGTTATACTATAAGAATGTACACTAAGTTTGAGTTATACTTAAGGGATGATTTTAGCCTAAAACTCTTCATAATAGCATAAACTAAATTTTATATTAACTTGTATCACTAATCAATCTACAATAATTTAGTAATCAATTGTAGCTAATTAATTTATTTCCTTATATAACATAAAGATGATAACCTGATTTAAATAAAGTAAATGCAAAGCAATTTGAATGACATAGAGAAATAAAATACATGACGTTATTTAAATGAAATTTTTAAACCCTTTTAATGTTAGTCTAACATATGCTAAACATTTATACAGGGTACAACTTTTTGTGATTAAATGATACATGCTAAATAGAGTTTTGAGGCAAACTAAGGTGGTTGTATGTGTTTGGTCATTGAAAATTGTTATATTTGCAAATCCTCATAACCACAAAATAAAAACTATTAGTAATATTTTTCAAATGAGATAGAGATTTCCTTGCATTTCGGCGATACAAGTGAGACTACACACAGAAAGTCAGAAACATATCATTTTTTCAAGTATAATTCAAAATGCATTTTGAGAAAATACAAGATGGCACATGAAATTCTGAAGAAATTGCCCGAAGATGTGATTATTTATATACTTTTAAGGCTTCCGGTAAAATCACTCATTCGATTTAAGTGCATCTCTAAAACTTGGTACATTCTCATTCGATCCTCCACATTCATCAACCTCCATCTCAACTGCAGTAAAACTGCTAAAGAAGAATTCATTATCTTCAAGCGCTCTTTACAAGTAGATCCTTTTCAACATAAAACTACATTGTCTTTTCTTTTTGGTGATGATCTTAACCCTGTTTCACCAGATCTAGATGTGCCATATTTGGAATCTACTTTTGTTAACGATTATGATCAATTTATTGGACCTTGTCATGGTTTAATAGCTTTGATTAATATGATTAACACCGTATTATTTAATCCAGCTACTAGAAATTATAGGTTGCTACCGCCTTTCCCTAGTGATGCTCCACAAGGTTTTCGATGTTCCATTGATGGTGTTGGGTTTGGATTTGACTCAATGGCAAATGACTACAAGGTAGTTAGGATTTCTAAAGTTTATAATGATCCTCCTTATAGGGACCCATATTCAAGTGAGCAAAAAGTTGAGGTATATGATATGATCACTGATTTCTGGAGAGAATTAGACAATATTGATCAAGATATGCCTAGAATTTATTGGGCCCCTTCTTCTATGGTATTTTACAACACTGCTTGTTATTGGCTTGCAATTGGATCCAAAGACAAAATGATAATTCTCTATTTTGATATGGGTACAGAGATTTTTAACACTATTAATCTGCCTCATACTTGTAATTCCTACAATGGACCACACTATGGTTTAGTGGTCTTAAGAGACTCTATAACAATGCTTCGTTACCCTAATCCAAATCCGGAATATGATCCAGCACAAGATTTAATGCAAATCTGGATGATGAAAGAGTATGGGGTATATGATTCTTGGATGAAGATATACACAGTTAGACCTCTTCTTATTGAATCTCCATTACTAATTTGGAAGGATTATGTGATGCTTTGCGAAAGCAGAGAGGGTTCTTTAATTTCCTATGATCTAAAGTTGGATAAATTCCAAGAATTCAATTTACAGGGTTGTCCGACAAGTTTGAGAGCAATATGTTACAAAGAAAGCATGATACAAATTCCATGTGAAAGCAAGGATAATGCACAAGTTCAATTTTTCTAGACAAGCTAAAACTCTTCCAATTTAAGTTGAATATAATTAGTGCATATGTCCGTACTTTGAAGGATTGTTAAATATATTTATTTTATTAATGCATCTATGGTATTCATGGTTCGGTTTGGATTGGTTATTATTAAAATCAAAATCAAACCAATTTAATCAGTTTTTTAAATTTCTAAAATCAAACCAAACCAAATCAAAAAAATAACCGCCGGTTTGGTTAATGTCGGTTTGGCTCGGTTTTCTCAATTTTTTTTCTCGATTTAAAGTAATAAATTTTTTTGAGGACATACACATATCGATAGACACAAACACTTAGTATGTGGGTAATTCACAAAAAAGCTATGACACGAACAAAGTGATTCATCCAATGTACCAAGTTTCAGAAACTAAAAAAACTCATTGTCAATAATATAAAGTTGGGAAGTTCACATACGAGTGGTCTGATCTTGAAGAATTAAGGAAAATCATTCCTAAGCTATGTGAGATGAAAGGAGAGTGTCACATTGGTTTGTTTCGGAGTAAACACATTCTTATTCGTCTGACCCTGCAGGAGGATTTTGTTAACCTTATCTCTAAGAGAGCTTTCTATATCACGTGTAAGGATGGGTACTCGTATCTGATCCGGACTCTGATCTATGACTCTAGATTTAGGGTTGATGAACAAACATCAATGACCATGACATGGATATCTTTTCCTAACCTATTACCTACTTTCTTTGTCAATGAGTATCTTTTCTCCCTAGCATCGGCAGTTGAAAAACCTATCCGTCTTGATCAAGCAACTATAAACAAGACAAGACCTAGTTGTGCACGCGTGAAGGTGTTGGTAGATCTTAAAGGTGATTTTCCTAAAGCTGTGGAAATGAACATAGAAAATGTGCAGACTGGGAAAATAAGGTCTACTATGGTTGCTATTCAGTATGATTACCTTCCTAAATACTGTGTTGAATGCAAAATGCAAGGGCATACCAAAGAGAATTGTGAAGTGGTCAATTTTAGGAATAATGTAGAGCAAAATGAGCAACATATACAAGACATAGCACAACTCAAACACGAGCCGCAAGCTGCTAAAATTCAAAAACTGCAAAAAGGAGGAGCCAGAATACTTTCAAGTGGGAAAGTAGTGGGAGACCCTGGTAATTGGAATGTGGTAAGGGATAGAAGGGGAAAAACAAATACAGCCCCTCAGGTAATTACTGTATGGAGAACAAGTTTGATGCTCTTGCCCAAGAGGAAAACACTCTGGAAGGCATCGGTACATCAAAGACTGATAATATAGAAATTAATGTTATTAGTAATAAAGGGACCTGACTCAAGACAAAGGGAATGAAGGAGTGATAATATCAACCAAGGTGTGGATCACAAAAGCATTTGGATCAGTCTTGCAAGGTGATGCTCAACGGTCTTCTACGCATACAATCCATAACTTTGTAGAAAGTGAGTCTGCACTGAAAAGAAACGAGCATGCATTAGAGAAAAGCAATCAGCTAGAAGTATCTCAAAGTAATAAAGTAAGAAACGACGGGGATAAGGAGAAACCACAAAATATAGATGAGGGAGAAAGAAAATGGACATGAATAAATGTCATGAGAAGCATAGAAAGCAACAAGGAGAAAAGATAAAGGAAATGCAATCTGTAAACTTAACTACACATCAACAGATGATCTGAATGTTAACAGTCCAGAGAAGCATGAAGAGCTACACACTACTGACAATAAGCATAATAAAGACATGTATGAAGTAGTGATATCAAGGGATTCAATTGATAAGGGTTACAAAAGTCCAGAGAAACATAATATGGTGCATATGATCAATGAACAACAACAAGAATTTTCTAAAAGTATCATTAGTGCAAAATTGTTCAGTGTCGTAATAGTAGTAGTATGGGTACGACAAGTGAAAATCAGTGTACTAAGAGGGATAATAATATGGAAATATTGGTAGTTCCTACAGTATTACAGTCTGATGAAGACCAAGTAGTGACGGTCCATTCTGTATCACCGAATAAAGCTTTGCATGACATTCTGATTCATAAGGATGAATATTCAGAGCCAGAGGATCTAGTAGAGCTTAAGGGGGTCGATTGTGCTACAGTTTCAGAATCAAGTGAAGAGGAGATTTATAATGATGCAGATATTTCCCAAGGGTAATGAAGATTGTTAAATCATCTAGAAATAGCAAGAAACAGGGTGATGGTGAATTAGCCCAACCTCTTCGAGTCCAACAAAAGAGACACGTTATATCCCAATACTCCAAACATCAGTGAAGGATCTAATTTGAAATATTAGGTCAGTATGGTCTCAACATGCATTTCAAAGAGTACAAATGTTGCATAACTTTCACAAGTTTGCATTTGTTGCTCTGATGGAGCCTTTTCAGTCGGTTAGATCCATCAATAGATATAGAAGGAGATTAAGAATGCCTATGGTAAGTTGGTAACCCACAACATCAATGGAAAGATATGGGTGTTTGATAATCATGGTTATGATGTTACAGTAGTAAAAAACACAGAGCAACAACTTACTGTTCTAATGCTTGATCATAATTCAACATTTAGCTTTTATGCAACATTTGTATATGCTAAGTGTGATAGTATCCAAAAATTAGATTTTAGGGATGATTTATATCAATTATGTGGTGGAATGGATAGACCATGGCTAATTGGAGGTGATTTCAATGTTGTTCTCAATGGAGAAGAAAAGATTGGGGGTCTACCTGTTGTGGCTATTGATTATGAAGACTTTAAGACTTGTATAGAGTCTTGTGATCTGTCACAAGTGAATTTCAACGAAAGTCCATTTACATGGTGGAATGGTAGAGCTGGAAATGATTGTATTTTGGTAAGATTGGACAGAAATTCTTGGTTAAAAATGACTTTCATAACATTTTCTCTTATTCTGAGGTTGAACACTTGGCAAGATCAGGTTCAGATCATGCCCCTATGTTGCTTACTTGTGAAGACAGAATTACCAGTAAAAAGAAACCTTTTAGGTTTTTGAAACTTTGGACAAAGCATGTAACATCAAAGATGTAGTTAGGTTGAATTTGGATTTTACTATCTCTTCTAATCCTTTTTTAGATTTTAAGAGAATGATTAAGAAGGTTAAAACGACACTTTTCTTATGAAGTAAGGAAACCTTTGGGAACATTTTTCAGCAACTCATCATTAGAGAGGAGATAGCAAGAATTAAGGAGAAGCTATTTGAAGAATGTCCCACAAGTGAGAATAGAAATCTTATGTAGAGAGCCAAAGCTGAATATGATAAATATCTTCATTTTGAAGAGATGTTCTGACAACAAAAGGAAGGGAATGAATGGTTTGAAAGTGGGGATAGGAACACCAGATTCCTTCATAATCTAATTAAAGGGAGGAGACAGAAAAAATGAATGTGGTTAGAATTCAAAATTCTCAAGGTTTGTGGTTAGAGGAGGAAGAAGATATAACAACAGAAGCTGTCGAGCATTTTCAGAATCAATTTATACAAGATAGGGATTCTACTAGTTTTCCCCTGCTATCTCATATACCAGAATTAATCTTCGATGGAGAGAATACAACTTTTGAGGTCATTCCAGATGATGTAGAAGTTAAGATTGTTGTGTTCAGTCTTAGCGGTGATAGTTCTAGTGGTCCAGATAGGTTGATTCTATCAAGTATGTTGGGATATAGTAAGATCAGATATCGTAAGGATGGTGCATGCGTTCTTTGCTGGTAACACTCTTCCAAAGTCTATAACTCATACTAATTTGTCCTTTAAACCTGAGAAGGACAATGTTCAAACTTTCTCAGATATAAGGCGTATTAGTTTGAATAATTTTGTAAATAAGATTTTGTCTAGAATCATTCATGATAGACTGAAAAATATTCTTCCAAATATAATATCTTCTAATCAGTCTGGATTTATCAAAGGGAGAAATATTATTGAAAATGTCCTCTTAGCTCAGGAGTTGGTGACATACATCACCAAAAGAGGAAATTTGTTAATGTTGTCATAAAACTGGACATGGCTAAAGCGTATGATAGAGCATCATGGTTTTTCCTTATGAAATTTCTCAGGAAGATGGGTTTTCGGACAGATTTGTAGATATGGTTTGGAGAGTGATTTCTAATAATTATTACTCGGTATTGCTTAATGGTCAGTCGTATGTGTTTTTTCACTCCACTAGGGGAGTGAAGCAAGGAGATACTCTCTCCCCAACCCTGTTTATTTTATCATCAGAGGTTCTTTCAAGGGCTCTTAATTCTTTATTTGATGATCTTCAATTCATAGTATATGGGATGCCTACGTGGAGTGATAATCTAAATCATTTAGCATATGCATATGATACAATTATTTTTCCTTCAACTCATGAATATTCTTTGGGGAAAATCATGGTTGTTTTGAAGGGCTATGAGAAACAATCTGGTCAAAAGGTGAACAAAGGTAAGAGTTTTTACTATTTGCATCAGAATGTAGGTGTTGGGAGTTCACTCCAGGTGGAACAATGTACAAGAATGAGTAAAGGTTCTTTACCTATAAATATTTAGGTTGTCCAATCACTATCTCAAGGAAAAGGAAAGAACATTAAGAGTGTGTTTGGTATGATTTCCAATTTTTTCATGTTTGGTTGGGACAAAAGTTTTGGAAAATGTTTTTCAAATCAACTCATTTTTCTCAAAATTAAGGAAAATGACTTCCCTTCAAAAATTAAGGAAAACATTTTCCAAAACTCTCCTCCAAGTTCAAATTATATTTTTTTTGGAAAAACATCAATTTTAAAAAAATAAATTTTATTTCAAAAATTTATTTTTTCACCTGATCCCTGCCCCCCCCACCCCACCCCTTCCCCAAAAAATTAATTTTGCTTTTTAAAAATATTTTCAACTTCAAATTTTTATTTTTAAACTCCTACCTACCATCCCCCCCACCCCCAACCCCCAAAAAATTAATTTTGTTTTTTAAAAATAGTGTCAACTTCAAATTTTTATTTTTTCACTCCTACCCCCCTCTCCCCTGCCCCCACCCCACTCCCACCATCACCATAAAAAAAATTGTTTTTAAAAAATATTTTCAATTTCATAAATTATTTTTTACTCTAGTAAAAATAAAAGATGTCTCTTAAAAATATTTTTCATTCATAAATCAAACGCAAAATCATTTTCGGAAAAATATTTTCAACTCACCAACCAAACATGAGAAAATAAGTTCAAAATCTACTTATTTTCCAAGAAAACATTTTCTAGGAAAACATTTTCCATGGAAAACATTTTCCTCCATACCAAACACACCCTAAAAAGAGCTATTTGAAAGAGTAAGAGGGAAACTTCAAGTACGGAAAAGCAAGAAGCTCTCATTTGGTGGTAAACACTACAAGAAAAATGATCTATAGCGAGAGGAAATTTAGTCACTAAAAGTCCTAATCCAGTCGTTATTAATCAATAACGACCAACTATAATTCGGTCGTCACCGGTCGTTAGTAGCTCCGTCGTTAAAAGTTTACGACCAGATTTTCAATTAGATCGCAAAAATCCTTTAACGACTACATGATATCCGGTCGTTATACCTCTTTTTAGCATCCAACATTTACCTTCGCTAATGATTATTCCGATCGTTAAATACCTATAAATACAACAACAAATCTAATCAATCAAAGTTCTTTTAGCTACTACTTTTACCTATGTTGATTATCTAGTAACTTTCGAAGATAAATAAGTAGCAATTAGTTTTTTCTTAGGCATTCGGATACATAATTAAATACACACACAATGGGAAGCATTAAAAATAATTAATATTCATATAACATTTCATAGTTAATTACAAGATCTAAAACAACGGAATAACAAGAAATATACTTGTACAAATTGTATGAAACTATATATTTCATCTCCTAAGAAAAAAAAAATATAAATGTAGCATGTACAAGTGAAGACATTTATGAAAAAAAAAATTTAAATAGATAAAGATCGAATTTCTCTTTTACTTTCACGGTTCAGTTGCTTATACTTCTATGGCACTTTCTTGAGCTACAGGCTTTAAGCTCTTGACATGTTACAAGAATTTTATGTTAGTTTACAAGAAGTTCTTCTTACTAGTGTTCTTCAAAGTGTCCATATTTATGTTCTTTCTGCTATCACGCCCCTAAATGTGTTATTACGAAACTGCATAGGATTTTTGCTAAGTTTTTTTTGGAGTAATAAGGATTCAGGTAGACGTAAGCACTGGGCTGAATGGGCTAAGGTTTGTTTGTCAAGAGAAGAAAGCCAAGAGAACTCAGTTTCAGATCTATGTTTGATTTTATCAGGCTACTGTCACGGACTTAGAGTCTTACTAAAGCTCCGTGCGGCACTTAACAACATACTCACGAATTTTTCACGATCTTGTTAGCTCAAGTAAGCCTTTAAAACTAAGATCACTAAGAGAATGAAAGGAAGACTTAGAAAGATTTGGAAGAAGGCTTTATATTGCTTGGAAGATTGCTTACAACTTTCTTAGATTTTACAAATGAGAGGCCCTTCTATTTATACTACTTCCTAAGGGCCTAAGTGTAAATAAAAATTACTTTACAAGTATGTCTAATAATTACACTTTGATCCCTATTCTAGAAAAGTCTACACTTTCTAGAATATGTTAAACCTTTCTAAGAAAATATCTAAATTATTCTAGAGAATTCTAAGGAATTCTCTAGTCTTCTTGATTAATCTAGAAGGTTCTAGAGTTCTCCGCAAACCTCTCCACAACTCTAGACCCTTCCGCCCCCATCCAACATGTGGCGGGAAGTGACACTCTCCCCCATCTATTGATGCGACGACCACGAGCATCGTCACTTCATCGGCAATCGAGTCTTGTCTTCTCGTACGTGCGACCAATAGTCCATTGATTCGATCAATGCCCTCGCGCAACTCCTTAAATTGTTTCTTTATCTCTTCTAACTCGGCCTCATGATCTACCTCCTTCCTAGGAGGAAAGCGCCTCGACGACTTCTTTGGCATCACAACATTGTTCCCTCTTGGAACCTTCTTCGTGCACGATGGCAATGACTTCTTAGCACCATTGTCTTCTTTCAAACTTGAAATGGTGGCTACAAATGTCGACTTCTCCTTCTAAGATTTTATTGAGCTGCATGACCGTTAGTCGGACCTGACCTTCTATCTTCGGTGCCTTAACCATGGGGACCATGCATGTTCCTCCTTGCTCCATGACCTGAAGTCGTTGGAGGTAAGGATCGATTACAGCGTGGCACTGCTGGAAGAACTCTTGCCCAATAATTATATCAAAGAGATCTAAAGGAGCGACAATGAAGTTGGTCTCACCTTGCCACTCACCTAGTGTGATGCTTACTCCATGCGCGACTCCACTAACTGGAGTCGGTGTTGCATTGACCGTCCTGAATTGGGCGTTACTTGGATTGTAACACAGCCCCAACCTTGTCACTGCTGTCTTGATTATGATATTGAACTCTGCACCTGTGTCGACCATAGAACGAGCGAGTCTTCCATTGATCGTGATGTCTACATACTGCGCGCCACATACTCTCGGCTTCTCTAGTTGCTTGGTGATAGCTCCACATAGTCCTATTAAGCCCAACTGCGTCATCTCCGTGCCTTGTTCTTGCTCATGTGCTTCCTTTTCTTTTCGCTCTCGCAGGATAGCACCAAGGCTCTTCAGTTCAGGGCACCTCGCAAAGCCATGTGGCCCACCGTATATGTAGCAACCACCTCTTTTGGCAACCTCTGTCTTTATCTCCGTGTTGCCATGACATCCAGACTTCTTGACATCGGACTTATAGGTATCATGCTTCTTAGGATATAGCCGCTGCTCCTCGCCTTTTCCACGATCTCCCCCACCATGGTCATGACTACCTCTCACTTCATCTCCTTCGGCTTTGTTAGGCTTTTCATGCCTGAAGTCTGTCAAAGCTTCGGCCTGCGTGATGGCTTCATCAATAGTGCTGACCTATCGGCATTCCAACTCCGTCCTGGCCCAACTCTGTAGCCCATCCATGAAGTGGTACAACATATCTTCATCCGTGAGTTTGGGAATCTGAAGCATGAGGGTGGTAAACTCCTGCACATATGAGCGTATGCTACCCGTTTGCTTCAGCTCCCTAAACTTGCGCTTCGCCTCATATATGACGTTGTTAGGGAAGAATTCCTTCTTGAACTCCTCTTGGAATTGCTCCCAAGTTTTGATGGTGCAACGTCCCTTCCATATCTTGGACTCTTTACGCCTCCACCACAACATGGCCATCTCTGAAAGATACAACACAACGGCGTTGATCTTGGTTTCTTCGCTCTTCACTCGATTACACTTGAAGTAATTCTCCAAGTGCCACAGGAAATTCTCCACCTCTTGTGCGTCACGGACGCCTTTGAACATAGGTGGTTTGGGAGCCTCGACCTTGGCCTCCCTATCTCGGTCGAACGACGACGGTCCTCCAACTTCCGCGCCTTCCTTGAGTGCTTTTATCTCGGCCTTCATGGTCTCAATCGTGTTCAACGCCTCCATGAGTTGACACTCCAAGGAAGTAATAACCTCCTTCATCTCAAACTCGGCATGCTGGCGTCCCTCCAACTCTTTACGGATGGATTCGGTCTCCTCGAGGGTGAATTCTTCAAGGGTTTTAAAGTTGCCATCAGCCACGTTCATGCGCCGACCTAAAATCTCCACGGCCTGCCTTGCCACTTCAACCTTTGCGATCCACTCCTCTCCACCATCCAGCCTTACGTTGGTGGTGCTAGTGGCATTTACGTCTCCTCCGTTAGCCATTCCCTTAGTGCAAACCTTAGCTCTGATACCACGTTGTCATGGACTTAGAGTCTTACTAAAGCTCCGTGCAGCACTTAACAACTTACTCACGAATTTTTCACGATCTTGTAAGCTCAATTAAGCCTTTAAAACTAAGATCGCTAAGAGAATGAAAAAAAGACTTAGAAAGATTTTGAAGAAGCCTTTATATTGCTTGGAAGATTGCTTACAACTTTCTTGGATTTTACAAATGAGAGGCCCTTCTATTTATACTACTTCCTAAGGGCCTAAGTGTAAATAAAAATTACTTTACAAGTCCTTCTAATAATTACACTTTGATCCCTATTCTAGAAAAGTCTACAATTTCTAGAATATGTTAAACCTTTCCAAGAAAATATCTAAATTATTCTAGAGAATTCTAAGGAATTCTCTAGTCTTCTTGATTAATCTAGAAGGTTCTAGAGTTCTCCGCAAACCTATCCACAACTCTAGATCCTTTCGCCCCCATCCGGACGCAAAATTTAATTGTCATGTGGCGGGATGTGACACTACGTATGCTAAATTGTGGTGGAGATTTAGAACTCAAAATTCTTTGTGGTCTAACTTTTTATGGAATAATATCGTAAGAAACAAATTCCTACTTTGGTACAATATAAAGGCGACTCTTAGGTTTGGAAACACATGTTGGAGAATATAGTATGCCTAGAAAAACACTTATGGTGGAACCAAGAGGGGTCCATGTGATATGTGGTATGATAATTGGACCAATTACCAAATTGAGTCTCTTGTGATCAACATTGCACACTAGCGAAAGTGTGGAGTCTTGTTTGACATTGATGTCAATGCCTTGTGTGATGAGCTTACCGTGAACCATGTGTGATGAAACCTAGAATTTGCTCTGTTGGTTCGGTTGACTAAGTGATGCAAAATCTTGAAATTATCTTAGGCAAATTTGAAGAGTGTGAAATAATTTGACATTATACCTCTTTTTGTGGCTTACCTTGTGACTGTGTGAACCTCGCTTGAAACCCCTTTGAGCATTACATTTTTCTTGGAAGAAACTTGATGAAATTGTGACCTTTCTTTACCCCTTCACCCTTAATCCTCATGAAATGTGGTCTATGTGAATATCCAACTTAGGTTTTTGTGGTGAAAAGAGAAGGTGAATAAAGAAGTGCAAAGAAGTCCTCATTTACCCATGATTTTGAAAAAGGTGGAACCCCTCCATACAAAAAAAAGAGAGAAAAAGAAAAAGAAAGAAAAAGTTGTGGAATAAAGTTGTGAAAGTGAAAAGAAAATGAGGTGTCTGCTATTTCATGAAAGTGAATAAATGGGGCGACTCTAAAGCATTGAATGTAAATTATGAAGAAAAGGAAAGAAAGTGTTGTTCACACCACATATCATGAGAATGGATGTTAATGAGCCTAAATGATCATACCGTTACACTCAACCCCGTTACAAGCCTTGAAAAGACCTTTCTGATCTTAGTGAGCTGAAAGAATTGTTAATTGGAAAATATAGGCATATCTATGAGTCAAATCATGCATTGTATTCGTCTTTGTCAGTGTGAGTGTTGATAGTGATTTCAGAGCTTTAAATTGTTGAACCATTGTGTGTGAATATGAAATCATTCTTTTTGTGAGGGAATTTGATTACCTTTTATGGGTTTGAACTTTCATTTGAAGCAAGTATAGTGAACTTGAGAATCATTGCTAATAGTGAGTCACGACTTGAATCTTAGAGTGCACAACTGATCCTCGCATGAGTAAGTTGAGTCTTTGTATGTGAACTCATGATTAAGTCTTGTGTAGCACTAAGTGAGACATCCTTTTTGAACTGTTGAACTTGAGGACAAGCAAAAGTTTAAGATGAGGGTGTTAATGAGTCCACGATTTGGACTCATTTAGGGATTTATTTTAATAGATTGAGTGTCCTCAAATGCTTATTTTGTGCCAATAACTGATGTAAAATCTTGATTTATAGGTATTTTGATTGAGGATAAAGTATGGACACAAATGAGTGAAAAGGAACAAGGCAGCCGAAAGAACAAAGAAAAAAAAGCCTGACGTTCGCCTAACCCATTGAGTGAGTCGCCGAATGGACATGATCTGGCTTAAAGTTCCAATGTGCCAAACCCTAAAGGAGAAAATCAAGTAGGTGATGGAAAATGAGCAGTCGCGCGTGTCGCTAATGCTTATCGTGACCAACGGCACTACTTTTGATTCAAGTATGTACAATCATCGATAATATAGTAACTTAACTGAGGGTTGGGGTCGTGTCCTAAGGGAGAAGTTTTGAGAATATGTAGCTAATTAAAATTGCTAAAGAGATTTACGAATAAAAACATTACAAGTTAAAGGGGTGACACGAAAGTGTCAAATATCGATTTGGGGGTTTGTCATAAGTAAGATAAAAATAATTAAAATGCAAAGAAAATCAAGTACGAGAGGGGAATTCTTGGGGTGTGACGGTACAAATTAACCTAGATTATTAGGTACATGCTTTCGATAGAGAATTTGTTGAAAAATAGTGACTAGGTTAAGATTTAATTGATAAGTTCTCTCTCAAGCAACTTACCCCGTTTCAAATGGGTTACTCTCAAACACCCATTTGCCGCATGAGTGTTACGATATGAGACTAGGGCTCACCCTCTCGAGCTAAATCTCATGTCGACCCACTCCTTAGGCCATCAATTTAGTGGTCTTGGTTTCGCGACTTCTCTCTCGAGTAAGACAAAAACACATGTGATTATATTTGCAACTTCAAATCCATTAGATCAAACCACAACTACTAGACAAAATCACCATTAAACCACATCTAAGTTATCAGCGAGAAAGGCCCAACAATAATATTAACTCATATTCGTTAAATCACACCCCAAGAAACATCAAGAAACAAAAAATGATACCTTCGGTGATGTTGAAATCAAATGGGTATAGATAAATAAGTCTTGATTTCAGCAAAGAAAGAAGAATCAAGGAGACCCACTTCTAATTTGGGGAAGATGAAACCCTTCCTTCTTCAAATCCTCAAACTTGAGAGTAAAAATAAAAAACTAATATTCAAAATTGAACTTTAGTAATAATGTCTGATTCCTAAAAATAACAACTTAAGATAGTATTATAGTGTTTTGAAATTTTGGTTCTAAGGATGGTTCAGTGAAGTTAGTCGAGGTCACCGAACAGCTCGGTGAACAGCCTTTTGCTTGTCGTCAATTTTGGGGCTGACTCGTTGTCACTTTTGGCGGTCTGAGTTTCTTCGATCCACTCCGTGACTCACCTCTTTCCTAGATAGTTTGCCTATCGGCCATTAAGTCCCTTGGCTCCAAATTGGTCGGCCATACGCCAACTTAGATGCTCCTCGCCGTTATTTTGCTCACTTTTGTTCCCTTGTTCAGTAACTTTCGGCGGTATAGTGATGCTTCACAAAATCACTTTGTGAGTCGAATAACACTCTTTTTCGCTTATCTGATATTCCTTTTTGGGGTCGGCTTACTAAAACAAAAGTCAAAGTAAGTCCCTTCGGCGACTTGCCAAGTGTACTTGTCAATGCTAAGGCTTCAGTTTCTTTGTTCTTTTTAGTCTTTTTGTTCCTTTTTGCGACATACTTTCCCTATTCTTTGAATACCTGAAACTTGAGAGTTTTTATCAGATTTGAGACACTGATTCAATTAAAATATGGCCCTAAATAAGTCTAATTTGTGAACTCATCAGTCGCCAAATGGTTGCGCGATGCAGTGCTAGATCGCCCTAAGTTACAGAATGTAAGGATGCTGAAGGCCAAATAAAAAAGGCGATGAAATTGACCAAAGGGAGGATCGCTGAGTTGATCGACAATACCGACTCACTGCGCCGAATGGACCTTCACAACACATTTTTGGCGACTATAAATACATGTTTGAATTTTTAGTTTAGGATCATATTTTTATCTAATTTTCATGATTATTAATTTTTTCAGTTTTTAGAGTTTGAGAACTGAGAGTATAGAGATAATTTTTTCTTAGCTTTGAAGAATTGAAGTTTTCCACATTTGAGAAATTGGAAGTGGGTTCTTTGAAATTCTTCAATCTTGACCTTTGTAAAGACGAAATTAATCTTACCTAGTTGATGGAAACACAATTTTGTAACGATTTTTTATCTTTTTATGATGTCTATGATGTCTAGATAAAACTCCAATTCTTGGGGTGTGATTATGGGTTGAGTTAGCTGCAGGGTATTATTTATTGTTAGTGTAAATAATGTTTAAAAGTGATTTTATTCCGTAATTGTAGTTTAATTTAAAGGGTTGTAGTTGCAAATACAATTCTACCTTCGTGCTTTTGGCTTGCTTGAGAGAGAGGTTTTAAAATCAAGATTACTAATTTGATGGTCGGTGGGTATTGGGTTATCATGGGTTAATCTCGAGAACTGAATCCTAAGTCCTTTTCCACATATTCAGCTTGAGAGAGTGAATGGACTAAAGTGTAGCTTGTTCTTAATTTATTGCTTGTTGGTTTTCGAGAGAAACCAACTTGATTCAGGGTAAATTGTTCGAGAGAAAGTTTACCCCACTAAAGTCTAGCTTATTCATTGATTTACATCTATGTACTAACAATTGCAATTACCCTTTTGTCTATCTTAGCCTATAATCCAATCACATCCCAAGAACCCGTCTCTATAATCCTATTTTTGTGTTGTTTTATGTTGTAGTTGATAGTTAAAATCAAATCCCCCTTTATATTTGACACTTGTTTCAACCCTTCATTTACATTATGTTTTTCTTCGGTAACGTTTATTCCTATGATTGATTTGAGCATATTCATACTTATCTATTAATTCTCGAATACGTACCAGTTCATATGGAATTCAATCCCATCTCACGTAGTTGGGTTATATTACTGACTAACGATCATTGGCACTTAAAATTGGATGAAGTGTCCTAATACGTGAAATCACTCGATGACAACATGACTTTATTTGGGTTATAGTAGATCGAATCACGAAATCGACTCATTTTATTCCCTTCAGAGTTTACTATTCGGTGGAGAATTATGCTAAGTTGTATTTGAGGGAAATGGTAAGAATGCATGGAGTGGCCTTATCCATTATTTCAGATCGTGGTACTTAATTCACATCTCAGTTTTGGAAGTCTTTCCAAAAGGGTCATGGTACTCGTGTTAAGCTTAGAATGACTTTTCATCCTCAAACCGATGGGCAAGCGGAGCGTACAATCCCTACTTTAAAATATATGTTAGCTTGTGTGATTGATTTTAAGGGTAATTGGGATGGCAATTTGTCATAGATTGAATTTACGTATAACAATCGCTCGAGTATCGGTATGGCTCTGTTTAGGATCTTTATGGTAGGACATGTAGATCTCCGATAGGTTGGTTTGAGGTGAGTGAAGTTGCCCTAATAGATCCTGAATTGGTACAATGAGGCTATATAGAAAGTGTAACTTATTAGATAAAGGTTGAAGATGTCTCAAAGTCGACCAAAGTCAGTCATATGCTGACTTTAGAAAAAAGGATCTTGAAGTTGATGTTCATGATTGGGTTTACTTGCAAATCTCATCCATGAAAGGTATAATTAGGTTTGGTAAGAAAGGGAAGCTTAGTCCACGTTCCATATCAGATTTTGAGGCATGTTGGTAAAGTTTCTTCCGAGATTAATTTGCCTAATGAGTTGGCATCGGTGCATCCGGTTTTCCATGTCTCTATGTTGAAGAAATCTGTTGGTGGTACGACATCCATAGTTACTTTAGAAGGTTTAGGAGTTAAAGGAAAATCTTTCTTATAAGAAAGTTCCGGTTGAGATTTTAGAACGACAAGTCAAGAAGTTGAGAAATAAAGAAGTTGCTTCTGTAAAAGTGTTATGGAGGAATCAGTTAGTTGAGATTGCTACTTGGGAGGCCGAGGATGATATGATGTTCCGACATTCTTATCTCTTTCCTTCTACTCCTAGTCTAGCTTGAAGTAATGAGTTCCTCATGGTTTGTTCTTTATGTTGGTGTTAAGTGTGCTTTAGCTATTCCGATGATTTCCTTATTTTATGCATGTTCATGAAAAACTTGTATTTGAAAGAAAATGAGTTTATATGATTAATTTTTTTCATGTTGTTGTGCATTGAATATGAGTTGCTTGTAGACTTCATGGGATTAATTGCTCAACATGCTTTACCTATGCTGTTGAGTGTGAATTACATATAGGCTCCATGTGATTGTATTGAGCATGCTTTTAGCTTTGAGAAGGTAGTTTAAATATTGAAATTTCATGCATATTGATTTCTTCGGTCTAGTTCCTACTTTCCTTATGATACATTTAGTATGTTTATCTTGGAGTTGATGTTTCCTCCTTGGTTATGTGCATTTTGATGAGTTGCATGAATGATGGACTGCTAGTCTTGAGTCTTTTCCTTCAAGAGATGTCTAGGATTCCATTCGAGGACGAATGTTCCCAAGGGGGATATAATGTAACACCTTGGAAAATATAGTAGTCTAAGAATGAGGAAACGTGAGAGGTCATGAGCTAAGAAATTAAGCTCACGTGGACCCAAACGGGACGTGAAGGGCACCACGAGCCATGGTGCTTCCAATGGTGGCTTCCAATAGCCAACCAAGCCATGATCACCTTGGATGACTACCGTGATGCCTCGTGGTGGAGGACCACAGGTTGTGCTGAGGTTTGTGAAGGCTAGGCAGTAAACTAGTTGAGGGTGCCTCAAAGTGAGACCCTCTACGAGCCCTTTAACTGCTCGTGAAGGACACCACGAGTCATGGGAGGGGTCGTAGTGATAAGTTAGTTTTAAGGGTTATGGTGGTGGTTACCAAGCCAGTGCTCCAAGGCCACCGAGGGCACCACGGCTCATGGACCCTCGCATGGTGATGATGTAGACCCTTGTAAGTTAGGGGCTTAAGGGTCTTTTTTTTATTTTAATTAAATGAAAGCCATGGCGTTTCACATATAAGTCATTTTAACCCCAAAACTCACTAACTCAAGTCATTAATTCGAAAAGCCAAGACTAATACCTAAGTTCTTCCTCTGACAAGCCTCCATTTTAACCATTGAAGATAAGAATTTTAAGTTAAGGTATGATAGTTTTCATCCATGGATTCCTTCCATCCATTGAGTTCCCAAATTCTCCTATTTTCAAAGGTATAAATCCCCAATTATGTTAAGGTATTCTTCAATTACCATGGGTTCACTTGATTATTGATTTAAATGATGAATTATGTTTTAATATACATGAATTGATGATTTACCATGATTTTATGATGTTTCCCATATGAACCCATGTAAACCCCCATGTTTTCTAAATTGTGATCATATGATATGTGTGTTGATTATGAAAGAGGAGTTTTATGAACTAAAGAATGAAGCGATAAAATCACTTAAATTTATGATGAAATCCATATCTAATCCTTGACCTCTAGATGTGGCGATTGAAAGTAGGCTTTGAACCTTGAAAGGAAAAGTATGAGTTTATGCATGATCTTATGAAACATATGTAAATGTTTTAAGGACGCTTTGAGTAAAGTATCAATTATGTTGTTGTTGTTGTGTTGTTGAAAGTATATTCTCACAAAAATAAGGACTCTAAGGTTGAAAGGTTTTCTCACTTAAATGAATCAAAGACAAGGAGTTATCCTAATAAAATTTAGCTTGGATTGACAAGATGACATGATCTTCCATGGATAATAAGAACAAGTAAGAAATGACTATTCCATGGGAATCATGCTTAGCACCGAGAGGATATTGAGATGGCAGCTCTCTCATTGGTATATATCGGGTTTCTAGAAGTGATCGATTTATCCTTTACTTATGTTCCCTCATAGAAAGATTGTGTTAAATAGACATTAGCTAGTACATCCACTTAAGCTAGAAGTTCATGGTCCTTATCTTGGCAAGTACGACAACCCTTTTTGGTGCGGAGACACCGGAGAGTCATGTTATAGCTCACATGATCTCTATGTCAGTTAAGGCTCATTCCCACATTAATAATGAACTATGGTTACTTAAGGAGTATCTCATATGTTTTCAAAGGCTATAAAGATGATTAGCTTGCATTGTTTTCTAACCTTCTTATATCATGTTTTATCTTAGTCAATTGCATGTCATGAAATGTACCATTTTAGCATGATTTGAATGTTTTATGCATGACTATCATACTTGGTACATTATTTTGTACTAACACATACTCTTGCCTACATTTACCCCGAATGTAGGATCCTATATTCATGCATTCGAGGACAGAGTTATATTTTTTTACTGTCTCTATTACTTTTTAGTTTTGAACATGATGTATGGGCTTGACACAATTTCATTCTATTGTATTAGATGACTAAAGAGACAATGTGTCTAGACTTCTATTTTTCTTTTATAAAATGTTTGGACTTGAAATGTTGTTTTACTTCTTATGTTCTATTTCTTATGTTATGAGTGATAAGTGGCTTGTATAGGGCCTCTCGGGGTCTTATACATCATGTTACATCTAGGGTGTACCCCTGGGTCGTGACACAAGCTATCCATAAAGAGGCATCATCTTACCAATTCAAGCTACCATGAGATGGTCTTGTTAACATAACTCATAAATTCTTTGATTGATTTTAGGTGAGGAAGTCTTTAAACCTAGAATTATTCTATGTGAGAAAACTTTTCACATTCATATATTCTTAATTGAAATCATGTGGGAATAATCCCTTCTACGACAATCCTATCTAAACCAATAATTCATACATAAGATTTACTTTCAAAGTCATTCTAATCATAATTCATCATATATGCTTCAATCTCAAGACAATTGTAATCATCCATCATCATATAGGCTTCTATCTCAAGCAATTCTAATGTATATCATCAATTCTATAAGAATACATCTAAATTCAGGATTCTCCTTTCATGGCAGAAACCCCTTTATATAAATTTCAATTTTCTAGACATGGCTTACGCATGGGAACATGTAGATTAATCCTAAAAAAATGTAGTCCTACCATTTCATGCATAAACAATCATAACACAATCATTTGGATCAACACTCATCAAGACTAAAAACTATAGAAGAAACTAACTCAAATTGGGAAATTTCTACTTTTCAATTGGGGAATTCTCGGGGCTCCTTGGATGAAAGGACTCCATGGATGAAAATCCATCATATCTTAGTAACAAAGCCCATAAATGCTTGAAGATTGGAGACTTGACCTTGATCCTAGCTTGAACTCTTTCTTTTTCTTCAAGTTCTAGAGAGAGAAATATTTGAGAGAAAGAACTTGGATTTCTTTTGGGTTTTGGAAATAATGATTTGGCCTTCTTGAGCTTCAATCTCAACCATCTATTTTTAATCTGATTGTTTTAATTTATTTAGTCTTTAGCATTATTTATTTCTTATATAATTTATTTAGTCTTCAGCATTATATATATATATATATATATATATATATATATATATATATATATAAAATATTCTCTTGATACATGTTTATCGTCCGATCAAACGATGTACGACTCGAATTAAATCAACAACTTTCCTAGAAACTTGACCACCTCTCCCATCAATCTTTCTACTTCTCTGCCACGCCGCTACTTGCGAACTGCCAAAAAATGGCAAAATACGGTAGATTTCGGCTTTCTCCTCCTATTCCTCATTGATTCCCCCTCCCTTCTATGAACTATATATCTTCTCCAACACCTTTTTCAGAATCGAAATAGACCTCTACCACCTATTGTTATTTGTAGTTTTGATGATTTGACAAACACAGGGACCTTGTGAAGGAACCTGGTTCTCAGCTCAATATGCTTTTTTCTGCCAGCTGGAGAAAGTACAAAAAGTTGGTGCACAGTCTCCAACAGTGGCAGAAGTGGCAGATGCGTCAGAAACCTAAACCAATGGCATTGCTTTAAGGATTGTGACCTTTGTACATAAACATAACAACTCCATATTCACAATCTAGTTTTTGCAACTTGAAAAAGGAATATCAAGAACTCTTGCAAAGGCTGAGAAAATCAAAAGGGAGAAGAAATAATTCAACGAATGACTCAAGTTGAAGTGCTGATAGTGTAGGTGTCTTAGAAGTATTTCTTCTGATATGGAAGTGTAAACTGATCCTAAAACTTATAAGGATTCAGTGTGTTCGGATCTGTAAATTCTAAGTTAGTTAAGTTTAACTAATTTAGTGGGCAACCTGTGTGTTGCTTAGAAAAGTCTAGATCATCAGTAGGTTGGTGGTTTAGTGGGCAGTCTGTAAGATTGCTTAGTAAATCCTAAGTTGTATAGTGGTGATAGCTTAGTGGGCAGAGTCATATCTGCTTAGGCTCTTCAAGCAATAGAGTTATTGCTTGATAGTAAGATTAATAACTTTTTCTCACGTTGTTGTAACCAGTTTACTTTTGATTGTGAAGATTAGTGAATCTATTTGAAAATCCTGTGTGACAGGTCGTGGTTTTACTCCCTTGAGAAAGGAGTTTTCCACATAAACTGACTGTATTGATAATCTGCATTTATTTACTGTTATTATTATTTTAGTGTGTCAAGGGACCTGGTCCATTGACTGGTAGTGGACGCACAGATTCTAACAAGTGGTATCAGAGAAGGTTCTGTCTATCTGGTTAACACCAAGAGAGTGATTACTGCTCTAAAATGGCTGCTCCACTTAATCTAGAAGAAGGCCAGTCTTCAACTCGACCTCCTCGATTCAATTTAGTCTTTAGCATTATTTATTTCTTATATAATTTATTTAGTCTTCAGCATTATATATATATATATATATATATATATATATATATAATATTCTCTTGATACATGTTTATCGTCCGATCAAACGATGTACGACTCGAATTAAATCAACAACTTTCCTAGAAACTTGACCACCTCTCCCATCAATCTTTCTACTTATCTGCCACGCCGCTGCTTGCGAACATCCAAAAAATTGGCAAAATACAGTAGATTTTGGCTTTCTCCTCCTATTCCTCATTGATGCCCCCTCCCTTCTATGAACTATATATCTTCTCCAACACCTTTTTCAGAATAGAAATAGACCTCTACCACCTATTGTTATTTGTAGTTTTGATGATTTGACAAACACAGGAACCTTGTGAAGGAACATGGTTCTCAGCTCAATATGCTTTTTGCTGCCAGCTGGAGAAAGTACAAAAAGTTGGTGAACAGTCTCCAACAGTGGCAGAAGTGGCAGATGCGTCAGAAACCTAAACCAATGGCATTGCTTTAAGGATTGTGACCTTTGTACATAAACATAACAACTCCATATTCACAATCTAGTTTTTGCAACTTGAAAAAGGAATATCAAGAACTCTTGCAAAGGTTGAGAAAATCAAAAGGGAGAAGAAATAATTCAACGAACGACTCAAGTTGAAGTGCTGATAGTGTAGGTGTCTTAGAAGTATTTCTTCTGATATGGAAGTGTAAACTGATCCTAAAACTTATAAGGATTCAGTGTGTTCGGATCTGTAAATTCTAAGTTAGTTAAGTTTAACTAATTTAGTGGGCAACCTGTGTGTTGCTTAGAAAAGTCTAGATCATCAGTAGGTTGGTGGTTTAGTGGGCAGTCTATAAGATTGCTTAGTAAATCCTAAGTTGTATAGTGGTGATAGCTTAGTGGGCAGAGTCATATCTGCTTAGGCTCTTCAAGCAATAGAGTTATTGCTTGATAGTAAGATTAATAACTTTTTCTCACGTTGTTGTAACCGGTTTACTTTTGCTTGTGAATATTAGTGAAACTGTTTGAAAATCCTGTGTGACAGGTCGTGGTTTTACTCCCTTGAGCAAGGAGTTTTCCACGTAAACTGACTGTGTTGATAATCTGCATTTATTGACTGTTATTATTATTTTAGTGTGTCAAGGGACCTGGTCCATTGACTGGTAGTGAACGCACAGATTCTAACAAGTGGTATCAGAGCAGGTTCTCTCTATCTGGTTAACACCAAGAGAGTGATTACTGCTCTAGAATGGCTGCTCCACTTAATCTAGAAGAAGGCCAGTCTTCAACTCGACCTCCTCAATTCAATGGCCAGTTCTATAGCTGGTGGAAAACTCGAATGCTTGATTTCCTCATGGCTGAAGATAATAAGCTATGGGATATTATTTTGGATGGACCTTTCATTCCAAATTCTAAAGTAAAAGATGGTGAGATCACTTGAGTTATCCCAAAGACTCGTCAACAATACAGTGAATCTTATAGGAAAAAGATCGAAAAGGGTTACAAAGCAAAGAAGTTGCTGGTGTGTGGTATAAGTGCTGAAGAATTTAACCGTATCTCTACGTGTGAATCAGCAAAGGAGATATGGGATTGCTTGAGAACTGCTCATGAAGGAATTGAACAGGTAAAGGAGTCAGAATAAAAGAACGAGAAACCATTCATGACATGTATACCAAACTCTCTTCTATCACAAATGAGCTGAGAAGTCTAGGAGAAGCAATCAGCATGAGCAAGCAAGTTAGGAAAGTTCTTCGAATTCTTCTTAAATCTTGGGAAAGCAAGATATATGCTATCACTAAAGCCAAGGATCTGAAGGTTCTAACCATGGATGCTCTCATTGGAAATCTCAAGACTCATTAGATGAACAGAAGTCAAGATTCATCAAAGAAAGAGGTTAAGAAGGACAAGTCTTTAATGTTAAAATTCAATCCTGAAGAAGGATCCAATGAAGATGATGACATGGCCTACCTTACCAAGAGATTTCAAACAATTGTAAGGAAAAATAAAGGTTTTAGAAAGGGAGGAAATTTTCCTAGAGCTGCAACTGCTAGTGACACTTGTCACAAGTGTGGAAAGGCTGGGCATTTTATAAAAGATTGTCCATTACTCAAGGCTGAAAACAAAGAATATCAGAGGCCAAGAGGTGAAAAGGACAAGCGCAGGGACCTGGTGCTGGACACAAATGACCGAAAGGTTGCAGCTGATTATGTAGTAAAGAAAGCTCTTGCTGCATGGGGAGACTCCTTTAGTGAGTCAGAAGATTCAGAAGAACCTGGAGACACATCAATGGTGGTGATTCAAGATGACGCTAATGTATTCGATGAAATGTTTGCTCTCATGGCTCAGTCGGATGATGAAGATGATGAAGATAAGGTAACTCTCCTCGACTTTAAGAAAAATCTGAATACATACTCTCTTAAAAGTTTGAGAAGATTAGCAAATGTCTTGATTGATTCTGTGATAGAGTTAACTTTTGAGAGAGACTCCATGAATGTTGAGTTTGAAAGTCTGAGTGATAATAGAGAGAAGATGGGTGTGAAAATGTCAGTCATTGAGGAACAAATGGTTATTCTAGAATCTGAAAAACTAGAACTCAAAAACCAATTGGACTTAATGATTGAGAAATCTAGAAAAGGGAAAGGAGAGTCTACTAGTTTTCAAATTGAATTGGAAGAAATTTGGAAACTACTAAGACTAAACTAGCTTTAACACTGGAAAGGAATAGTTACTTAGAAAGGGACCTGGTCCAGCTTAAGGAAGAACTCACTAATTCCCTTAAATGGACAAAATCCTCAAAGTTGCTTTCCAATGTAACTGGTCAAAGTAACTACAACAAAAAGGGTCTAGGAAGTCCAAATATCACTCTTCCTTACAATCCTCACAGTAAATATGTGTATGTGTCTGATAACTTGTTGTGTCTTCACTGTGGTAGAAATGGTCATATAAAAGGGGAGTGTAAAGCTTGGAAAGAAACACAAGAAAGGTTTTTGAGTTATACAAGACAGAAAAGGGTACCAAGTAGGGGACTTGGTCAGTGATAAAGAAAGAACTTAAATTACCTCACTGGGCAAGAAACACTTTGATCACCCCTTTATCTGCCTTTTGGGAACTCAAGTTAAAATGGGTTCCCAAATATAACAAGTGATACGTGTTGCAGGTGAGCGAGAGAAGTAGCAGTCAATGTTGGTATATGGATAGTGGATGCTCAAAACATATGACTGGAAACACAAAAAACTTCCTCTCGCTCAAGGCACTTCAAGGAGGAGGTGTCTCGTTCGGTGACTGATACGCTCAAATTTACTTCTCGAAAAGATGTATAAGCGGTCGTATCAAGTAAAGAACCCAACTATGAGGTTGGGGTTGATCCCACGAGGAAAATTATTTAGACTTAACTTTAACGTACTATTACTTCTATTTAGTCAAGTCCTTTCCAAAAATAAATAACAAAAGGGTTTTTTAAGTAATGAATATAATTAGCTATTTCTAATAAGCAAGTTCAAAGATTTGGTTTTTATCAAGTAATGAGAGTAACTTGGGCTTAAGTGTTCCCCATAGGTTCATAACTCGGTAATTCTAGCTATAACAATCCTTTCCTAATATCTTGCATGCAAAGGGGTAAGTTATGTATCCCTAATTCCTTGGTCCGGCAACTAGGGAATTTCACTCCGCACCTTGGTCCGGCTACGTGTGTATGCTTTACTAAACCTTACCTTTACCTCATATTAAGCATCATAATCGATGTTTGGCTCAGTTATTACTTCGCACCAACCGACACTAGCCTATTAGATAGTATATACTAAATCAACGTTGATAATTCTTTTCTTATTATCTACCTCCTTGGTCCGGCAAGTAGCAATAAGGCGAGTTCTAATGTGTGCACTCGTTAAAAAGACTTCTAAACAAAAGAATTATCAATACACGCAAGACACTATTCGAGAATTGTTATTTTAACTAGGTTTTACCTTGTTATTTACCCATGGTTCCCACAACCCTAGTTATGAAGTTTAGTTACCCATGTTAATAATCACACAATTCATATTAATTAGATAAGAATTCATGCACTTACTTTGATGAGATTGAAGAAAATCCAGAAAATTACTTGGATTAATAAAAAACTTGCAACAAACGATTCCTAAAAATAAAGTAATTTCCAAAATTCCAAAATTCAACACTTAGAACAATAAAACTAAAAAATATCCAAGAGTCTAACCCCAAAAATGAGTTTTTTACAAGTATTTATAATAGACAAGTCCTAAAATTAAAGGGAAATCTATTTAAGGAAAATCTGCCCAAAGACGCGTCTGAGTCGACGACTGGAGCGACGAACCCATCAAGGTCACGACGGACAGTCGAGGCTCTCCATCGTTCCATACTTAACTTCTTCTTCTGCTGCTCTCTTTACCCACTTTCTGTTACCATCGACGGACATGGATGACGGTCCGTTGCGTGCACGATGGTCCGTCGATGGCTTCCGTTCCTCCATACTTAGAATCTTTTGAAGATGGGTACTGGGCTACTTTCTATTAACATTGACGAATGTGCAGGACGGTCTGTCGTGGCTATGATGGTCTGTCGAGAGCCTCCGTAGCCCCAAACTTAGTCAGAATTCCCCAACTTCCTTTAGCAGCCTTTTTCTTCATACGACGGTGTCCACCTACGGACCGTCGAGGTCACGACGGACCGTCGATGGCTTCGTAGGTAGTCACTTCTGCAGTTTCAGCCCACTTCTTCCGCGTTTTCATTCTGGATAGATTTACTGCAAACAAAGAGAAAAACACATTAAAACTAATACAAAAAGGCTTTAGACACACACACTAAACTTAAGGAAAAAGCATTGAAAGTACCGTGAAACCACGGTACATCAACACCCTCAACTTAAATCGTCGTTTGTTCTCAAGCGACGCACTATGACTCACCACAAAAATCTTCGTACAAGAGTATCCTTATTTTAGCTTTCGCAATCATCTGGATATCAATTCCGATTATTTTCATTATGTTTATGCATGCTATCACTATTAGGCTCGCTCATGAGGATCAGACCATGACACAGACTCACCATACTCCGACACCTATCCTCTTTGATCTCTCCCCAAGGTACCAATTTTTTGATATTGCAACTACTGTCCTCGCTTCAAAAGAACATCCTCATTTTTCACACAACGATTTCAGTTTGAGTATAAGGATTATTTTTCAACACTCACTCTCAGAACAACTTCACACCTCATTTATACTTATTGCCATAGGCTTGCCCTTATTTTCTGTGCTTTAAGTTCACCATAATAGACTCTTAGGATCACAATAGGACTTTCTTAGCTTGTAACTTAGGCTCGGGGTCAGGTAGGATACATTTAGATGTATTTTAGTGACTTGTTGCCCTCCTTGGCATAACGGCTTAGAGTCCTACCTTTTCATCATTTTATTCCGCCCTATTTCTTGATTTTCTTGTATTCTTGCACCTTCCTATTCTCCATTCTTTCTCCTTTTATGTAAGTGACTCTTTTCTTTTCTTACTTGTATTTTCAAATTTTTAAATTTTTTCACTTTAAATTTAACTTTTCTTGAGTCACTTTTCTTTTGTTCTTTCTCTCTCTTTATTCTTTCAACCCCACTTTCTGGAGCATTCCTCATAATAGCCACCCTCAACTCATGGCTTTGCCATGAGTCAAGGTACACAATACCCAAGGTTGGGTTAGGGCCACGACAAGGTTGTTTTTCTAGATTAGCCACCCTCAACTTATGCTTTTGGCATAAGCTGAGGTGCACATGTCCAAGGAGGGACCAGGGCCAACACATTGTTCCCAGAAAAGATCAGTTGGGGTGAAAAAGAAAGGTCTATTATAAGCTTAAATTATTTGGATCAAGAAAGGATTAATTTCGTTCGGTTTTCTATTATCTAGGCTAGTGATTGGCTATCTTGAATCAGGGCCTATGATCCTTTCCTATTTGTCTATCACGGTTTACTTTTAGCAGAACTAACCAGGCAAGTTCTAGCTCAGCACCAATGGTTGAATATTCAAATTTTCCTCACACTCACTTTACATCTCATTACTCTACCAAATTATCAGAAACCTAGTTTGAGTCTTAGATTTAGGGTCATGTAGTGGTGTATCTCTATGTCATGCTTAGAGCCACACATTTATCAGTTACTCTGCCTAGTAATGCAACATTTTCTTTAAATCAGGACATCATTTTGTTTAGCCATCATACTTCAGATTCCATTCCTATACTATGTAAAATAGATACCAACATGCCGGTTCAACAATAAAATAACTAGTCTCTTGGGGAAAAAGAACACAGGCAAGAAAACCCCACGAGAGGTGAGTTAGGCTACTCAGACTTCACCCTAGCACTCACTTTCCATTTACCCCACCCCCAACAAAAAGACATGCAATTATCCCCAACGCATAAAAGTATATATAAATAGAGTGGTAGGTTAAGCAAACCTGAGGCGCAAAGCGCCGGTGATCAACAAGCTGGTGGGTTCGGTTCCCCGAAACCCGCTGCCTCTGTAGTAGGGACACCATCAGTAGTGTCCTCAGCAATGAAAGCACCATCAGTAGTGCTTCTCTCAGCCTCTGCAACTCTGGAACTAGACGCCCCAGTAGCCACCTCTATAACCCTCAACTGGCAGGCCTCCTCATCAATCAGCGAGGCTCTCCTCGCAGCCTCCAACTCATGGCGCTCCTTCTTTCGTGCCGGGGACTCATCCTCATCTCTAGTCCGTTGCCTGTTGGCACGCTCTTGTGGTGGAGGTGGTGGCACATCAGTAGTGGCAAACAGGGCAGCCATTACCGTGTCCTCAGCAGGCTCTGCAGAAGGGGCCTTAGACTCATGCACCCTAGCCTCCAGTATAGTGTCCAAGTCGGCTCTCAGACTCTCCACAGCAGCCTGGAGAGTCGTCACATCCACTGTAGGGGCTGGCCGAGCGATAACCCGCAGCTCAAATGCGTCCAAACGCTGGTGGACCTCCATGATCTTCCGCTCAGTGTGCTGGGTCATCTTCCTCTCTATACGCTCTTCTGCCTCAGCAATAGACCTCTGCATCCAAGGCTGGATGTGGTGCAGAAGTGTGGCCATTTAGGCCTAAAGTTTCTGGACCCTAGCAAGCGGGACCAGAGTAGCAGATGGAGTCGAGCGGGAGGAGCTCGAAGCGGTGCTACCACCCGAGATAGACTCGATCAGAGTGGTGTCGGTAGGCTCAGATGTATCCGGGTTAGCCGCTTGGGCTTGCTCTACCATTGCCGCTAGGTTCTCACCAAGCTCCTGCACCTCTGGACGGGGCCCTCTGTGGGGAGCCAACTCATTGGCCTCATCCCGAATGAGGCCAATATCTACTGTGCCAGGCAGGGTCTTGAGCACATCAATGTGCCACACGGGCACTCCTGCTAACCTGCACAAAGCAAAAACCATGCACGGGAAGGGGTAAGTAGTAGTGGCCTTGAAGGCCCTCTCGTGCATCACCGCCTGTAGTATCCATGCGAAGTCAACCTCGAACCCCGCAATCATTGCCGCCATCAGTACCGCATGATCCCAAGTGACAATATTGTCAGCTGCAGTGGGGGAAAGGCAGTGTCGGACTAGTAACCACAAAAACTTTGCTGTGAAGGTGAGGTTAGCCTTCTTGATACTTCCCTTGGCTCCAGCACCCAATCGGCAACCTCACCATCGACGGAAAGGTACTGTGCAATCCACCGCTTGGTGGTCTCTCTTAACTCTGGCTCACGCTGGAACCGTCCATCTTTAATCAACTTCCACCGATAGTCGAACTCGGCGTTGAGAGGTGTCCGGGTGTCATCAACATCCGCGCCATAGAGAAACCTCCGGATGGTCGGCAAGGAAATGTCAACCCGCTTGCGGCGGACTCGGACGTAATCCAAAGGAGCATGTTTGGTGGGGGCTGTCCGCCTGTCTAGCTGAGATCGGAGAGTCGCCACATAAGAGGCGTAGAACTCTCGGACCATCTCCTCACTGTAGCGGCCTATATCCCGAGCCATCCACTCCAGTCGATGTCTGGTGAACAACTCATGTATGGCCGGCATGGTGGAAAGGCTCCCCGTGAGAACCCGCCGCTCAAGTTTCAGGGTCCGGGTAATGACCCCCTTGTTATTGGGCATCTTGGCGTCAGTGTAGATCTGGTATTGCCCCTCGACACACCACCTGTTGGGCTGATCAGCAACCGGAGCGGGGACGCCAATCTGGGGTACTGGAGTTGAGTCAGCACTGTCAGCCTTATCAGACGAGGCAGAAGTAGAAGCCTCCACAAAGTCGGAAGCTTCCTCAGAACCGGATGCCTCCACGGATCCAGACGCTCCCTCTGAATATGTAGCTGACCCAGAAGGTATGCCGGTCAGTATGCGCTCCTCGTCAGAATGGGAGGCAGTGACTACACCGGGCGCCATCCTCGTAGGAGTGGCTCTGGTGGGGCGGGCAGCAGGGATAGCAGTGCGGGTGCCTGGTGGCACGTACTCTGGGTCACGCTCATCGTCTGAGCCTATGACCAGTCGGTTAGACGGTGCGACAGACTTGGAACACCCTCGTGAGTAGACACGGTCGTGTTTAGGAGCCATTTGTACCTGCAAAGAGAAGTAGTTAGTACCAGTGGAAGCAGCAAAACACAGAAAAGGAATGGCATGCAGAAGTACAGAGTGCAGGACGGACCCATCGATGGTCTGTCGAAGGCACGACGGTCCGTCATGGGGGTCCGTCGAGGGACACTTGGAGAATTTGTTTTTTCAAAACATCAGAAACAAAGGTTCTGACAGAGGCGACGGATATGCAGGATGGACCGTCGAAGGCATGACGGTCCGTCGAGGGACACTTAGAATAGATTTTAAAAATGTCAGAAACCAAGGTTCTGACAGTGTCGACGGTTGTGCAAGACGGAGCATCGAAGGCATGACGGTCCGTCATAAGGGTCCGTCGAAGGAAACTTAGATTATTTTTATAATAAATCAGAAACAAAGGCTCTGACACCGTCGACAGTTGAGCAGAATGGACCGTAGAAGGGATGATGGTCCGTCGTAAGGGTCCGTCGATGGACACTTAGAATAAGCAAGGGAGTTGGGGTTGACGGACCCCAACGACGGTCCATCGCGGGATCGACGATCCATTGACGGGGCCTCGTACTGATCTTCAGGGACACAGTTTTGCAGCCAATTTGGTTCCCTATCTTACTAATTCTTGGAAGCCTAAATTTACTAAACATATACCAAGCATCCCATCATTCGTAGGGCATGAATTTTCCTAGTTTTAACATGCATTTTCGACAGCCTATCAAACCCTAGGTCAGGAACACAATCATGCAAATATACGCCATTTTTAAACAATACACCCCCATCCCTTTCAATTTCAGTGTTCTAAGGGACTTAGGACTACAGGGGTGAGTTCTAATATGCAATAAGGGTCCAAAATTGGAGAACCACACAGTAAGACAACAAGTTTAATCAGAAAACAAAAAAATTAACGATAGTTAATTCACAGATCAGAAGAACATACCTGATAACTAGAGTAGAGGAAGAAGAAGTAAGAAACTGGTAGTTGAACAGCAGCACAAATACCACGAACACCGACCGGCAATGGACTGAAGAAACTGGGAGAATTGGGAGAGAAAGGGACTTTGGGAATTTGGGGGAAAATGTGGGAAATCAGAAGATGGAGAGGGAATGGGAGTTAATGGTGATGAAGTGGGGGGAAATGGTAGGAAATGAGGAGAGAAACGGTTATGAGGGGTTATGTGAAGAGGTGGGAACTATAAAGGTTTAAAACTTTTAATATTCAGCCGGACGGGTCAGGTCGGGTCGGTGGGTAAAGACACGACGATTCCCCGTCGACGGACCGTAACAGGGTCGACGGTCCATCATGGGGGTCCGTCGAGGGTGCCCTAACTTGAAAAATTTGAAAGACATACCTGGGAATGACGGATCCAACCGACGGTCCGTTGATGGGTGCAGCAGACCAATTTTCTATAGATTTCTGGTGATTTGATACCTGCTCATTTAACACCCATTAAGCTAATCTTTTTGTATTTTCTGGATACTTTTTGTACACGAACCCTAAACTATGCTCTAGCCAACACTTCTAAAGAAAAATAAAAGATCATTCAAACGAGACATTAAGTAATAAAAGCAAAAATAATGCAATTATTCCTAGAAAACCACGAAAGACCTATAGTTGGCTAGAGGATACTACATATTGGGTTGCCTCCCAAGCAGCGCTTGATTTAACGTCGCGGCACGACGGAGGAATCTTGATTACTCAGACTTCATCAAGATGGTATGCCTCGATCACTTCATTCGCCATTTCAGCATGCCCCAGATAGATTTTTATGCGCTGCCAGTTCACCTTGAACCTCACGCCCTCCTTGTTCTCCAACTCAACCGCACCATGAGGGAATAGTTGGGTGATAAAGTAGGGACCAGTCCATTTGGACTTGAGTTTTCCCGGAAACAAGCGCAACCTAGAATTGAATAAAAGCACCAAATCCCCAACCAAAAAATCGCGCTTCTCAATCTTTTGGTCATGGTACTTCTTCATCTTTTCTTTGTAGAGGGCTGAAATTTCATATGCCTTCAAGCGAAATTCATCAAGCTCATTCAACCCGTTTAACCTCTGTTCCGCAGCCTCATTCCAATCCATTTTCAGCTTCTTCATTGCCCACATGGCTTTATGCTCTAATTCAACCGGTAAGTGACAAGCCTTCCCATATACAAGTTGGTATGGTACATACCAATGGGAGTCTTGTATGCTGTCCGGTAGGCCCAAAGAGCATCATCAAGCCTCCTTGACCAATCCTTTCTACTAGCATTCACCATTTTCAACAGAATCTGCTTAATCTCCCTGTTTGACACCTCAACTTGCCCACTAGTTTGAGGAAGGTACGGAGTGGCCACATTATGGCGAACCCCATACTTTTCCAATAATCCCTTAAATAGCTTGTTGCAAAAGTGGGATCCCCCATCACTGATAATAGCCCTTGGGGTGCCAAATCTGGAAAATATGTTCTTTTTCAAGAACGCGGTGACACTCTTCCCTTCATTATTTGCAAGTGCGATAGCCTCCACCCATTTAGACACATAATCGACTACCACAAGAATTTACTTCATCCCATGAGAACTCACAAATGGATCCATAAAGTCAATACCCCACACATCAAACAATTCAATCACAAGAATGAGATTTGAAGGGAGCTCTTGCTTTCTCGAAATGCCACCATCTCTTTGGCATCTATGTAAGACCTCGAAAATGACATAGATTAACCAGAGCCTAACATGTTTGTCTTGGTGTTCTAAGGTACTTAATATGTTTAATATGTGGTATAGATGCAGTAGCTAAAATATTAGAGGTGTTGGAAGTCAAACGTCAAAGGAAGACTAAGACGTTTGACGACTAAGTCACCTAAATGTCTCTTATGTGGTTTTATATGTTTATGTGTGTTTCATGGTGTTTTAAGGTTCTTTATAGAGTTAATATAGCATGTATAGGCAGTGGTTAAAGTTTCGTGAAGTTTGGAGGTCAAGCGACCAAGAACGTCCAAGGCATTCAAAAGATATGCCTTGAGTCGACCTTGTACGTCTAGGCGAGTTTCGTTGAGTTTTATGTGTTCTTTTTGGATGAAATTCGTGTAAGAGGTGTTAAACTTATAGATGATCATATTTGGGTTGTAAACGTCCGGGAAAGTATCCCCAAGGACCATCGAAGGGTCCTTGAGGAAGGACCCAAAACTGATGTGCAGGCAGTCCCAGGCAGCCTTGGCGACGGAGCTGTCAACGGCCAGTAGTGGCTGTGACGCCCCGTCACAAGGGTCTCGTCGTGGGGGCCTTGTCCAAGGGTGTAGAGGGTACCCTTGTCAAGCTACTGTTGCTTGCAACGGAAGGTCATGACGCCCCATTTCAGCCGTGACGCCCCGTCATGGGCAGGTCGTCTTGGGTTGTTCCCTGCGTGCAGATTTTTCTGCCAAGTCAGGGGTGCATTAGTAAATTCACCCCACTTCCAAATAAGAGTTTAGGCGGTTTATTAAGGGTCTTATGGGTAATTTGACTATATAAGTAGTTAACACCCTAAAGACTTCATTCTTCCAAATTGAAAACCCAAAACTCTTAGAAATATCCCCAAAACCTCCATTGAAGACTCCATTGAAGAGGCAGCTTGGTGAGGGGTTCTTGTGTGGAAATTCTTCATCAAAGTGAAGAATTATCATCCTTGAGGTATGGCGTTTGATCCTTGAAACTTATTTCATCAAGGAGCCCAATCCTCAAAATGTTTTACAAAGTTTTCTAAAGTGAATTGTCCAATTTCGGGATTCTACCATGGGTTCTTGCATAAATGATTTCTAAACGTTGAATTATGATCTAGTTGATATTGTATTGATGATTTCAACATAAATTACCTATGAACCCATGTGAATTGATGAACCCTAGTTTTGACTACTTATTGGGTTACTTGATATTAAGCTAATGTTGATGAATTATTGTGTAGTTTCTTATGGTCTTTCTATTGATGTAAGAATTGTATTCAATTGATATATAATTGATCTTAGATTGCTAAACCTATATTGAATTGATGTAGATTCATTGAGTTTTATGGTTATTGCTTTGAATTATTGTTCATGGCCATGGGTAAGGGCCTTGTGATGTTGAATTGGTTGATTTGGTATTGAATTGAAGTGTGGATATGGGGATGAAGGTATGCTGCCCCGTTTCCCTTAATTTGGTATTAATTATACTTTAATTCTATTAAGTTTGGTATGGTCCACTTATGGTGGCGGTGTTATGTGTTTTACTTGCAATTGATGTGGCCTTGTCGGCGTTACTTTATGCAATATTATGAGCATGGCCTTATTGGCAATTACTTGAAGTTATGTGGCTATTTGTGTAGTTTGATGACATTACCTATCTACATGTGAGGTTATATAGTCATGTATGTGTTCTTCTAGTTATGCTGCCTTAAGTGATCATGTTAGACTTTGACTTGATATTATGAATGTAGTGTTAGGTTAAGTCTTGGTTATTCCTACTTGACTTTATGAGTCTATGTGGAGTATATTAATGATGTTATGATGATATATAGGATAACTTGAAGATGTTAGGTTGTTTTAGAGGTGTTTCTAGAATGACTTGTATTATGTGTTAAAGATAAAGTATGTGATGTCTTGTCTTGGTTGACTTGTATCTCTTGCTTGATGTATATATGATTATGGATATGTGATGTCTTGATTTAGGGTGTTATAACTCTTAGTCTTGAATAAATAAATATAGGTGAGACCTTAATGATAAGAGGGTAATTTATGTGGAACCTTGAACTTAGTGGAGAGGTTATAAATTGTGAAGTAGTTAGCCGTAATGGTATCCTTCATGTGATGAGTGATGGACTTAAGGTTGATTGGCTGGAATGGCATCACATCATACCTTAGGGAAGTCGATATGAGCTTTTTGTCGCCAAAGTGAGTTATGCCCTAGTGGACCTTGCTTTGGTAGGGTGAATGTAATGGGGTCATGAACTAGATAAGAGACCTATTTATATGAACCTTAATGTGAATTAATCTATGAGAACTAAGGCTAGCACCGAGTGAGTATGAGTAAGGGGGAAGTGGATTTAGTTAAAGAAGAGACTGAATGCTTATTACGCCCTTCATATTCCTTAACCATGTGCCTACATGGGATGTGTCTAAGTTCTATCATTGGCAAGTAGAACAACCTCATCGGAGTAGGATAGAACTTCGGATTCCATGTCTTGCTACCATGGTCTATGTCGGTTATTGCCTATTCTCATCATGTGGAATACCTATTAGCATTAGATAAGTTTATAAGGTTTAGGTGGTGGTATGGGACGCTATCTAGACATTGCACAATAGACTTTGAAGATGTTACGTGGAATTCTTAGGTCTTGTCCAAGACCATTATGTGAGTGTCTTATGTGATACTTTATGTGAGTGTCTTATGTGATGTATGAGTCTTAATGAACTAATGAACTAATGACCTATGTTAGTAACTATGTAAATGGATGAGTACCTAACCTAAAGTGACTTAAGCATTCCTTAGCTAAAGTGTGAGGAGAGCATGAAAGGATGGTCTCTTCATGTCTCATCTTTGTAAGTCTTGAGGATGACTCTAGTTAAGGAAGTTGGTTAATCTTGTTGACATGATCTAAACCTTAGGAAGTCTTAAGGACTATTTAGGTAATCTTGAAGAGGTCACTGCGCTATGGACATTATCTTCTCGATTTACTTAAGTAGGTCTTTTGATAGTCTTTGGAAGGAGAATGTCTTCTAATCTAAGTGTAGGTGTGTTTAGTGAGAATGATTCTATTTGAGGTAGTCTATAGGATCTCTTGTGTGTGTGTGATAGAGATTGTATGGGCGGTCGCTCCACACTCACTCAAGTGAACCTTGGAAATCACCTTTGGTAGATGAATCTTACATAGATGTTTATGATTGTTTTCTAAGTATGTATGTGACTCATTGTAGGTAATCATAAGGGTCGTTTAGGTACATCTAGAGAGGGTGTATGGGCGGTCTCTCTTTGTGTGACTTAAGTGAATCTTAGGATGACTTTAAGTGAGGGAATTACATGCTAGGAAGACTTAAAGTGAGGGATGAACTGCTTCACTGTAACAGTGAATTCATTCACTGTACAGTGAATATAGCTCACTGTAAAGTGAGTTCTTTAAATGTTATTTTTGGTTAATGGTTATCTTATGTGTTTAATAATTGCTAAATGATGTTCTTATGCTTAAACTATGATTTCCAAATGAAAAGATGCATATTTCCAATAAAGTCCGTTTTCATGATTCTATGCATATAGCCATACTTAGTACATGTGGTTGTACTAATTCCATGCTTTATTTCCTATTTATAGTTCTTGGTAGGTGAAGAGCTTGTGACGTGAAGACTTGGACTTAGAAGATCGTTCAAGAAGAAGTTGAAGTATGTCCTCAATTGAATCGAGGGCATATGTCTTTTATTGTTTTCTTTGAAGTATTGTAATAGACTATGTCTTTCTATTTTCGTATTGAAGTATGGGCCGTGTCCCAAAGTACTCTTGTGTCTTAAGATGATGAGATTGAGACATAGCATTTCTATTACTTTTATATGAAAGAGATTTTTAAAGACTATATTATGTTTTGTGAAAAGTTTTAATTCCGCACTACTTTTCACTATGTTTATGCAATGAATGATATGAATGAGGCTTGTCTTAGAACTCTGAGAGTTCGACGACGCCGGTCGCAATCCGATATTGCACCCTATCTTCTAGGGTATGGTTTCGGGTTGTGACATCTATCACATGCCTTGGCGAACTCATGAGCATCTTGGTGGATAGTTGGCCAATAGTAGCCACATTGCAATATCTTGTGAGCAGTCCGGATACCACTATGATGCCCACCTACAGGCGAAGAATGGCATGCTTCCAAAACACTCAACATCTCAACTTCCGGCACACAACGCCGAATAAGACCATCTGCACAACTCCTATATAAGTATGGTTCATCCCAAAAGAACTTTTTCACATCATGCATGAACTTTTTCCTTTGATGAAAGGACAAGTCGGGTGGGACGATATCACTAGCAAGACAATTCGCAAAATTCGCGAACCATGGAATCAAGTCTTGGGAGGCAGCCAATACATGCTCATTAGGGAAAGTATCATCAATTTAAGCTTTTTCACCTTACTCCCTCATTGCTTAATCTTTTAATCGGGACAAGTGATCAGCAACTTGATTTTCGGTCCCTTTTTTATCTCTCACCTCAAAGTCAAATTCTTGCAATAGTAATACCCAACGAATCAACCTCGATTTTGCATCCTTCTTTGCCATCAAATATCTCAAAGCAGAATGATCAGTATGCACTAAAACTCTAATGCCAAGCAAATAGGAGCGAAATTTCTTGAAAGCAAAGACTACTGCAAGGAGCTCTTGCTCAGTCACGGTGTAGTTCTTTTGGGCTTCATTGAGGTCTTTACTAGAATAGTAAATAGGGTGACGGATTTTATCCCTTCGTTGTCCCAAAACCATACCAAGAGCAACCCCTCTCGCATCACACATAACCTGAAATGGCTTACTCCAATCCGGAGAAATGATGATAGGTGCAGACACCAACTTTCCTTTAGCTCACCAAATGCCTTAAGATAGGATTCATCAAAATAAAACTTACACTCTTTCTCAAGCAACATACACAAGGGATGTGCAATCTTCGAGAAATCCTTGATGAACCTCTGGTAAAAACCCGCATACCCAAGAAAGCTTCTCACACCTTTTACAGAGATGGGTGGAGTAAGTCTCTCTATCACTTCAACTTTAGCTCGATCAACCTCTATACCCTTCTCTGAAATGTGATGACCCAATACAATACCTTCTTTCACCATGAAGTGACATTTTTCCCAATTAAGCACAAGGTTGCAGTCTTTACACCTTTTAAGAACCTCGGACAAATGACTCAAACACCGCTCAAAAGAGTCACCAACCACTGTAAAATCATCCATAAATACCTCAATAGTGTCCTCCACCATATCGGAGAATATTGACATCATGCATCTCTGAAATGTGGCCGGTGCATTACATAACCCAAACGACATTCTCTTAAACGCGAAGGTCCCATAAGGGAAAGTAAAGGTGGTTATCTCTTGATCATCCGGTGTAATAGAAATCTGATTATAACCCGAATAACCATCAAGAAAACAATACCACCCCTTTCCTGCAAGTCTATGCAACATCTGATCCATGAAAGGCATAGGAAAATGGTCCTTCTAGGTCCATGCATTTAATTTTCGTTAATCCACACACACCCTTCATCCAGTCACCGGCCTCATCGGAACAAGCTCATTTTTCTCATTGGGGACCACAGTCATTCCCCCTTTCTTAGGTACACACTGAACAGGGCATACCCAACTACTATCGGCGATTGGATATATCACTCCAGCATCCAACCACTTAATGATTTCCTTCTTCACCACCTCTTGATAGGTGGATTTAAACGTCTCTGGTGCTCAATACTTGGCTTATAATCATGCATGAATTGGATTCTATGCAAATAAATACCAGGAGGGATCCTAATAATATCCGCAATAGTCCACCCAATAGCTCTTTTGAACCTTTTTAACACATACACCAAACTCTCAACTTGATGCACATTCAATCTGATGCAATAATTACCGGCAAAGTGTCACCATTTTCCAAGAATACATACCTCAGATGAGGTGGTAGAGCCTTAAGTTCTAATTTTGGAGCGTCCTCATAGATGGTTCGCGGGTGGAGACTCGCGATGCATGATATCTAACTCAAACTTCTTTGGCTTAAACCAAACATCACCTCGATCAAGTGCCGTGACCAATGACCCATACTCTTCAATGCAATCGCTATCAAAATTCATGATCACTGCCGCTAGTGCTTCTACACCCAGACGTTCTTCTATTTGTACCTCAGATGACTTTTCAACCCTGTAAGATATGGAAGATACCGATTGGAGCTCACCACTCTGCCTCATGTACCTACAAATGTTGAAAGTTACTTCTTCATTGTTCAACCAAAATTTCATTTGCCCTTTCTCCATATCAACCAAGGCTCTACCCGTAGCAAGGAATGGCCTCCCAAGAATAATAGGCACCTCAAAATTGACCTCACAATCAAGAATCACAAAATCGTCCATAAATATGAATGACTCCACCTTTACTAACACATCGTAGAGTATCCCATTTGGCCTCTTCACCGTTCGATCGGGCATCAGTAGCTGCATCGCAGTGGGCTTTGGGTCACCCAAACCCAACTTCTTGTAAATAGAGAGAGGCATGAGATTTATGCTTGCCCCAAGATCACATAATGCTTTCGCAAAGTGTAATAACCCAATTGTGCATGGAATAGTGAAAGCACCCGGATCTTCTTTCTTTTGCACTAGAGACCTTGTAGCAATAGCAATACAATGCTCCATCCTCAAAACTGACCGATCTTTTCTTAGTAACCATATCTTTCATGAACTTGGCATAACCGAGCATTTGTTCAAGAGCTTCTATCAAAGGGACATTGATGGAAAGTTGTTTCAACATATTGATAAAACGCCGGTATTTACCATCCTCGGTCTTTTTCACTAACCTTTGTGGGAATGGAGGTGGTGGTCTAGGCATGGGAATCACCTTTTGGGGTACCTCAGCTTCTTTCCCGTTTTGTCTCCTAACTCACCACTAACCTCCACTACCTCATCATCACCTCTTATCACCTTTTCTACACCAGACGGCATCGGTGGCAATGGTTTGCTTACCACCTCGAGTTGTGACTGCCATACAATGTCCATCATTTTTCGGATTTTGGACAGTGTTGCTTGGAAGAGTGCTTGGTTCGCGTGGGTTCACAGTCGAAGATAATTGGGCCAATTGCAACTCAAGATGCTTGATCGAGATTGTATGTGTATCAACTTTCTGCCTAATACTCGCTAAGTCACTCCTCAACTCTTTAGTGTGCTCATCACTAGCATCGAACCTCCTCATTATTTTCTGCAACATATCCTCAACTCGCGCCATACTACTTCCACCGTCCCTAGGAGTAACTTCATAATTTTGAGGTGGAACATAGGGCCCACTCCTATCATTTCTGTTACAATAGTTACCCCGGTTGAAGTTGTTGTTGCGGTTGTAATTCCCATCTCGTACATAATGACCCTCTCGATTGTAATTACCATAGTTCCGACCTTAGTTTCCTTGACCTTGGCGCCAACTCTCCTGATTGGAGCCTTGGGCGTTTGGTCGGAAACCCCTCATCTGCTCATTTACCGCATAAGAGTCCTCCTCATAGTAATACTCATCAGTCGGCGGCTGTGGTTTAGACAAGTAGTTCACCGCATTTACCTTTTCTGCACCCCCAGTGACATTTTTCAACACCAACCCAAGCTCAGTTCTCATTTGAGCCATTTCCTCACGAATCTCATTTGTGGCTGGGTTGTGTGCGGATTGCACTGCAAAAGTGTTTCTCCCAGTATCTGACTTCCTAGTGCTCCAAGTTTTATTATTTCGGGAGATTTTCTCTAACTTCTCAGCAATCTCTGCATAAGGACACTCCCCATAAGAACCACCCGCTATCATATCCAATACTGCTTTATTATTATCATCTTGTCCCCGATAGAAGTACTCTTTCAGTGACTCATCATCGATGCGGTGATTGGGGACACTTCTCAAGAACGAAGTGAATTTGTCCCAAGAACTACTGACTGATTGTCCCGGTAGTGCCACAAATTTGTTCACCCTATCTTTGTGGTTTAGCTTCTTAGACACCGGGTAGTAACGTGCTAAGAACACATCCCTCAATTGATTCCAAGTATAGATTGAGTTATAGGGGAGTTCTGTAAACCATATAGCAGCCTCTCCCGTCAGTGAGAGAGGAAACACTATCAACCCAATTACGTTCATATTCAAATCAGGCCTCCCTACACAACTCTTACACACCGACCTCACTTTGGCTATTTGAGCAAATGGATCCTCAGAAGGTATCCCAAATTCAAACCTCTAGCGGTGAGCATTTGCATCAGACTACTAGTTACCACGAAAGTATGGCCATGTGGTAGGAAAGGCAAGACAAGTGGCCCGTCAGAGTCAGTAATATTATCATATCCCCTATAATACTCTTGAGGGCGTGGAGCGGGAGGTTGCCTCTGTATTTCACCTTCCCCACGATTTTCAGGTAATAATTGAGCATGAGCATCAATCGATGGTGGAAGATCCGGGTTGTGACTATCATTGAGAATACCCAGATTTTGGTTCATTCTGCGCAATGTACGCTCCCGTTCAGGGTCGGGTGTTAGTATGGGTTCTCCTCTACTCCGCATACTTGGCATACACAGAAGTTATATCTGCAAGAGACAAAAACAAAGAGAAAAAGTAAAATTAGGAAAATGTTGACTAAACTTCGGTAATAAGTTTAAAGTTAATCTAAAAGCCACTTTCCCCGACAGTGGCGCCAAAATTTGATACGCTCAAATTTACTTCTCGAAAAGAAGTATACGCGGTCGTATCAAGTAAAGAACCCAACTATGAGAAGGTCGATCCCACGAGGAAAATGATTTAGACTTAACTTTAACCTACTATTACTTCTATTTAGTCAAGTCCTTTACAAAAACAAATAACAAAAGGGGGGTTTTAAGTAATGAATATAATTAGCTATTTCTAAATAAGCAAGTTCAAAGATTTGGTTTTTATGAAGTAATGAGAGTAACTAGGGCTTAAGTGTTCCCCATAGGTTCATAACTCGGTAATTCTAGCTATAACAATCCTTTCCTAATATCTTGCATGCAAAGTGGTAAGTTATGTATCCCTAATTCCTTGGTCCGGCAACTAGGGAATTTCACTCCGCACCTTGGTCCGACTATGTGTGTATGCTTTACTAAACCTTACATTTATCTCATATTAAGCATCATAGTTGATGTTTGGCTCAGTTATTACTTCGCACCAACCAACACTAGCCTATTAGATAGTATATACTAAATGTACGTTGATAATTCTTTTCTTATTATCTACCTCCTTGTTCTGGCAAGTAGCAATAAGGCGAGTTCTAACGTGTGCACTCGTTAAAAAGACTTCTAAACGAATGAATTATCAATACACGCAAGACACTATTCGAGAATTGTTATTTTAGCTAGGTTTTACCTTGTTATTTACCCATGGTTCCCACAATCCTAGTTATGGAGTTTAGTTACCCATGTTAATAATCACACAATTCATATTAATTAGATAAGAATTCATGCACTTAATTTGATGAGATTGAAGAAAATCCAGAAAATTACTTGGATTAATCAAAAACTTGCAACAAACGATTTCGAAAAATAAAGTAATTTCCAAAATCCCAAAATTCAACACTTAGAAGAATAAAACTAAAAAATATCCAAGAGTCTAACCCCAAAAATGAGGTTTTTACAAGTATTTATAATAGATAAGTCCTAACATAAAAGGAAAATCTGCCCAAAAATGCGTCTGAGTCGACGATTGGAGCGACGAACCATCGAGGTCACGACGGACCGTCGAGGCTCTCCGTCGTTCCATACTTAACTTCTTCTTCTGCTTCTCTCTTCACCCACTTTCTGTTACCATCGACGGACATGGATGACGGTCCGTTGCGTGCACGACGGTCCGTTGATGGCTTCCGTTTCTCCATACTTAGAATCTTTTGAAGATGGGTACTGGGGCTACTTTCTGTTAACATTGACGAATGTGCAAGACGGTCCATCATGGCTATGTGACGGTCCGTTAAAAGCCTCCATATCCCCACACTTAGTCAGAATTCCCCAACTTCCTTTAGCAGCCTTTTTCTTTGCACGACGGTGGCCACCTATGGACCGTCGAGGTCACGACGGACCGTCGATGGCTCCGTAGGTAGTCACTTCTGCAGTTTCAGCCCACTTCTTCCGCGTTTTCATTCTGGACAGATTTCCTGCAAATAAAGAGAAAAATACATTAAAACTAATACAAAAAGACTTTAGACACACACTAAACTTAAGGAAAAAACATTGAAAGTACCGTGAAACCATGGTACATCAGTGACGGAAAGAAGGGGTATATATTGGGTGTTGGTAGAGTTGGCAAATCAATTGAAGAATCCATTGAAAATGTGTATCATGTGAGTGGATTAAAGTATAGTCTTCTTAGTGTATCTTAGATCTATGACAAGGGAAATGAAGTCACATTCACTTCTGATAAGTGCACTGCAGTCAATCTAATTATAAAGAAAGTGGTTCTTACTTCTCAGAGATGTAAAAACATGTACGTGGCAAGCCAAGAAACATCTCATGGAGACGATCTGACATGTCTTAGTGCTCAAAGTGATAATGCTGATCTATGGCATCGAATTCTAGGTTATGTAAGTTCGTCTTTATTGAATAAATTGGTTTCTAGGGACCTGGTCCTGGGTCTGCCAAAATTGAAGTTCAGTGAAATTAAAGTGTGTGAAGTTTGTGTCAAAGGCAAGCAAGTCATATCATCCTTCAAGTCAAAGAAGCAAGTGAGTACTTCAAGAATCTTAGAACTTTTGCACATGGATCTGTGTGGACCTCTGAAAATCCAAAGCAGAAGCTGCAAGAAGTACATTTTAGTTATTGTTGATGATTACTCAAGGTTCACATGGATGAGGTTTCTAAGAACAAAAGCTAAAACATCTGATGTGCTGATTGTATTTTTCAAGATGATTCAAAAAAACTGAATCAAGTCATAGTTGGGATCAGATCATATCATGGAACTGAGTTTGAAAATAAAACGGTTGATGAATTCTGCTCAGAAAATGGTATAAGTCATAATTTTCAGCTCCAAGAACTCCTCAGCAAAACGCAGTGGTGGAGAGAAAGAACATAACATTGGTGAATATTGCCAGAACCATGCTTATTGAGTCTAATCTACCTCAAAATTTATGGGCTGAAGCAGTCAACACAGCATGCCATGTTACTAACATATGCTTGATAAGGTCTCTACTGAACAAAACTCCTTATGAACTCCTCAACAACAAGAAACCGAAGTTGAGTTATATAAGGGTGTTTGGATGCAAATGTTTTGTTTTGAACAATGGAAAAGATGATCTTGGAAACTTTGATCCTCGGAGTGATGAAGGAATCTTTGTGGGATACTCATCGTCAAGCAAGGCCTAAAGAGTATTCAACAAAAGAACTCAATATATTGAAGAAAGTGTTCATGTGGTATTCGATGAAGATAGCAATCTGAAGAAACTGGAAGTGAATGATGAAGATGAATTGAACAAGCTATTCCAAGCTCATAAAATTGAATGTAGCAGGGCTGAAGCACTTGAAAATTTTGAGACAAATGATGCTGATTCAGATTCATCAGAGAAGACAGAAGAAAATGACAAGTCAGATGAAGGACCTGGTACCATACAGAATACACGTCAAGAAATAGCTCATTCTCCAGAAAATGATGATTCTGAGGATGAAGAAGATGATACAGATCAACTTCAACCTTTGGTGTCAAGGCCATCTTGGAAGCACAGTTCATCTCATCCACTTGACAATCTTATTTCATCATTGAATTCTGGAGTGCATACTAGATCAAAAATAAGAAATCTAGTTGCATTTTCAGATTTTATCTCAACAATTGAGCCTATAAATATAAAAGAGGCTTTAGGTGATGCAGACTGGGTCAACTCAATGCAAAAAGAATTGCATCAGTTTGAGAGAAGCAAGGTATAGTACCTGGTCTCAAGACCTGCTGATAGAACTGTCATAGGGACCAGGTGGGTGTTCAGAAATAAGCTTGATGAGAGCGGTGTAATTACAAGGAACAAATCCAGATTGGTTGTTCAAGGATATAATCAGGAAGAGGGCATAGATTATGATGAGACAAATGCTCCAGTTTCTAGAATGGATACTATCAGGATTCTTATAGCCTTTGCTGCTTGTATGGGTTTCAAGCTATATCAAATGGATGTCAAAAGTGCGTTCTTAAATGGAGATTTGAAGAAAGAGGTATATGTTAAACATTCTCCTGGTTTTGAAGATGTTGAGCTACCAAATCATGTGTTCAAATTGAATAAGGCCTTGTATGGTTTAAAGCAAGCTCCCAGAGCTTGATATGAGAGGTTGTCCGAATTCCTGTTGAAGAATGGTTTCAAAAGAGGGAAAATTGATAACACGTTGTTTCTGATGAAAAGGGAACAGGAACTGCTTATTATACAGGTATATGTGGATGATATCATTTTTGGAGCTACATCTTAACACTTGTGTGAAGAATTTGTTGCTCTAATGGGAAACTAGTTTGAGATGAGCATGATGGGTGAACTAACTTTCTCTTTGGGGATGCAAATTAAACAATCATCAGAGGGTACTTTAATCAGTCAAGAGAAGTACACGAAGGAACTGCTTAAGAAATTCAACATGATTGATTCCAAACCTATAGACACTCCTATGGGTACAAATTTCAAACTTGGAGTAGATGAAGCTGATCCTCTTGTGAATCAATCCATGTATAGAGGCATTATTAGATCCTTGTTATACTTAACTGCTAGTAGACCCGATATTGTGTATAGTGTTGGAATGTGTGCTAGATTCCAAGCATGTCCCCGAGATTCACATTTAAAAGCTGCCAAACAGATACTGAGATACTTGAAGAATATAGGGAACCTGATCCTATTCTACCCAGCTGGTGATTCTTTTAATCTAGTCGGGTTTGGTGATGCCGATTATGCAGGATATCAAGTAGAAAGAAAAAGTACTTCACGCATGGCACATTTTCTTGGGTCCCCTCTTATCTCATGGGGAACAAAGAAACAGAATTCTGTGGTTCTCTCGATGGCTAAAGCTAAATATGTAGCTCAACTTCTTGTTGCTCCCAACTTTTGTGGTTTAAGAAACACTTAGAAGATTTTGGAGTGTGCATACAGTCAATTCCTCTTATGTGTGATAACACTAGTGTTGTTAGTATGGGAAAGAATCTAGTTCAACATAAGAGAACAAAACATATTGATGTGAGACATCATTTTTTGAGAGATAATGTTGAAAAAGGAAATATTGTTTTGACGTATTGCAGAACGGAGGATCAAATTGTAGACATCTTCACCAAAGCTCTCAGCAAAGATCAGTTTGAGAGTAACAAGATGAAGTTGGGAATGATGAATCCAAATTGATTTAACATCATTCAAAAGCATCAAATTTCCTTGGTGGCTATGACTTGTAGTGCAGGTATCCTCTTTACTAATAATAAACTGTCTAAGTAAGGTCAATCTTGTACCTATTGCAGGTATACATTCATGAAAAAGTACAAAAACAAAGTATGGTCAGAACTATACAAGAATAGGCTTTCAATTGTAGTAAAGGACCTGGTCCTTCCAGAGGTTAGCTTTCTTTGCATTAATTTTAAACTGGTTTAAAAAGAACCGTTGAAATGGCCACGTGTCAGTCATCGGTCATTCTGATCGTTTGTCCCATCGCTTAACTCCAAGCGACACGTCCAATCTAAGGGACCTGACACCGTTTCTCTTCTTTTATACAACTTCTTCATCTCACTCACTCTTCACTCTAATTTTGAACTCTCTCTCTGAAAACCCTAAATTTCTTGACCTCTTTTCTTTCTCTTGCTGTCGATTATTTCATCTATAGTCTCAAAATGTCTGAATCATCATCATCATCAAAAAAGATGCTTGCATCTCTAAGTGAAATCGACCGTCTGTTATTCTATACACCTTCATCTGTTGGGTCTCAATCCAAAGTATCGATCCCTTCTCCAGTAAATCTTGCACTAGATAGTTCCCAAAATCCAACTTCTCCCCTCGATTTAAATAATCCAGTTTTCTCTCCTCAACCTGGTCCCCATTTTGACATGTTGTCTGATCATCTATTTGAGGGAGATCTACCAGAGAATAAAACGTGTGAGTCTAACATTCTGGCTGCAAGTGAAATTCTTGTTGTAGAAAGTCTAACCAAAATGAGGGAAGAAGCTCTGCTTGAAGAACATAAAAATTTTATGGATGATGAGTCAAGAGAAACCGAACCTGTGTTTGACCAAATACCATATTTTGGTAGATATCCCTCTTCAGATTTCACAGATACTGATGACAACAATCGTCCCATCTAGTGGCTTTCGAAAAGAAGAGAGGTTTCTTCTTCAGAAAAAGAAAAGGAAAAGGTCGTTGAAGTTGAGTCTAGAATAAGACCTTTTACCAGATCTAAAACAAAGAAAATGATGGCTGATGCTATGAAGGCAAGTGCAGTTTCTACTGCTAAGAATCGAAGGAAGAGAACCTTTAAAGTATCAAGATTTCAAATACCATTGTCTGATGTGGTGGAGCTATCGGGTGCAGAATCAGAAGAGGGACCTGATAAGGAAATAGTTGATGGATTGAAACAAAGTTCAATGAAGAAAGGTGACAGAAAGAAAACAAAGGGAGCATCAAAGGCCTCAGAAAGCATGAAAGCTGAGGGTGCAAAGGGAAAAGGAAAAAGGATAAGAGACATTTCAGAAGCAGAACCAGAAGAGTCTGACTAGGGACCTGGTCCACAGGTACATATGGATGATGTTGATGTCAACAAACAAACAATTGTTGACAACTCAAATGCACAAAGTGTCTTGGCTGGTAGGGTTTTTGATATGAATATTGTTAAGCTTCCTGGGATGGACTCCTTGCATGTCATTGTAGTGATTCAGTCATGGATGCACTTATTTGACACTAAGTCCTCTGTTCTCCATGAGGAAGAAGTACGTGAATTTTACTACAATATTGAGTTTCAGGAGGATGACATCAACAAAACACGGGTACGCAATGTGGAAGTCTATCTTGATGAGGACGTGCTGGGAAACATTTTGGGGGTACCCAGAGAAGGGATCAGGTCTGTGGTTTGGAAGAACTATTCTGTTGAATTTGTAGAGGTATGTTCCAAGATTCCTACAAATCGCCGTGCTGGACTGCTAAAGAAATTGATGAAGGGGGAATATAAACTGATTTTTGAATTTGTGAACAAAGTTCTTCTTCCTAGAATAGAAAAGAGGACTTCTGCTACTTCAAATGATTTGTTCCTTATGGAATCCTTGTGCAAGTTGAACCTCTGGATCTTCCAACACTCATGCTTGAACGCATTTACAAGATTGTGATTGAGAAAAAAGACAAGCATGGAATGGATTACAAATACTTACTAACGAAAGTATTTAAGTATCTAAACATCCCACTTAGTGTTGGAAAAGTAGGAACTGCCAAGCAATCATGTATTGAGACTACTCTGGTTGAATGCGAATGCATTGAAGGAAAGGGAAATCCTAAGAGTTAAGTGTTTCAGTTACTTGAAGAGCAGGATCAGCTGAAGCATGAGCCGGAAGAGATAACTGTGAGGTTGAGTAGCAAGGATGCTGAAATTGCCATTCTCAAAGCTGAATTACTCAAGGCACAAACTGAGGGACCTAGTACCTCCATAGTACTGCATAAGGAAAATGCAGAACTGAGGGCCAAGATTGCTGCTTTACAAGAGAAAGCCATCAAGGACAATGATGACGCAAATGCTAGACTTACCCTCATCATTCAGTCCCTTTCCCATCAGCCTCCCCCCTCATAGTCCGTCCTGTCGATTCCCCTATTTTTTTGTGTGTGGCACATTTGCAAGGTCTATTGAACCTTAGTTTAAATTTAATGTATTGAATGTTATTTCTGTTTTGCAATGAGTCTTATTCCTATTTTGTTCTGGCTAATGTCTATTGTCTGCTGTTTTCTTTTATGCTTGATTGCCACAAGGCTATGATCTTACTTGACTATTTTATTGGCATTGTTGGTTTACTGTGTCTCTTTTTTATGATGCTAAAAGGGGGAATTTATGCTTTGGGGATGTATAAGTCAGGGGGAACAATGTCTTGAGATGTATAAGTCAGGGGAACAATTTATGGCTGTGTGTGAGTCAGGGGGAATTGAAACTTGTTTAGCGAAAAGTTGCTTGGGTTTGCTTGAGGTATGCAAGTCAGGGGGTAAATATCGGAAATTGCTCAAGGGGTGATTATTGTTAGGGGGAGGTGTGACGGGTATGATGTTGTTGATGTTGCTAATATCATGAAGAGTTAGAGGATTGTTTTTGGGATTGGTCCATTGTTTGTCATCATCAAAAAGGGGGAAAATGTTATTTGTAGTTTTGATGATTTGACAAACACAGGGACCTTGTGAAGGAACCTGGTTCTCAGCTCAATATGCTTTTTGTTGCCAGCTGGAGAAAGTACAAAAAGTTGGTGCAGAGTCTCCAACAGTGGCAGAAGTGGCAGATGCGTCAGAAACCTAAACCAATGACATTGCTTTAAGGATTGTGACTTTTCTACATAAAAATAACAACTCCATATTCACAATCTAGTTTTTGCAACTTGAAAAAGGCATATCAAGAACTCTTGCAAAGGCTGATAAAATCAAAAGGGAGAAGAAATAATTCAACGAATGACTCAAGTTGAAGTGCTGATAATGTAGGTGTCTCAGTAGTATTTCTTCTGATCCGCAAGTGTAAACTGATCCTAAAACTTATAAAGGATTCAGTGTGTTCAGATCTGTAAATTCTAAGTTAGTTAAGTTCAACTAATTTAGTGGGCAACATGTGTGTTGCTTAGAAAAGTCTAGATCATCAGTACGTTGGTGATTTAGTGGGCAGTCAGTAAGATTACTTAGTAAATCCTAAGTTGTCTAGTGGTGATATCTTAGTGGGCAGAGTCATATCTGCTTAGGCTCTTCAACCAATAGAGTTATTACGTGATATTGAGATTAATAACTTTTTCTCACGTTATTGTAACCGGTTTACTTTTGCTTGTGAAGATTAGTGAAACAGTTTGAAAATCCTGTGTCACAGGTCGTGGTTTTACTCCCTTGAGCAAGGAGGTTTTCACGTAAACTGACTGTGTTGATAATCTGCATTTATTTACTGTTATTATTACTTTAGTGTGTCAAGGGACCTGGTCCATTGAATGGTAGTGAACGCACAGATTCTAAAACCTATACATCTCATTAGCCAACGTTTGTTTAAACGAAGATTCAAATTTGTGGTCGAAATCAGTCCAACGACCCAAAAATTTGAAAAATGTGATGTGATTTTGATCTTTAGTTACAACTTTGTGTCTTCAACGATACTTTTGATTTCAATTTGCCTGAAAAAGGCGATTCTTGGATGAGACATTCTTCTCCTTCATCATTATTCTTTCAGATTTGGCTTCCCTAGAATTCAAAATTTGAATTCTTAAGGCCATATGGAGCGATTTGTCTATGAAAGGATCATTTGCTTCCATTCGAGATCATCCGAAAATGCTTGAAGAAACAAAGAAAAAAACATCAAAAATTGTTCCAAGAATAGAGAGAAAATCCAATAACAGTCCAGACATCAAACAACATTTAAACAACACCAACAAGGATCCGAAAATCATCTAGGGAAAAAATTGTAAGATCATCTTTTTGTCCTCTATTTTTTTTTTGTTTTAATTTGAGTTTGAAGTTGGATATCTTGACGTGAAGCATTAGTTTGCTGCTCAACACAATGTAAAATTCTTTTTCTTATTTTTTTAATCCTTTTGATGTTATCTAGTTTGGTCCCGTGAAGAAATGTTGAGCGTTCCCTGTTTCTCGTATTCATGTCTTATTTCTTCGAGAGTTTGAAATTACGAATAATATGTTCCCATCTTATTCATCTCTTATTTCTTTGAGAGTTTGAAATTACGATTAATATGTTCCCATCTTGATTCGGGAAGGTCTACTAAAAGGGACAAACTAGTTAATCAATTAGGTAGGAATCCTTCAAGTCTTAAAAACTTGGTAGAAATGACAAATATTATTAATTAGGTTAAAAGATGTTTCTCAATAGTCTCAAACTTTTAAATTTTACACTTTAGTCCAATAACTATCGTAGTTGTGGGGAAAACTTCTTTAGTCGTCCGACAACTTCAGTAATCGTCCAAACAAATTTAATAGTTGTCCTGACAACTTCAGTAATTGTCCAGACAACTACGAAAGATGTTATTAGATGTTATTAGTTTACTCCTTTTATTAATATTAAAAATAAAAAAGTAGAGAAAAATAAAGGGATCCACTTGTCCTTTTTTAAAATTGGAAACCTATAAGACACTTTTAGCTCATTTTTCCAATGTAATAATCATGAGACTAAATTTGTAGTTTTTCTTGAAAATAAGATTTGTCATAATAGGATGACGGAAAGAATATCTAGAATATTGTTAAAATATTGTAAAAGATGGTTCAACTATTTTTTCAATAATTAGCTGCTGCCATGAGATTTTTAATTGAAGATTTGCTCTAATACTTTCTAGGTTGTTAATGAATGAGGTATACTAGATTTAGTTAAATGGTACTGCTAGTCCTTGCCTCCTTGGGTCCTTTTTTTGTTGAGTATAGTGTTATTGTTTTTCATTAACCTGCTATAGTGAGATTACAGTGTCATGGTGTACCTTCCATAGGCATATATTGGGTAGAAATAACATTTAGTTTTAATTTCATGTATAAGGTAAAACACAATCATTGTTTTGCGGTTGTTAGTGTTGTTTTCTAAGATACTTAGAACAAAACTTTGAAGAACTTGGTAAGACACAACAATGTTTAAGAATATTTTTACACTAGAAAATTAAAACTAGTAGAGAAACTAGAATCAGAAACAGATTAGAAAAAATATACAAAATATTTTTCTTAAAGAAGAATTGTTGTCAATCTGTGTTTAAAGAATCTTACTAATTCCAACGAACTTTGCAGAAACACAAAGTTACCAAAGTTTAATGAACCAGTAAAGTACAGATGAACATAAATTAATTCACAAATCTAAAATCTGTAACACATACCAGAATCTGAAAAGAAAAAAAGATCAAGCTCACTGAATGCACAGTGTCCCCTTTAGGAAATTATTCTCTTCTAGTATCCGAAGTTTGATTTGGAATATATCCTCCCAGGATAGAATGATCTCAATCGCCAATGTATTAATACTCAAAACGCTGGTGTCAGCGAGCCACTCAACGACACTAAAATACACTTAGAATACTAGATTTAGTAGTAGTAGAAGAAGTCCAGAAATTGGTTCAACTAAAATGAGAGGAAATCCCTCAATTTATAGAAAATAAAGGGTAGTGTGAAATGGTTCTTATTGTGCCTTACCAAAAAGGTCACAAACCTTTGGAAAAGTCACAATCTTTAGGAAAGATCAGAACCTTTCAAAAAAGTCACAACTTTCCATAAAAGTCGCTAGCTTTCATAAAAGTCGCAAGTTTTCATAAAAGTCGCAACTTTCCATAAAAATCGCAACCTTTCATAAAAGTCGCAACCTTTCATAAAAGTCGCAACTCTTCATTTTCCATTCATACTTTTTAAAACCCAACAGTTAGTTCTCCGAGAAGTCTTGAGAAGATAATCTGCAATTAAGTAGTTTTTACAACGAATTGTGTTATAAATTTTGAAATAGTACATAACCTGATCTATGTTGTCATTGATACAAAACTTCCGGCTACTGATAGTGGTGCTACAACCAACTAACAAAAATAGTAAAAATTGTAAATCACTTCCATGTGAGGAAAATCTCCTAGCCTTCATAATCAAGTTTTAAGATCATTAAATCTCATACTAGAATTGATACTTATTTTTTGCCAAGTACCTTTGCTTTTGATCACTTAATGCTTACTGTTTCTATTAATGCATATATTTTTATCTGATCTTCTCATATCACTAGTAGTTGCTCCATTGGTTCATAATCTCTTTTCCTCTATCTATGTTTCATGTACAATCGGAGGGCTGAACTTTCTACTTTGAAACTCGTTATTGGCTTAAAATATTAGGTCAACAACAATTAGGATCATCGCAATGCTCGGAGTCTCATAAATAGGAGTTCAACGTTCTTTAGCCTTGTCTTTCTTTTTTTATTACGATATTGATTATAATATTTTGATATGTTGGGTAACCTTTATTTATGTCTACATAACTCTTAAGTTTCTCATATTTAATTGCTTATCTTTTATTTTTGAAGATTATTTACACGACCTAATGTTATTTGTTAACAAGATTGAAGTTGTATTAAAAGCCCATGGGAAACACTTCTAGAACAAAGATGATATTGGAAACGGGTTAACATTTTAAGTTTTATTTATAACATTCTTTTCGGCCTTTAAGTTGAAGACAAGGAGGCTTATAGTTTAGAATTTTCAATTGATGTTTTAAAAGGCTAAAACAATATTCATTAAGGCCTACTCATCGCTTAGGATTTCCAAATAATTCTGAAACTAGTTTAAAAGCTAGAATAATCACCTTTAGAGATATATAAGGCTAAAATAATTAACTTGTGGAATTATATATTTTTTAAAAAGACAAGTATGGAAGCAAGCAAATATATTTTATTAACAAAAAAATAAATATAATTATTTAATAAGTCTCAATAGTTTGAGGCCTATTTATAAAGAAATTATATTTAATATCATCACTATCTCTATTTTTAAAAATCAAATACTGCTAAAATTTTATTTATCTCTTAACATGTTAATTCAATATTTTACATATGTCAACACGTTTAATAATACAAAGTATATATATATATATATATATATATATATATATATATATATATATATATATATTATATGTCATGCACATAAAGATATAAATTATATATTTTATATTTAGTTTTCTCTACACATAACCTTTTATTTTGTTATACTATATATTATTTTTCTCATATCCCCACTATCCTTTTTGTGAATATTATTTATTTTTATAATATATAATCTATAGTCATCCTTATATATATATATATATATATATATATATATATATATATATATAATAATTTTAGATCACAAACTTTATATAATATTTTAACATTTAGTATCATTTATTATTTGTTTTTATTTTTGGAAACTCCATTTATGTATTTATATTCAAATTACACATCACATATTACTATATAATTACACCCGACTACTACAAAACGACAGCTTTTCATAAATTCAACACACACACACACATATATATAGGATAAGTTTTATATATATCTATATTTTCCAACATATAAAAAAGGAAAACTTACATAAATAGACAACATTAAAAAAATATTTACCATTTATAGCAATACCATTTTTTTCTCATTTGATCACTTTTAATACATTTATAATATAATTTTAATGTATATTACGTAGAACAATTTATTATTCATATATAATATAAGTTTTATTGATGGATAATACATTTATCACATATTTTAATACAGTTATAATACAATGTGTCAATTTCTTACCAAACAAGCATAATATATCAAAAAGACAAATATAATACATATATATTGCATACATAATTCACTTTTAATACGTATTACATATTTCATATAGTATTGCTAAAAATGGTAATAAATAAAAAGTATCGCTAAAATCAATAATTATTATTGTACTCATCCAAGTAGTTTTTCCTATAAAATTGTCGTACATTTTAAATGCATTTATTTATTTTACTATATGATAAACATACTACTATTAGTATATATATATATATATATATATATATATATATATATATATATATATATATATATATATATATATATATATATATATATGACGTACATTGTATTTTACTCTTATTCTTAAACTAAATTACTTATCATTGATTTCAAACAAAAATAAATAAATAAGGCTTCCTAATTATTTTTTCTAAATTGAGTTTAAGGACTAGCTATCTTCGGATAGACTCTGAGAGATGCTTAAAACCTTCCCTAGAGTAACCAAAACCCATACTCAGAATCTCACTAGTTTTGTAAATTAAAACAGAATTTACATTTACATATTTAAAAAATGGGGTTTCCTAATATTTTTTTAAAATTAGATGGCGACTCAATAAACATAACAATTTTCAAAAAAAAATTAGACTGTCAATCATATTATGTTGTGAACTGTTTCGCCTGGTTCGAAATAGGGCACGACACTTAGACCACTAGATTCTGAGGTGTTACATTATCTCCACCTTGGAAACATTCGTCCTCGAATAGGACTTTAGACACCTTTTAACGAAAAAGACTCAAGACTAGCAGTTCGGCTATCATGCATGCAACTCATCTAATTTACACAACCAAGGAGGAGACATCAACTCCAAGCTAAACATACCCAATTGATAAGGAAGGTAGGAACTAGACCTAGCAACCCAATATGCATGAAATTTCAAAACTATTCATGTCCAAGGCGGAACTACCATCTCCAAGCTAAAAGCATGCTCAACACGGTTAAGTTAAACATATTTTCTTTAAGTTCTTTTATTTTATAATATTTTTTTCTTCCAAATTATACGGTTTGGGATTACACAAGGTGAGCTTACTTTGTTTGGGACGAATCACGTCTTCACAAATTGATCATGTGGATTTGCCTCGCATCAGCCCCGCTGCGTCTGACTTGTCATCCCTATTTGGAAGCCCACTCAGAACCACAAAATGCAAGTAAGATCCATAGTTCGTTATGGATTTGAATGGGCATTAAATAAGCTTATGCAATATTCTAAACATCATTCTCCAAAATTCTTTCACTATCTTTGTGTAAAAATTTGAAGATAATGGTTGTACTGATGAAACTGCCCCAAGATGTGGTTATTAATATACTTTTGATGCTTCCAGTCAAATCTCTCATGAGACTCAAATATCTTTCAAAATCTTTTTACACTCTCATGCAATCCTCTACTTTTGTTAATCTTCATCTTAACCGTCCCACAACATGCAAAGATGGCTTAATTCTTTTTAAACGCTCAATCAAACAAGATGACGATCTACATAAAACTATCTTGTCTTTTCTTTCAGGTGATGATGACAGCCATCTCAGCCCCATTAATCCAGATCTAGATGTGCCTTGTATGACCTCTAATTATAGTAATGACTTTGATCAATTTATTGGTCCTTGCCAAGGTATAATTGCTTTGATGGATAACCTTACAACTGTATTATTTAATCCATCCACTAGAAATTATAGGCTGCTTCCACCCAGTCCTATAAATATACCACCGCCTTTCAGTTATGCTATTGAATGCGTAGGGTTTGGCTTTGACAATATAGCAAATGATTACAAAGTTATTAGAATTCTGGACGTTTACCTGGAAGATCACGGGTACCCTCAAGATTTTGAGAAAAAAATTGAGGTTTATGATGTGGATATTGATTCTTGGAGAGAATTGGATCACGCCGATCAAAATTTCCCCACTATATATTGGTCGCCTAGTTCTCAGATGTTTTACCAGGGGTCTTGTCATTGGATTGGAATCCCGATAGAAGACCCACTGGTAATTCTTTCTTTTGATTTGAGTACTGAGACGTTTCACACAGCAAAAATGCCCGACAGTTATTTTATGAATGGTCCGTCTTATGGCCTAGCTGTCTTAAATGATACCTTTACATTAATTTGTTATCCACGTATAGAAAGAGCTAAGGATACAAATGAATTTACATACATATGGCTTAGGAAGGATTACAGTGGATGTGATTCCTGGATTAAGAAATATACAATTAAAGGTCTTCCTATTCAATCTCCATTGGCAATTTGGCGAGAATGTTTACTACTCTTTCAATGCAGTAATGGATTTTTGATGTCTTGCAATCTTCGTTCAAATGAAGTCAATCAGTTCAATTTACACGGTTCCCCTACAAGTCTTAGAGTTATAATTTACAAGGAAAGCTTAACTCCGATTCCAAGAGGATACGGGAGTAGCACACAAATTGAAAAATTTTAGAAAAGGTTTCACTCGTCAACTTATCATCATTCGGAACTGAAATATTATATTTTTGGATATAAACTGTTCAAAAGAGGACACGGCAACGTAGCTATGCTATGAGCCACTAGGTTTCACTTTTCAAGTATATTATACAATAATTTTACCTTGTTTATTACAGTCATGACCTATCAATCTATACTCATAGCCTATATCGAAGGAGGAATTCTCAACTTCAAGCTAAAGAATGTTCATCAATTCATCTCATGAAGTCTGTAGGCAACTTATGAACATGAGGAAACTAAATCATGTAAACTCATTTTCTTTCAAAACACAAGTTTCACATGAACATGCATAGCACAACGAAATAATGGGAATATCTAGAACACACATGATATCACAACAAAAGCAAACCATGAGGAACTCTTACCTAAAGCCAAGGGAGGAATAGAAGGAAAAAGATGAGGATATTGGGACTTCATATCGGCTTCAGCCTCCCAAGTAGCACCCTCAACTAAATGATTCCTCTATAATACTTTCACGAAAGCAACTTCTTTGTTCCTCAACTTCTTGACTTGCCAGTCCAAAATCTCATCCGAGACTTCCTCATAAGAAAGACTTTCATCAACTCCGAAACATTCTAATAGAACTATGGATGATGGATCTCCAACACACTTCTTTAACATAGACACGAGGAAAACAGGATGCACCAATGCCAACTCAATTGGCAAACCAAGCTCATAAGCAAACCTACCAACACATCTCAAAATTTGATATGGGCCTACAAAAAGGGGACTTAGCTTCCCTTTCTTACAAAACATCATTACACCCTTCATGGGTGAGTTTTCAAGTAAACCCAATAATGAAAATCAAATTCAAGATCTTTTCTCTTATATGGGTTATTCTCAACCTATCTCTTATAAGTCAAACTTTTTCCATAGCCTCGTGAATTAACTCGGGTCCTATCAAGGCGACTTCACCCACCTCAAACCAACTTATGGGAGATCTACACCTCCTACCATATGGAGCCACAAATAGAGACATACCAATAATAGAGTGATATCTGTTATATAAGCAAACTGAATCAATGGCAAATGATCATCCTTATTTCCCTTAGTATCGATGAAACACGCTCTTAACATATCTTCCAAATTTTGGATAGTACGCTCCGCTTGCTCATCAATTTGTGGATGAAAAGTCATTCTAAAATTAACTTTAATACAAGACCCTTTTGGAAAGACTTCCAAAACTGAGAATTAAAGTGAGTACCTCTATTGGAGATAATGGACAATGGTACTCCATGCAACCTTACCATTTCGCTCAAATATGACTTAAAGAAGTCCTCCTCGGAATAACGAACCTTGACAGGAATGAAATGGTTTGCTTTCATCATTCAATATACTACAACCCAAATCAAGTCATGTTGTCACTGAGTACGTGGCAGCCCTACTATGAAGTCCATATTTAAATCTTCTCACTTCCAAGTAGGTATACTAATATGATAAACCTCCCGATATCTGATGCTAAACTTTCACTTGTTGGAAATTATGACACCTAATCACAAATCCCATAATATCCTTCTTCATCCCACTCCACCAATATATCTCGCGCAAATCATTGTGCATCTTGGTGGCTCTCGGGTGAATGGAATATCGATAACTCTGGGCTTTTGACAAGATCTGTTCCCTCATTTCATAAATATTAGGAGCACACAAACAACCTTGATATCTAAGGACATCATCTCCCTCTTGGGAGAAAGACTCTATGAACTTTTTAAGGATCACTTTTTCTATTCTACAAAATTGGATCAAGACCTTGCTTGGCCTTTACATCCGCCAAAAAAGACGATTATGAGCCATTGTGAACACCACCACCACCCTTGGTATAGTCTACTAACTGAACACCTAACCGGGTCAATCTATGAACATCTCAAACCAACTCTTTTCTATCATCATCAACATGACCAACGCTACCTATATATACATAACTTACTAAGAGCATCTGCTACAACATTCGCCTTAGCGGGGTGATAAAGAACACTCATATCATAATCTTGTAATAACTCAAGGCACCTTCTTTGGCGAATATTAAAATCCTTTTGATTAAACACATATTGAAAACTCTTATGGTCAGTGAAAACATAAACATGAACCCCATACAAATAATGCTTCCGAATCCTTAAGGAAAAAACGACTGTCGCTCATTCAAGATTGTGGATAGGATAGGTTCTTCTCGTGAACCTTAAATTGCCTTGGAGAATAGTCAATAAATCTACCATTATGCATAAGCTCACATCCCATTCCAATTTTAGAGGTATTACAATATACCAAAAAATCATATGTACCTTCTGGTAAAGTCAACATCGGAGCAGAAGTAAGTCTGTCGTCTTTCAATTCTTGAAAACTCTTCCAACAATCTTCGGACCATATTTCTTTTTGGTCAATGTCGTCAATGGAGAGGCAATCATAGAAAACCCCTTAACATACCTTTTATAGTAAGATGATACAGGTCTAGGCCAACTTTTGACCGCATCCGCCTTAATAGGATCCACCTCAATACCCTTACTTGAAATAATATGACCTAGAAAGCCACAGACCTTAGCCAAAACTCACATTTGCTAAACTTTGTAAAGAGTTATTGTTCCTTAAGTATTTGTAACACAACCCTTAAATGACTAATGTGATTATCCTCTCTTCTCGAATAAATCAATATATCATCAATGAACACAATTACAAATATATCAAGGTATCGTCTAAACATCATATTCATCAAATCCAAAGAGTTAGTCAAACCAAAGGACATAACCGAAATTCAAAATGACCATATCAAATTCTAAAAGTTGTTTTCGGAATATCTTCTTCTTTCAGCCTCAATTGGTGAGAATCCGACCGGAGATCAATCTTAGAAAATTAGCTTACCCCTTGAAGTTTGTCAAGCAAATCATCTATTCTCAAAAGGTGATACTTATTCTTAATGGTCACGTTATTGAATTGTCGGTAGTCAATACACATATGAAGTGACCCATCCTTGTTTCTAACAACCAAAATTAGAGCAACCCATGGAGAGATACTCGGTTGGATGAAACCCTTATCAAACCGATCTTTTAATTGCTCTTTCAACTCCTTAAGTTCTTCATAAGCCATTCTATAAGAAGGAATAGAAATAGGTTGCGTATCTGGGAGAATGTCAATACCAAAGTATATTTCTCTTTTGAAGGGAATACCAGGTAGATCATCTGGGAACACTTCTGAAAACTCAGTCACGACGGGGACCAACTCAAAAGTAAGGATTTTGGAATCCATATCTCTCACCCTAACTAGATGATAAATGCAACCCTTAGAAATTACCTTTCTAGATTTAAGATAGGAAACATACTGAACCGTAGGCATACAATTTCCCCCCTTCCACTAAAAGATAGGCTCATTCGGAACTGAAACTTGACTATACGGGTTCTACAATCAATAGAAGCATAACAAGAGTGCAACCAATCTATACCAAGGATAACATCAAAATCTAGCATATCAAGCTCTACCAAATCAAAAAGTGTGACTCTATGGGATAAGGAAATGGAACATCTTCTATAGACCCTCTTAGCCACCAGAGAATCACCAATAGGGGTTGAGACAGAAAAATGTTCTATCAACACATTGGGAAGCATATAAAATCTCATAGACACATATGTGTCACAAAAGACAAAGTAGCACCGGGATCAAGTAAAGCATACACATTAAACTGTAAATCTTTCAACATACCAGTAAGCACATCGGGAGAAATCTCTTGCTCACCACGAATCGCACTGCATATAATCGGTTTTTCTTCGAAGCATTAGAACTCGAACCACTAGGAGGAGATTGTTTTCTCTCTCTTACCTTAGTCTTAATCGTTGGACAATCCCTTATTTTATTACCACTCTTACAACAACTGAAGTAACCATTTGTACCGGCTAAACACTTACCGTCATGCTTCTTTCCACGCCTAGCACAAGTAGGCAATAGGGATTCAATACTATTTCCCCCTTGAGGTTTAGAATGAGATAACCTTTCATTGTTAGACTTTGGAGGAACATTAGGAACCTTGCCTAGAGAACCTTTGCCGAAACTTGAACAACCCCATCCATCGGACCTAGAGTATGAAAAGTTGCCATCATCCTGTTACGACCCACAAGTACACCATAGAACAAGGGAGCACTCTTTAGTCGTCACACGGCGTACTTGACCTCATGGAGGTCTTGCACAAGTCTCTTAGCTATCATTCATTATACAAGATATGAGAAGTAGTGCAGAATAAAAACTTTTCACAAGAATATAAATAAGAAACTTCTTTTAAAATACTACGGAATGAGTCTCGTTGTCACAAGCCAACTGAAAGACACATCTTAAAAATCTTTGGGACACGACCCTTTACATCGAAAGAAATACATAATAAGTCCTACAAATCTTAAAAGGAGAAACTAAAGAAACAAAGACTATGTCCTCGAATATATGAGGACATACCAAATCTTGAGAGTCAACCTCCGAAGCTTAGCCTTCTAGGAACCTTCACTTGCCTTCAACCTATACTTATAGAGTATAGAAATGTATGGGGTTAGTATAAACATTGTACTAAGTATGTCATTATGCAAAATCACATGTAAAAGGGGATATTTTAGTTGAAATAAGACTTTCATGCTATTTAAGTAAAATCTTCATGAATATAGGAATAAAACAACATATAAATCATCATTTAGCACATAAAGTAAAACTTTCATAATTTTAACACAAGCCTACACTTTACAATGAACTCATAAAACCTTACAGTGAACTATTTCCATTACAACTTACAGTGAACTCATTTCCCTTGAAGTTTCCCTATCCAAAAGTTATCCTAAGACTCACTAAAGACATGAAGAAACCGCCAATACAATCCCTTCAATACACACCTAAGTGATCCTCAAGACTACCGGCGATAAGCTTAGTTCACACGGGTAACAAGCCCACACTCAACATCAAAGACACTAGAGAAACGTACTTACACTTAGGAACTTCACATAAAACCATCCTCCAAGACAACCCCCAAGTTACACTTAGTGCAATGTGAAAGTAGCATTAAGAAGACTTAGTTCATAACATTCATTTGTAGGGGCTAGCTTTAACCGACATAGACCATGAGGGCTAGACATGGAATCCAGTATTAACCCCTATCGATGAGGGATCCCTACTTTCCTAAGGTAGGGTCATTCTTGAGCCTTTACATGGGGTTTCCAATAGCTCCACCTATGCAGGCGCATAGTTAAGGGATAGGGAGATTGTTTCATAGTAACTAATTCTCTACTAACGAGAAGTACTCATCTCAAGAGGTACATTAGATACAACATCTCTACTCACGAAGTGTACCCACTCCTTTTTAAAATCCTCTCGATGCTAAGCACAATTCCCCCACGGAGTCTTAAACATTCATTTACTTATAGGTTAAGGGATAACTATTTAGAACCAGATCTCAACTCACGAAGGGTACTTATCCCTAGAGGTTACTTTTGAACACCACATCTCAACTCACGAAGGGTATTCAACCTCCAACATCTTAGAAAGCTCTTGGAATAGTGAGGTTGTTACTAAATGCTTCATCTCAACTCACGAAGAGTGTTCACTCCAAAATTCCCCTTTTCATACTATAGGAATAGTAGGGATGGTCTAGACACTTCATCTCCACTCACGAAGAGTGTCTACCCTACAAATGCCTTATTTCATTCATTTACACTGATACGCTCAAACTTACTTCTCGAAAAGAAGTATAAGCGGTCGTATCAAGTAAAGAACCCAACTATGAGGTTGAGGTCGATCCCACGAGGAAAATGACATAGACTTAACTTTAACCTACTATTAGTTTTATTTAGTCAAGTCCTTTACGAAAACAAATAACAAAAAGGGGTTTTTTGAATAACAAATGTAATTAGCTAATTCTACGTAAACAAATGACACGTTCAAAGATTTGATTTTATCAAGTAATGAAAGTAACTAGGGCTTAAGTGTTCCCCATAGGTTCATAACTCGGTAATTCTAGCTATAACAATCCTTTCTTAATATCTTGCATGCAAAGTGGTAAGTTATGTATCCCTAATTCCTTGGTCCGGCAACTAGGAAATTTCACTCCGCACCTTGGTCCGGCTACGTGTGTATGCTTTACTAAACCTTACCTTTACCTCATATTAAGCATCACAATCGATATTTGGCTTAGTTGTTACTTCGTACCAACCAATACTAGCTTATTAGATAGTATTTATTAAATCTACGTTGATAATTCTTTTCTTATTATCTACCTCCTTAGTCCGGCAAGTAGCAATAAGGCGAGTTCTAACGTTGGCCACCGTTAAAAAGACTTGTAAATGAATGAATTATCAATACATGCAAGACATTATTCGAGAATTGTTGTTTTAGTTAGATTTTACCTTGTTATTTACCCATTGTTCCTACAACCCTACTTATGGAGTTTAGTTCCCCATGTTAATAATTATGCAATTCATATTAGATAAGAATTCATGCACTTACTTTGAAGAGTTTGAAGATAATCCAGAAAATTACTTGAATTAATCAAAAACTTGCAATAAACGATTCCGGAATATAAAGTAATTTCCAAAATCCCAAGCTTCAATACTTAGAACAATAAAACTAAAAAATATCCAAGAGTCTAACCCCCAAAACGAGGTATTTACAGGTATTTATAATACTAGAATCCTAACAAAAGAGGGAAATCTATTTAAGGAAAATCTGTCCAAAAAACGCGTCTGAGTCGACGACTGAAACGACGGACCGTCGAGGCCCTCCGTCGTTCCACACTTACATTCTTCTGAAGATGGGTACTGGGGCTACTTTCTATTGACGTTGACGGATGTGCAGGATGGTCTGTCGTGGCTATGACGGTCCGTCGAGAGCCTGCGTAGCCCCACACTTGGTCAGAATTCCCCAATTTCCTTTATCAACCTTCTTCTTCCCACGACGGTGGTCACCTACGGACCGTCGAGGTCACCTACGGACCGTCGAGATCACGACGGACCGTCGATGGCTCCGTAGGTTACCACCTCTGCAACTTTCAGCACAAACTCTCACGTTCTCCTTCTGGACAGGTTTCCTGAAAACAAAGAGAAAATTACATTAAAACCAATACAAAAAGGCCTTAGACACACACTAAACTTAAGGAAAAAGCATTGAAAGTACCGTATAACCACGGTACGTCATACACCCTTCACGTAATCACCACATTCATATCTTGACTTCTAAACATGTTCATACCTTTATTCATCATAATTCACACACTAGCATGCTTCACACATTATCATGCTTCACTTATTCATAAACTTCATTTAGACATAACATCATCAAGATACTAATTTCAATCTCCTACAACATATCATGCATAAATATCAGAATCATCATTTCACTTCACCTTTATATGCCTTCAAGGCCATAATCACAATATACACATTCATACATATATCCATATACTTCACATAAACACCGCCACCAAAGGTGGACCATACGACTCAAGATCGTTTCACAATAAGAACTAAACAATATAACCGACTTACCATTCATCCAAGTTGTCACCACCTTTCCTCAATTTCTCCAATAATTCATCAAATATAGAATTTAAGGCAATAGTTAATCACCATATAACCATAAAGAAACCATAGTTCTAACATTAGCTAATCATGTTCATTAAACCCATTTCATAAGCTAAAAGTTCGAAATATGCATAAGCATGGTTCATTGGGATTTTGACCTCAAAATCATTAACTAACATTGAAAATAACATCCATTAAAATATTTTCATGCAAAGTCCCATGCTTAGAGTCAAATATAGAAGAAGTTGGAGTTTGAAACCCGTTTTGAAATCTCTTTGAAATGGCTCCTTGAATGAAAAAAGGTTCAAGGATTAACTACCATACTTCAACATGAATAAACCCACGAGAATTGATAAGAAATCCTTTTGCATCCATAGCCCAAGCTCCAAGACCTTGACCTTCAATGGAGGCTTGAGAGGGTTTTGGAAGAGAAGACCTTTTTAGGGTTTTGGAAATTTTTGATTTCTAATTGAGGGCTTGGGGTTTATGATAGGGGAATGAGTGTATAATGACCTAAAATCAGTATATAATACACCCCAAAAATACCCAAAATACCCCTACATCAATTGGACCATTTTACATAAGTCAAACTTCACTTAAATTTTCGAAATAATTGTCGGGAGACAAGTCCGCGATACGGAGCTGCTCCCGCAATATTTTTGAAAATAAATTTTGAGACAGGGGAGTCCGCGACGTGTCCGCATAGCAGATCAAGATTTTGGCCTTGGGTGCACCAAGTCTGCGATATGGACTGGTTCCCTGCTAGTGCAATTGCTTGCTGCCTTTTGGCAGCTTGCTTGGCCAAAGGTGCGGTCCATTCGTGGACCCCTAGGGAGATCCTTGGGGGGTAGGACCTGGACGTTTCGACCCTATATACTTTATTTTACCTATTTTTGCAAGTGTTAGACTTCAGACAACACATAAAAACACTTACAACATACAAGGACACACTAGTCGCGCACAAGGCTAGTCTCCGAACGTCTTGGTTGTCCCTTGACGTTTGACTTACAAACTTCACAAAATGACTTCAAATGCTAAAATACATTACTTTAACTCATTATTAACTTATGGAACACATGAGAAGCTCTAGTTTGACCTATTTCATTTTGGGGGTCGTAACATTCTCCCCCACTTGGAAAAACATTCGTCCTCGAAGACACTAAACACTTTCAAGGACTTCAAGGACACAACTAGCATAATATAACACATAACACCATGTACAAAATCATTCATAGTCAATGCACCAACTTACAAGGAACACTAACCTCATATCATTAAGCATTTTTAGAAACACAGGCAACTTTTTGGAACAAATTCCACAATTCAAAGCACACGCTTATCTCTTCATTTTTTTTCATTTCATTTATGGAGGGACTACCTTATCCAACATTAGACATGCTAATCATAACATTTCAATGCTCAACATATAATAACTTTCAAATCATACATTGGCACATAAACATAACAACTTGAAGCAATTAAGCAAATATCACTAGCTACACATTATCATGGAAAATTATAGATTAACTACCAATATAATCATATAACCATGGTAACATTAATAGCATGTGAAGCATCATATCATCATTGAAACTCATAACCATAAGGAGGCATTCAACTCATACTAATATGCAAGACTCCATAACATAACCAAACTACTAAGGATTTTGGTCTCAAGCTTGAGTAAGAATAGAAGGAAAAGATAAGGATATCTAACACCTGCCACTCAACTCATTCTCCCCCACTTAGGGTATATCAATCTAAAGCAAATCAACAACAATAAGGAACTATAAATTACCGGGGCCTCTATTCTGGATTAGCTCTTTAGCCCATTCACATCAATTCTTGTTAAGACCCTTACCAAGCATCTTCAAGGTTTCATACTTCAAAATCCCACTATCTTCTCATAAGTGGAAACTCATACTAACCTTAACTTATGAACATCAAAACTAACAATCAACCTTACTAGTCAAACATAACACCCTCCTCTTAGGATTCAAGCTTCGACAACTTAGACAAACTCCTTTAAACATCACCTCATTCAACTCTTACGCACCACATAACTCAAACTCTTGGAATAAAAATTTCCTCTTTCTCTTCCCACCCATTGAGGTAGGTTCATTTGGGAACCAACATTCTAGCTATATGGATTCCACCATTTGCTAGTATAATCCTCAAAACTACCTTGAAAGCTAAACATACTATATTCCCTCCTTATTACGAATAAGCCTACACAAGAACTTCAACCCAACATAAGGACAACTATAAAACATTACTCATTCAAAAGGGAAACTTCCCACTCTTACTATTTGTTACATTCCTCCAACACTCCTCACATCGACACCATAACTTTCTACTATCATTGCACATAGCTTACAAGATAACTCATTGTCCCCAAAAAAAGGACTTCATTCTACCAATGAAACTCTCATCATGCTAGAACAACACCACAATACAACCTTCCATCATAATACTTCCAATCTCATAAGTCACACAGAGCCATCTATGGCATGGCATCACAATCCTCCAAACTCACCTTCACATCTACTCATCTAGTCACAAAATCACATAAGAATCAAAACACACCTTTCCTCCCTTAAACCTCTCAACATCACTCCTTCCAAGAAATCATATCTAGAAGACCACCGGACAAGGGAAAATAAGAGAGAGAGATCTTATGGAGTTAAGCTCTATGGAGGGACACAAGAGTAATGAAGAAAGTGAAACTCTATCGTCCTATAGCCTCTCACTCATAGATGTGTCGCAACTCACACCGATGAAAAATACTTTACTAGAAGTAGCTTGTGAGACTATGGACCCTAAACTATTTCTCAAAACCTTATGCTCTGATACCAAGTTTGTTACGACCCGCAAGTACACCCTAGAAGAAGGGATCACTCTTGAGTCGTCACATGGCGTACTTGACCTCACGGAGGTCTTACACAAGTCTCTTAGCTATCATTCATTACATAAGATATGAAAAGTAGTGCGGAACAAAAACTTTTTACAAGAATATACTTTGTTTATAAAATACTACAGAATGAGTCTCGTCCTCACAAGCCAACTGAAAGACACATCTTAAAAATCTTTGGGACATGACCCTTTACATTGAAAGAAATACATAATAAATCTTCACAAATTTTAAAAGAAGAAACTAAAGAAACAAAGACTATGTCCTCGAATATATGAGGACATACCAAATCTTGAGATTCAACCTCCGAAGCTTAGTCTTCTAGGAACCTTCACTTGCGTTCAACCTATACTTATAGAGTATAGAAAAGTATGGGGTTAGTACAAATATTGTACTAAGTATGACATTATGCAAAATCACATGTAAAAGGGGACATTTTAGTTGAAATAAGACTTTCATGCTACTTAAGTAAAAACTTCATGAATATAGGAATGGAACAACATATAAATCATCATTTAGCACATAAGGTAAAACTTCCATAATTTTAACACAAGGCTTCACTTTATAGTGAACTCATAAAACCTTACAGTGAACTATTTCCATTACAATTTACAGTGAACTCATTTCCCTTGAAGTTTCCCTATCCAAAAGTTATCCTAAGCCTCACTAAGGTAAGACATGTAGAAACCGCCAATACAATCCCTTCAATACACACCTAAGTGATCCTCAAAACTACTGATGATAAGCTTACTTCACACGGGTAACAAGCCCACACTCAACATCAATGCCACTAGAGGAACATACTTACATTTAGGAACTTCACATAAAACCATCCACCAAGACAACCCCCAAGTTACACTTAGAACAATGTGAAAGTAACATCCCATACTACTACTTCCACTTAGTGCTCCTTAGGATTCACCCTAGATTAGGCACATCACATCCATAACTTCATTTACATAACTTTTATCAATTTTTGACATAAACTTTCATGCTTCATGAATATAGACATATAATCAACACTCTACATAAGCATTAGACATAAATTCATATTACTTCATTAACCTTAGAAATATAGTCATCATGATTCATTTCATCATATAATAACCCATTTATACATCTTCATATAACAACACACCAAGACTCCCTCCGAATGTCTACTTGTGCAATGGATAGGTACCATCCCATAACACTACCTACCCTAAGTAGTACACTCTTAAAAGGACTTAGTTCATAACATTCATTTGTGGGGGTTAGCTTTAACTGACATAGACTATGAGATCTAGACATGAAATCCTGGTATTAACCCCTACCGGTTGAGGGATCCCTACTTGCCTAAGGCTGGGTCATTCTTGAGCCTCTACATGGGGTTTCCAATAGCTCCACCTATGCGGGTGCATAGTTAAGGGATAGGAAGATTGATTCTAAGTAACTCATTCACTACTAACGAGGAGTACTCATCTCAAGAGGTACATTTGATACAATATCTCTACTCACGAAGTGTACCTACCCCTTCTTCAAATCCTCTCGGTGCTAAGCATAACTCCCCCACAGAGTCTTAAACATTCACTTACTGATAGGTTAAAGGATAACTATTTAGCACCACATCTCAACTCACTATGGGTACTTATCCCTAGAGGTTACTTTTGAACACCACATCTCAACTCACGAAGGGTATTCAACCTCCAACTTATCTTAGAAATATCTTGAGACTAGTGAGGTTGCTACTAAACAATTCATCTCAACTCACAAAGAGTGTTCACCCCAAAATTCCCCTTTTCATACTATAGGAATAGTAGGGATGGTCTAGACACTTCATCTCCACTCACGAAGAGTGTCTACCCTAAAAATGCCCATTTCATTCACTAACTTCATTCTCTCATTCATTGCTTTATTCTTTCATTCACAGTATGTGTACATGTGTGCACAACCTTCACATAATCACCACATTCATAGCTTGACTACTAAACATGTTCATACCTTCATTCACTAGCATGATTCACACACTAGCATGATTCACACATTATCATGCTTCACTTATTCATAAACTTCATTTAGACATAACATCATCAAGATACACATTTCAAACTCCTAAAAGATATCATGCATAAACATCATAATCATCATTTCACTTCACATTTATATGCCTTCAAGTCCATAATCACAATATACACATTCATACATATATCCATATACTTCACATAAACACCGCCACCAAAGGTGGACTATACCACTCAAGACCGTTTCGCAATAAGAACTAAATAATATAACCGACTTACCATTCATCCAAGATTTCACCACCTTTTCTCAATTTCTTCAATAATTCATCAAAAATAGAATTTAAGGCAGTAGTTAATAACCATATAACCATAAATAAACCATAGTTCTAACATTAGTTAATCATGTTCATTAAACCCATTTCATAAGCTAAAAGTTGAAAATATGCATAAGCATGGGTTCATTGGAGTTTTAAACTTAAAATAATCAAATAACATTGAAAATAACATATTTCATCCGTTAAAATATTCTCATGCAGAGACCCATGCTTAGAGTCAAAGAGAGAAGAAGTTGGAGTTTGAAACCTTTTTGAAATCTCATTCAAATGGCTCCTTGAATGAAAGAAGGTTCAAGGATGAATTACCATACCTTAACATGAATAGACCCACGAGAATTGAAGAAGAAATACTTTTTCATCCATATCCCAAGCTCCATGACCTTGACCTTCAATGGAGGCTTGAGAGGGTTTTGGAATAGAAGACCTTTTTAGGGTTTTGGAAATTTTTGATTTCTAATTGAGGGCTTGGAGTTTATGATGGGGGAATGAGTGTATAATGACCTAAAATCAGTATATAATACACCCCCAAATACCCAAAACACCCCTACACCAATTGGACCATTTTTAGAAAAGTCAAACTTCACTTAAATTTTTGAAATTATCATCGGGAAACAAGTCCGCGACGCGGAGCTTGTCCCCCAAGATTTTTAAAAATAAATTTTGATATAGGGGAGTTTGTGACGTGCCCGCGTCACAAACCAAGATTTGGTCTTGGGTGCACCAAGTCCAAGACGCGGACTGGTTCCCTGCTAGTGCAATTGCTTGCTGCCTTTTGGGAGCTTGCTTGGCCAAAGGTGGGGTCTATTCGTGGACCCCTAGGGCAATCCTTCGGGGGTTGTACCTAGACGTTTTGATCCTATATACTTCATTTTACCTATTTAAAGTCTTTTTATAAGTTTTAGACTTCATACAACACATAAAAACACTTACAACATACAAGGACACACTAGTCGCACACACAAGGCTAGTCTCCGAACGTCTTGATCGTCCCTTGACGTTTGACTTCAAGACTTCACAAAATGACTTCAAATGTTAAAATACATTACTTTAACTCATTATTAACCTATGTAACACATGCTAAACTCTAGTTTGACCTATTTCATTTTGAGGGTCGTAACACATCCATTCTTGCTTTCTTTGCTTCTCTAGAATTCTCCCTAAGCTTTTGATATTTAATATGTTGTGCATGCACCATAAAAGGAGAAATGTCCTTGGACAAGTATAGTAGTTCGATATTCTTTCACTAACAAGTAAGACACTCCCAGAACAAACATACTCATCCTAGTAAAGTCTTTTACTCTTGACGTTATCATACCCATCCTAGTAAGACACTCACGCTTCGTCCGGTTTCACTTCCTTCCATTAGTTGAAAAAAATCCGAGCAACCCCTTTTAGTTGTTAAGCAGCCAATTTATCCTACTCCACTGGGGTCACTCCCATGATAGATAACACCTTATAGACCTCGTCAATAAACTCTTGAGGATCTTACTCAACCTTAGAAGCATAGAATTCTAGAGGGTTCATCCTAGTAAAATCTCTCACTCTTGACGTCCTCATACCCATATTTGGGTTGAAGGATACCACTACATCCCTATTGGATTGTGCCTTCATGGCTTGAGCCAGCACTTTAAAAGTCGTCCTAAACTCCGCATATGTTACATTTTTAGCCGAAGGGTCAATCAAAGCTAGAGGAGGAGTTGATTGATCCATATTATCTCTCTCATTCCTTAAATCATGAACTCTTTGAGTAGTCATATCATGTAGACCATCGGGTAATGATCAGGAGAGAGACCTTATAGTGTTAATGTAAGACCTCAAAAATGACATAGGTTAACTAGAGCCTAACATGTTGGTCTTAGTGTTCTAAGGTCCTAAATATGTTTATATGTGGTATAGAGTCAGTAGCTAAAATATTAGAGGTGTTGGAAGTCAAACGTCAAGGGACGACTAAGACGTTTGACGACTAAGTCACCTAAATGTCCCTTATGTGGTTTTATGTGTTTATGTGTGTTTAATGGTGTCTTAAGGTTCTTAATAGAGTTATTATAGCATGTATAGGTAGTGGTTAAAGTTTTGTGAAGTTTGGAGTTCAAACAATCAAGAACGTCCAAGGCATTCGAAAGATGTGCCTTGAGTCGACCTTGTACGTCTAGGCGAGTTTCGTTGAGTTTTACGTGTTCGTTTTGGATGAAATTCATGTGAGAGGTGTTAAACTCATAGATGGTCGTATTTGGTTTGAAAACGTCCGGGTATTTATCCCCAAGGACCATCAAAGGGTCCTTGAGGAAGGACCCAAAACCTGATGGCAAGCTGTCCCAGGCAGCCTTGGCAACGGAGCAGTCGACGGCCAGTCATGGCTGTGACGTCCCGTCACAAGGTTCTGTCGTGGGGGAATTGTACAAGGGTGTAGAGGGGACCCTTTTCAAGCCACTGGAGCTTGCAACGGAGGTCCATGACGGGCCGTTCCACCCGTGACGCCCCGTCACAAGCCAGTCGTCGTGGGCATAGTCTCCTGCGCAGATTTTTCTGCCAAGTTAGGGGTGAACTTGTAAATTCACCCCATGTCTAAATAATAGTTGAGGCGGTTTATTAAGGGTATTATGGGTATTTTAGATGAGTATATAAGTGTTTAACACTTAGAATAATTCATTCTTCTAAAATCAAAAACCCCAAAGTCCCTTAGAAATCCCAAAGACTCCATTGAAGTCTAACTTGAAGGATCAGCTTGGTGTGGAGTTTTGAAGGAGAATTCTTCATCAAAGTGAAGAATTATCATCCTTGAGGTATGGATTTTGATCCTTGAAACTTATTTCATCAAGGAGCCCAATCCTCAAAGTGTTTTACAAAGTTTTTAAAAGTGAATTGTCCAATTTCGGGATTCTACCATGGGTTCTTGCATAAATGATTTCTAAACATTGAATTATGATCTAATTGATATTGTATTGATTATTTCAACATAAATTACCTATGAACCCATGTGAATTGATGAACCCTAGTTTTGACTACTTATTGGGTTACTTGATATTAAGGTAATGTTAATGAATTGTTGTGTAGTTTCTTATGGGCTTTCTAATGATATAAGAATTGTATTCAATTGATATATAATTGATCTTAGATTTCTAAACCTATATTTAATTGATGTAGATTCATTGAGTTTTATGGTTATTGCTTTGAATTGTTGTTCATGGCCATGGGTAAGGGCCTTGTGATGTTGAATTGGTTGAATTGGCATTGAATTGAAGTGTGGATATGGGTATGAAGGTATGCTGACCCGTTTTCCTTAATTTGATATTAATTATACTTCGATTCTATTGTGATTGGTATGGTCCACTTATGGTGGCGGTGTTATGTGTTTTACTTGTAATTGATGTGGCCTTGTCGGCGTTACTTTATGCAATATTATGAGCATGGCCTTATTGGAAACTACTTGAAGTTATGTGGCTATTTGTGTAGTTGATAATGTGAGTATGATATTACTTATCTACATGTGAAGTTATATAGTCATGTATGTATTCTTCTAGTTATGTTGCCTTAAGTGATCATGTTAGACTTTGTCTTGACATTATGAGTATAGTGTTAGGGTTACGTCTTGGTTATTCCTATTTGACTTTATGAGTCTATGTGGAGTATATTAATAATGTTATGATGATATATAGGATGACTTGAAGATGTTAGGTTGTTTTAGAAGTGTTTCTAGAATGACTTGTATTATGGGTTAAAAGTGAAGTATGTGATGTCTTGTCTTGGTTGACTTGTATCTCTTACTTGATATATGTATGATTATGGATATGTGATGTCTTGAAATAGGGTGTTATAACTCTTAGTCTTGAATAATAATATAAGTGGGACCTTAATGATAAGGAGGTCAATGTTATGTGGAACCTTGAACTTAGTGGCGAGGTTATGAATTGTGAAGTAGTTAGCCGTAATGGTATCCTTCATGTTATGAGTGATGGACTTAGGGATGGTTGGCTGGAACGGCATCATATCATACCTTAGGAAAATCGCTATGAGCTTCTTGTCGCTAAAGTGAGATATGCCCTAGTGGAACTTGCTTTGGTAGGGTGAATGTAAAGGGGGTCATGAACTAGATAAGGACCTATTTATATGAACCTTAATGTGAACTAATCTATGAGAACGAAGGCTAGCACCGAGTGAGTATGAGTAGGGTTAAGTGGATTCAGTTAAAGAACAGACTGAATGCTTATTAAGCCCTTCATATTCCTTAACCATGTGCCTACATGGGATGTGTCTAAGTTCTACCATTGGCAAGTAGAACAACCTCATCAAAGTAGGATAGAACTTCGGATTCCATGTCTTGCTACCATGGTCTATGTCGGTTATTGCCTATTCTCATCATGTGGAATACCTATTAGCATTAGATAATTTTATGAGGTTTAGGTGGTGGTATGGGACGCTATCTAGACATTGCACAATAGACTTTGAAGATGTTATGTGGAGTTCCTAGGTCTTGTCCAAAGACCATTATGTGATCCATTATGTCAGTGTCTTATGTGATGCTTTATGTGAGTGTCTTATGTGATGTATGAGTCTTAATGAACTAATGAACTAATGACCTATGTTAGTAACTATGTAGATGATTGAGTACCTAATCTAAAGTGACTTAAGCATTCCCTAGCTAAAGTATGAGGAGGACATGGAAGGATGGTCTCTTCATGTCTTATCTTTGGAAGTCTTGAGGATGACTCTAGTTAGGGAAGTTGGTTAATATTGTTGATATGATCTAAACCTTAGGAAGTCTTAAGGACTATTTAGGTAATCTTGGAGAGGTCATTGTACTATGGACTTTATCTTCTCGATTTACTTAAGTAGGTCTTTTGATAGGCTTTGGAAGGAGAATGTCTTATCATTTAAGTATTGGTGTGTTTAGTGAGAATGATTCTATTGGAGGTAGTCTATAGGATCTCTTGTGTGTGTGTGATAGAGAGTGTATGGGCGGTCGCTACACACTCACTCAAGTGAACCTTGGAATTGACCTTTGGTAGATGAATCTTACATAGATGTTTATGATTATTTTCTAAGTATGTATGTGACTCATCGTAGGTAATCTTAAGGGTCGTTCAGGCACATCTAGAGAGGGTGTATGGGCGATCTCTCTTTGTGTGACTTAAGTGAATCTTAGGATGACTGTAAGTGAGGAAATTACATGATAGGAGATGTTAAAAGGGACGGCTAGGACTTCACTGTAACAGTGAGACTTCACTGTACAGTGAAGGGAACTCACTGTAAAGTGAGCCTTTAAATGCTATATTTGATTCAATGTTATCTTATGTGCTTCTAAATTGCTAAATGATGTTCTTATGTTTAAACTATGATTTCTAAATGAAAAGATGCATATTTCCAATAAAGTCCATTTTCATGATTTTATGCATATAGCCATACTTAGTACATGTGGTTGTACTAATTCCATGCTTTATTTTCTATCTATAGCCTTTGGTAGGTAAGGAGCTTTTGGAGAAGAAGACTTGGGCTTAGAAGAATCGTCCAAGTAGAAGAATTGAAGTATGTCCTCATTTGTATCGAGGGCATGTATGTCATCTTATGTTTCTTTTATGAAGTATTGTAATAAGACTATGTTATTTCTATTTTCGTATTAAAGTACTCTTGTGTCTTAAGATGATGAGCTTGAGACTTAGCATTTATATTACTTTTATATGAAAGAGGTTTTTAAAGACTATATTATGTTTTAGTGAAAAGTTTTAATTCCGCACTACTTTTCACTATGTATATGCAATGAATGATATGAATGAGGCTTGTCTGAGAACTCTGAGAGTTCGACGACGACGGTCGTAATCCGAGATTGCACCCTATCTTCTAGGGTATGGTTTCGGGTTGTGACAGTTAAACTCTTGCCACGACTTAGAGTAATGAACCAGTAAGGTTTTCTAAACATCTAGTAGGCTCTCATCATTATTATAACGCGCTTCATACTTATGAAAAAGACTCTACTTGATGTGGTTTTGAGACATCCTAGAACCATTCTAAACCTTGTGCTTTGATTATCAAGTTTGTTATGACCCAGGGGTACCCTTAGATATAACAAGGCGTACAAGACCTTGAGAGGCGTCATACAAGCCACTTAGCTTTCATAACATAAGATAATAGAAATGAGAAGGACTTAAATACATTTTCAACAACATCAAATTTTTATTTCAAAAGTAGAAATCTATTACACTTTGTCTCAAAACCATCTAAAACATGAATATCCTGGGACATAACACATACAATAATGTTCAAAAATTAAAGAACATAGGAGAAATGATGGTCAAATCCTTGAATGCTATGAGGAGTCACCAATCTTCAAGCCTTGCTTCTACTAAGATCCTAGCCATGGGGATGAGAGTCGATACGCTGGACCCTATATTTGGATAAGAAATAAAGGCAACAGTATGCATTAGTACAAAAGTGTACTAAATATGATAGCTTGCATAAACATCAACATAATCATAATAGTTAGACAAATAAGTCATACACCATGATCAACACAAATGAATATCATCTTAAAACATACTTACGATACTTCCTTGAAATAACCTTGTTTCATCATACTATGTTTAACTTAACGTGAGAAGTCATCAATTCTTAGTTGTTCTTACTATCCATGGAAGAGAAATAATCATACCAATCCAATCTAAGTCATTATACATTGAAGAGAACATCTTAATGACAATCCAAGCTATTCAGGGAAGGTATCATCTCACCAATCCAAGTTATCCATGGAAGGTATCATCACACCAATCCAAGCTATCCATGAACCGGTATGGCCTTTCCAAGTCAAGCTATCCATGAAATGGTCTTTTCTTACCAAGTAAAGATATCCATGAAATGGTATTCTCTTACAAAGTCAAGCTATCCAAGAATAGGCATTATCTTACCAATTCAAACTACTTTGAAATGGTCTTGTCTTACCAAATCAAGCTATTCATGACGAGGCATCATCTGTTATGATTCATAAATGAACTAGGTGAATCTAGAGACTAACATGTGTTTCATAAGCTTATAAGGTCCTAAAATGACTAAAAATAGTGTTAAGATTCAGTATATAAAGTTTGGAAGTGTTTGGAGGTCAAACGCTCAATGACGTCCAAGACGTCCGGAAACTAGTCGAAGTTGAACTAGTGTATCGTAGTGTTTTGTAGTTGTGTTTTAGAAGATTGTTTAAGGGTGAAATTAGGTATCGATGGTTCCTATACGTATACTGACATGTAAAGGGTCAAAAGGTCCGATAACAATTCCCTGGGGACCAGCCTAAGGGTCCCCGAGAAGGACCCAAACATGGGATATCAAAGCTGTCAAGCGGCCAAGATTTGGAGGCTGCTACGCGACGCGCAGCCAACACTTGAAGGGAAATTCTTTACCTGCAACGCGGGGACATCACGAACCATTCTGTCTCAAAATTTTCCAGAAATAAGATTTGAAAATGCCTCCGCAACGCGCAGTAAACTCCCAAATTTGGTCGCATCGTTTTTAAGTCAAATTTGAATTGTTTAGAATGTCCAATAGAGGGTTGTTTTGGGAACTTTAGGTAATATTTATTGGTGGTTATTGTAGGTATTTGAAGAGTATTTAATCAATACAATATACAATAAGACCCTAGACTCCAAATCAAAAACCTTTCTCTCCCAAAAATTCACCCAAAACCACCATAGAAGAAGAAGGAAAATTGCAACAGCTTTTAGGACGAATTGATCAAGGTTTCAAGCTGGGTTTAAGGTCCTAATATAAGGTATGTGAAGCTTATTCATTCATGGATTCTTCCACCCATGAATCCCCCCTAGTTTCCCTTCAATTGTGAATCCAAAGAACCCCATTCAAGAGAGGGTTGTGATTGCATTGTGGGTAAGGCTTGATTGTGATCCCAATCTAGTGGGTATCATTCAATTATGTTTATATGATGATTATGTACTGTTCTTATGGAGTTTTCATGGTGAATTATAGTAATTAAATTTGAGGGTGATCATGGTGATCTTAGGCCATTAGAGAATGTTAGAAGAAAGCTAAGGCTAGAAGGCTCTAAATTTACTTATGAATGAAGATAGAATGAATTGATGAATAATGAACCTTAGGATGGTTGTGTTGGCTGTAGATTTAGGATGATTGATTGAAAGTGATAGGATTCACGAGCATGGAGAGATTGTCTAGGACATCCCTCCATGAGAGAAGGTTGAGCAAGGCATGACAAGAAAACCTTGGAGTATATGCTTGACTCCAAGTGGATATGCAAAGTGAGACGGATAATCTAGCAAGGGTCCGGACTCCAAGTAGAAAGGAGAGCCACACCTAGTAGTTGTGATGACTATCCATATAGGTCTCATGAGGCGGGAGTCCTTCGCGTAGTAGAGATAAGATATCCTAGTAGAGATCTCCATATCCTATGAAATTAGACGTGCTTGAGAAGCATCTCGTAGTGTTCAAAGCAAATAATGAACTTAGACATACCCAAGAGGTATCTCGTACTGTGCATAATGTATGAATCAACTTAGACATGCCCAAGGGGTATCTCGTAGTGTTCATGATTAAGGAATCAAGATATACATTAAACAGTATCTCGTAAGATCCATATGATTAAGGAACTTAGAAATACTTAAAAAAAAGTATCTCATAGTGTTCAAAAGATAAATATAGGGGCTAGGCTCCATAGTAAGAAGTGATAAAGAAAGGATCCAAAGTAGTACCTTGCATGAATGGTGGTATGGGACACCATAAGTGCATTGCACAAGGTATAACCTAGGGTCATTAATCAAAAAAGAGATTTAAGATTGGATTGGACTAGAGTCGCCTTTCCTAGAAGAGTAGGCTAAAGATGAGAGAATCTTAATAAAAGAAGTTAAGAGGTGGTAAGTATATGGAGGATTAATATGTTAAGGATGACTTCAAGATAGGCTTAGTATATGGAGTAGTATGGGCTGACTCTTGTACATTGCACAAGTATTTTTTGAGGAAATCATAAGAATATAGCACTCTTTAGTATGAAGTAAGGCTACTAGAGGCTTAATGAAACACGATAGGGTGACTCCAAGACATGCTACTGAGTGAGGTAGTATGGGATGCTTCACATGCATTGCACAAGTGCGTTTTGAGGTGGCCTAGGGGCATAGTTATCATAGGATATGATGAACTTAGGTCTTAATTATGAAAGAGGACTATGATCAAGAATGACCAAAGAGATGTATTTAGCTTTGGTAGTAGTATGGGATGCTACCTTAGCCTTGCACTAGTATACTTGGAGGTAGCTTGTGAGATAGTTCATTTGAGTAAGAAGGACAAGTAATTAAGTAAGTATGAACTCTTATGTACTTTATGATTCTTTAATATGCTTATGATATACATGTAATGTTTATGTCTTTATCTCTTATAATTATGTCTATTGTTGACTAACCCTTTGAGATATCTTATGTTGGTATGTAGTTTCCATACTTCGTACATATCGTACTAACGTATATTGCCTACATTTTGTCCATGTAGGGTCTTGAGGATATTGGTTGGCTTTCAAGGGTAAAGTTTCCAAGGTTTCCAAGAAGAGAAGATTGGTGAGTCCTCATAGCATCCGAGGACTACCACCACTATGTTGTCTTTATGTTTTCCTTTATGTTAGACTTTTATGGGTTGTGACCCATGACTATTGTATTCATGATGTCATAGATGGTTTATGAGACATATGTTAGATGTTTTATGAAATGACTTTCGCATTATGTTTTGAAATAAAAGTTTTAATTCCAAACTACTTTTCATATATATGCAATGAATGAATTCTATGGGCTTTTACAAGACCTCCGAGAGTTCAAGTACGTTGTGTTCAGACCCAAAGGTTGCCCTAACTTCTAGGGTGTACTTGCGGGTCGTGACAAACTTGGTATCAGAGCATAAGGTTATGAAAATGGTCTTAGGATATCTCAAAAACCACGTCTAGTAGAGTCTTATTCATCGGTGTGAGTCGCGGCACATCTATGCGGGATGCTTAGGAAAGTTCCACTTCTTCATTCTTCAAGTTATGCCATAGAGTTTGGCTTTAGTAGGCCCTTTTATAATGTTTGCCTATGAATTTTTTATGTTATGTCTAACACTAGGGCCAATGCTAGAAGGGATGGAGAGAGGAGACGGGAGCAAGAGATTCCTCCCCAAGTGCAAGAGCAAGTTCCTTCTCAAGTTCCTAATGACCGTCCAATAGGGAATGATATGTTTGAGAAATTTAGGGCTTCTATGACTTTGTTTGCTCAAGCCTTAACGGCACAAGCTAATAGAGGAGAGGTGGCTCTGCTAATCCTATAGGAGGAAAGGTGCTACTAGAGTAAGGAAGTTCTTGAGAATGAATCCACCGGAGTTCTATGGCTCCAAAGTTGGTGAGGATCCGAATGGGTTTATTGACGAGGTGTATAAGGTACTTGCAATCATGGGAGTGTCTTCCATTGAAAAGGCGGAGTTGGCTGCCATCAATTGAAAGATGTTGCCCAACTTTGGTAGGAGAAATGGAAAGATAGTAGACCAATAGGAGCGGGTTCCATTGAGTGGGAGACTTTTAAGTTGGCTTTCCTTGATAGGTTCTTTCCTAGGGAATTGAGGGAGGCTAAGTTGGAGGAGTTCATAAACCTCAAGCAAGGTAGTTTGAGTGTCAAGGAGTATGCTTTGAAGTTCACTCTTTTGTCTAAGTATGCTCCAAGCTTGGTAACAAACCCTAGAGACTTGATGAATAGGTGCATGACGGGAGTGTCTGACTTAGTAGAAGAAGAGTGTCGTACGGACATGATTGTGGATGACATGGACATCTCAACGCTTATGGTGTTTTCCCAACAAATAGAGGAGTCAAAACTAAGGAAGGAGAAGGCTAGAGAAAAGAAGAGGTCTAGGTTTGAGAATGATAAGTCTTTCCATGCTAAGTCTGAGGGACAAGATAGGCCTAGAACCAAACCAAGATATTCCGGTCAGATTCTTCCAACACCCCTAAGATTGATAAGTAGAAGGGCAGTGAGTCTACCAAAATTTACTTACCCCGATTGTGGAAGGAGTCACTATGGTAAGTGCCTAGCCGGCACAGATGATTGTTTTGGCTGTGGGGAGGATGGGTATAAAGTGAGAGATTGTCTAGATCTTAATTAAGACAAAAGGAAGAGAAGGCAAGCAAGTTGCTACTAATAGTGAGAAAGGTGTGTATAAATCCAGGGCTAGGTTCTTTGCTCTCAAATCCAGGGTTGATCAAGAGTGATCTCCTTATGTCGCTTTCCGGTATGTGTCTCTTATTTGATTTATGAAAAATTTCAAGAATTTCTTATGATTATGATTTTCTTTGTTGATTTGATGTTTCCTTATGATGAGGAATTGATGTTAGAAAGACATGTGTGGCTTGTTCCCAAGTGGGGGATAAGTAGCCTTTTTATGAGGTCTATGATTAACTTGGAATTGATTTATTTCCTTGATTTGTGTAACACTCCGAAAGTCTAAGACGTGTTCTAGAGTCTAAAAAGAGTGTCTAAAGGTTGTGTCACTGTTTTAAGGTCAATTTTATTGTATATAAGTCATTTAGGAAGTTTAGAATCAAAACGTCAAGGAACGTCCATGACGTCCGGAAACTAGTTCAATGAGGTGCAAGTGTGCCTTAGCCTATTTGACTAAGTTTTAGGAATCGGAAAATGATGAAATTTGGTGGAAAGGTGTCTAACACCTATTAGAGTTAGTTTATAATCGAAACGTATGGGTACGAATCCCCAAGGATCAACCAAGGGCCCTTGAAAAGGACCATTGCGAGTTGGCAAAAGCTGCCAAAAGGCCGTGTCCAACGAAGGTTGCAGGTGACGGCTCGTGGTCCAATTGACGGAACGTCGATGGACACCATCGATGGTCACTTAGACAAATTCTAGAAGGCCCTGTTTTGGAGAGTCTCTGACCAAAACAACGGACCAACAGGACGGTTGGTCCCTTGGCGTTGTTTGACAGACGGGCCGTTGATCGGGGCCTCGTCTGTGAGCTCACTGATTTTCTGCACGTTTTTTAGTAAGACAAATTAATTAATTAGGTGGTTAGTTAATTAGTTAGGGGTTAAAGGAGGTCTAATTAAGTTAGTTAATGACCTATATAAAGACTCTAACCTAATTAAACTAACTTACGCCCTCATAATTCCCAAAACCAAATTACTCTTCCATCTCTCTTCTTTATCTCTCCTAAAGTAGAAGAACACCATAGAAGACCAAGGTCAACGGTTCTAGGGATGCTAAAGGTAAATTTTCTCCATCGAACTTCATCAATCAACAACGTATGGGATTCCTTTCACCTTTGGGATCTCTTTCCTCAAAGGGTTCCTTCAAGATGATTTAAAAATATGAAATTCAAGTGGGTTTTCTTCCAATACGAAATCGATCTTGTGAATTGCTTTGTTTATGATTCTTTTTGGTAATTATGAGTAGATTAACATGTACTATAACTCGATTATGTTATTTCTTGATGAATTGGTCTATTTTGTAGAAGATGACCTTTCCCCTTAACCCTAAGTTATGATCTTGAATTGAATTGTCTAGTATTGATACAATTAACTTGGTTAATGTGTGAATTATTATCCTATGTTATTATTATGTCAATTTATGAGTAAATTGATATGAATTGTAATCCTATCATGCTAGTTCTTGAGTAATTGACCTAGGTTGTGAAGTGGATCATGAATGTAACCTAAGTCTCTTATCTTAAGCTATGAACTAGTGATGGATTGTTGTGTAGTGAATCAATTGAATTCATTATTATGTTGATTACTATTATGTGATGGTATTATACCCATTGTTGGGTTGAATTGAGGATGATTGATGGTAAGACCTTGATGGTGGTTTTGTGAAGAAGATTGGGGAAGTCTTATGATATCAACTCTTTACTTCAATTATGGTTACTTGTGATTAAGTGATGATGTTGTATTGAAGTATATCTTATATTAAGATTGATAGGGTTGGTATGATGTTGAATTGAAAAGTCTTGACTATGGTTTGTGAGATGTTGTCTAAGATATAAATGTTATAAGGATGGTGATAACTTATCAATATGTCTTATCATGAATGATTATGTAAATGTGCTAACCTCACATGTATGAATTGTAATGAAAGGAAAATACTCATGTAATTTTTATTGAGCTATGATGATGATGATTATATAAGGGATAGACCCTATGACTTACGTTAAGCAATAATGATTAAAGGTATTAAAGACATTTCAAAAAGGGACTCTAGCTTAGAACCGAGTGAACTAGAGCGAGGAGTGTCCCTTCCCACATAGGGAAGGTAGGATCACTAACATACTCATGAGATTGGAGACTATAATGCATGTAGCATAAACTGGGTTCCAACTATATCTCCTAGTTTTTGAACTATGTTGCCCCCATAGGAATACTAGCTAGTGGATCCACGTAGTTGTTCTGTTCATATTTTGGTACTACCTTGGCAAGTAGTCTGCCTTCTTTCGGTGTAGGGTTCCATGACATCGGATTCCATATTTGCTCATGTGGTCTATGTCAGTTGAGGCAAGATGTTCCCAAAAGGTAAAATGAAGTAATGAATGAACTCTAACTAGGATGACCTAAGGGGTTTAGCTTAGTTTAGGTAGGGGTATAGGACTCTACCTATACATTGCACTAGTTAGCCTTGAAGGTGTCTTAGGAGGATGTTATTATGTATGTATATTCTTATAAATGTAAATGAGATGTATATGATGATCTTACATGTTGATGGTATATTATGATGTTGAATTCACTTATGAATATATGTTTGGTCTATATTGCTAAAGTATGATGTTATGTACTCCTAATGATATGATATGTGAAGTTGGAGATTGATTATGGTTCTTGTTAGGTTTACTTGATTTATTAAGGTTATGGGGCCTTGCTTAGTCATTGCACGAGTGGACTTAATGAGGGTTCATGAGTAATTGTCTTGCTTTGGTTATGTTGTAATGAACTCTTATTCATGCTTGTTGATGTTATAACTTGATGATAGAGTTGTCTTGATTATATGTTCAAGTATGTTAGTATGTATGATTGACTTGGCTAGACTTAGTATGGTTGTTCTTGTGATGAACATGGTCTTGACTTGATGAATATGCATTAATGACTTGTATTGATTCTTGAATGTGCATAAGGCTTTCCAAATGTAAAATAGCATGTTTTAATGAAATGTCCTTTTCTAACATGATTTTTATGATGTATGTGCATATGGTCTCATACTTAATACAAGTGGTGTACTAACCCCATTTTTTCCCTTTTCCCCAACATTTTAGGTTCCGGTCGTTGAAGGTCTTTTAAGACGACTTTGAAGGAAGACTTGGAATTCTCATTCATCCAAGTTGGGTAGGTCCTCACTTTCCAAGGGCAATGCCACTATCAAGCTTTTGTTGTTGTTCTAGTTATAAGACTTATAGTTCTTTCCTTTTCATTTGAGTAATAAAGATTGTATAGCCTATATGTGGCTTTATTACATTGATGTATGGGATATGCCCAATTGATATACTCTTGTTTAGATGGTTATGAGATGAGACATCCATTTTAAGACTATGTTAAGTATCTTATATATATATATGTGCAATAAAAGTAGAAGACTATGTACTCTTATTATGCGAAGGGTCTATGTATACTCAATATGAATATATTATGTGTATGCGAGAGGTCTATGTAAACCTCAAGATAGATATAGAAAACTTTTAAATTTTCCGCATTTTAACCTATTAATGATGTAAGCTAAGAGGATACTCTTAGTACTCTACGAGGATGACGATGCCGGTTATGTTTAGGGGGTGCTCCCCGTATGTGACAATTTGAGTATGTGCATTTATGTATAATGCATGTACGATGGGCTTCTAGTCTAGAGTTGGTCCTTTAGAGAAGTGTTTAGTAAGGTGTCTTTTGAGGACGAATGTATCCCAAGTGAGGGATATTGCTATGACTCCAAAATGAAATAGGTGAATCTAGAGCCTAACATGGGTGTCATGACCTTATAAGGTCCTAAAATTACTAAAAATAGTTTTAAGAGTCAGTATAAAGTTTGGAAGTATTTGGAGGTCAAACGCCCAAAGACGTCCAAAACGTCCAGAAACTAGTTGAAGTTGAACTAGTGTGTCGTAGTGTTTTGTAGTTGTGTTTTGGAGGATAGTTTGAGGATGAAATTGAGTATCGATGGTTACTATACATATAATGACATGTAAAGGGTGGAAACGTCCGAGAACGATGCCCCGGGGACCAGCCTAAGGGTCCCCAAGAAAGACCCAAACATGGGTCATCGAAGCTGCCAAGCAGCCAAGAGTTGGAGGCTGCTGCACGACGCGCATCCAAAACATGAAGGGAATAATTCTTGCCCGCCGACGCGGGGGTCGTCACGTACCATTCTGTCTTGAAATTTCCAGAAACAAAATTTGAAAATGCCTCCGCGACGCGCAGTAAACTCCCAGATTTGGTTGCGTCATTTTTAATTCAAATTTGAATTGGTTAAAATGTCCAATACTTGCAGGGGTCTTTTGGGAACTTTAGGGATTAATTATTGTCATTTATTGTAAGTATTTGAAGAGTATTTAAGTAGTACAATAGCCAATAAGACCCTAGACTCCAAATCAGAAACCTTTCTCTCCCAAAACCACCATTGAAGAAGAAGGAAAATTGCAGCAGCTTTTAGGACGAATTGATCAATATTTCAAGCTGGGTTTAAGGTCCTAATATAAGGTATGTGAAGCTTATTCATTCATGTATTCTTCCAACCATGAATCCCCCCTATTTTCCCTTCAATTGTGAATCCAAAGAACCCCATTCAAGAGAGGGTTGTGATTGCATTGTGGGTAAGGCTTGATTGTGATCCCAATCTAGTGGGTAGCATTCAATGATGCTTATATGATGATTATATACTGTTTTTATGGAGCTTTCATGGTGAATTATATTAATTGAATTTGAGGGTGATCATGGTGATCTTAGGCCATTAGAGACTTGATGAGGGTTTTTGTGTTGATTCTTCTGAACTTGATTTCATTCTATATTAATTGATCATGATTGAATCATATAAGTATGAATTGGACTAGGTTTGATGAATTGGGATTGTTCTTGATTTAATTGAAACCTAAAGAATGAACTATGGCTATATTCACCTAATGTTAGAGAATGTTAGAAGAAATCTAAGGCTAGAAGGCTCTATAATCTACTTATGAATGAAGATAGAATGAATTGATGAATAATGAACCTTGGGATAGTTGTGTTGGCTGTAGATTTAGGATGATTGATCGAAAGTGATAGAATTCACTTGAGCATGGAGAGATTGTCTAGGACATACCTCCATGAGAGAAGGTTGAGCAATGCATGACAAGAAAACCTTGGAGTATATGCTTGCCTCAAAGTGGATATGCAAAGTGAGACGGATAATCTAGCAAGGGTCCGGACTCCAAGTAGAAAGGAGAGCCACACCTAGTAGTTGTAATGACTATCCACTTAGGTCTCATGAGGCGGGAGTCCTTCACGTAGTAGAGTCAAGGTATCCTAGTAGAGATCTCCATATCCTATGAAATTAGACGTGCTTGAGAAGCATCTCGTAGTGTTCAAAGCAAAGAATGAACTTAGACATGCCCAAGGTGTATCTCGTACTATTCATAATGTATGAATGAACTTAGACATGCCCAAGGGGTATCTCGTAGTGTTCATGATTAAGGGATCAAGTCATACCTTAAAAAGTATCTCGTAGGATCCATATGATTAAGGAACTGAGACATACATAAAGAAGTATCTCATTGTGTTCAAAAGATAAATATAGGGTCTAGGCTCCATAGTAAGAAGTAATAGAGAAAGGATCCAAAGTAGTACCTTGCATGAATTGTGGTATGGGACATCATAAGTGCATTGCACAAGGTATAACCTAGGGTCATTAATGAAGAAGAGATTGCAGATAGGATTGGACTAGAGGTGACTTTCCTAGTAGAGTAGGCTAAAGATGAGAGAATCTTAATAAAAGAAGTTAAGAGGTGGTAAGGCTATGGAGGATGTATATGTTAAGGATGACTTCAAGATCGGCTTAGTATATGGAGTAGTATGGGCTGCCTCATGTACATTGCACAAGCATGTTTTGAGGAAATCATAAGAATATAGTACTCTTTAGTATGAAGTAAGGCTACTAGAGGCTTAATGAAACAAGATAGGTCACTTCAAGACATGTTAGTGTGTGAGGTAGTATGGGATGCTTCACATGCATTGCACAAGTGTGTTTTGAGGTGGCTTAGGGGCATAGTTCTCATAGCATATGATTAATTTAGGTCTTAATTATGAAAGAGGACTATGATCAAGAATGACCAAAGAGATGTACTTAACTTTGGTAGTAGTATGGGATGCTACCTTAGTCTTGCACTAGTATACTTGGATGTAGCAAAAGTAAGTAAGTAAGTAAGTATGAACTCTTATGTACTTTGTGATGATTTAAATATGCGTATGATATGCATGTAATGTTTATGTCTTCATCTCTTATGATTATGTCTATTGCTGACTAACCCTTTGCGATATCTTATGTTGGTATGTAGTTTCCATACTTAGTACATATCGTACTAATGCTGTTGCCTACATGTTGTCCATGTAGGGTCTTGAGGATATTGGTTGGCTTGCAAGGATAGAGTTTCCAAGGTTTCCAAGAAGAGAAGATTGGTGAGTCCTCATAGCATCCGAGGACTACCACCACTATGTTGTCTTTATGTTTTCGTTTATGTTAGACTTTTATGGGTTGTAACGCAAGACTATTGTATTCATGATGTCATAGATGGTTTATGAGACATATGTTAAGACGTTTTATGAAATGACTTCCATATTATGTTTTGAATGAAACGTATTAATTCCCCACTACTTTTCGTATATAAGCAATGAATGATGTCTAAGGGATTGTACAAGACCTCCGAGAGGTCAAGTACTCCGTGTTCCGACCTAAAGGTTTTCCTAATTTCTAGGGTGTACTTGCGAGTCGTGACATCATCTTACCGATTCAAGCTACAATAAAATGGTCTTGTTAAAATAACTCATATATTCTTCGATTCATTTTAGGTGAGCAAGACTTTCAACCTAGAATCATTCTATGTAGGAAAACCTTTCACATTTATATATTCTTAATTGAAGTCATGTGGGAATGATCTCTTCTAGAACAATCCTACCTAAAATCAACAATTCATACATAAGCTTTACTCTCAAAGCCAATCTAATTATACTTCATCATATATACCTCAATCTCAAGACAATTCTAATCCTACATCATTCTAACATATCTTATGAATTCTATAAGAATACATCTAAATTCATGATTCTCCTTCCATGGCATAAACCTCTTTATATAAATTTCATCTTTCTAAACATGGATTAGACATGGGTACATGTAGATTCATCATTAAAAATGTAATCCTATCAATTCATTCATAAATAATCATAACTCAATTATTTGGATCAACATTCATCAAGACCCATTGATCTTGGGCATATTTATATGCCCAATTACTACATAATACCCATCTTTAACATAAGTTTTAGGACTTTCACTAATCTTGTTAGCATGTTTTGGCTTGTAATTGCGATGATTTCTTACTAATATACATGATTAGTGATTTCTCAAGTTACCAACAAAAGTGAGAAATTTAAAGAAAGAAAAGGAGTTAAAGATTAAAAGTGATGCAAGGAGCTAAGGCAGGCGCGGCGGCCCAGCATTACTGGAGCATCCTGGGCGCGACGCGTCAGGTCCTTTGGACTGAGGCTGCATTAAGGAGCACTGGCAGCGCGGCGCGCCAGCTTGCCTGACGCGATGCCCCAACCTTGTGCGGAATTTTTGGCAAAAATTGAATTAAAAAGGACTCCTAGTTGAAGTAAATTTCGACCCTTTTGTTTCTAACTATTATAAATAGTCCCTTAGGGCTCCATTGTTAGGGTTAGACTTTTGAATTGGTGTGCAAGAGCAAGAATTCAAGTTTGTAATAAGTTTTGATCTTCCAACTCTTTAATTCTCTGGATATCGCATGAACAAATGTCATTTGTGGTTTTCTAATAGAATGAGTGACTAGTCGTCCTAGTTCTGGGGTTGTAGCTATGAATCGAATGTTGAATATTATTGGTCTACAAATTGATTTTCGGTTGTCAATACAAGTTACTTTTATATTCTTGTTTTACTATTTTATGCTTGATCACCATAAGATAAATTTAGTGTCTAATCCTAAGTCGGGAAAGGAGAGACTAGATAGACCAGAGAATATAGAGAGCTTGATCGACCCATTAAATTGAGGTGATTTGTGTTCAGGAGTGACGCCCGGACGAACAACTCACTTGGTTATGAAACAAGATGAAATATAAATGCTTGCCAGTTAGTTTATTTATCCTCACTCAACGATGAAGTTAGATAGCTAACTGGGTAGGCGACTAGAGGTGTAAACCCGACTTATATAATTAACCTTGTAAACCGGTAACTTGACAACTAAAATTAGTTCTAAATTAATAATATGATACATAAGATTCGATGCATGCTGCAACGTTGGAATTGTATTTTTCTTTCTTGAAACGTCATCTTAAAGCCTTTCACATTTAGTTATATTTAGTTAGTTATAATTAGTCATAGTTAACAATCAATCATCCACTCTTGAAATAGTTACTTTTCTTTTTAGTTGTAGAATTAAGTGTTAAATATAAATTGATCATAAGTCTCTTGGGAACGATAACTCGTTTCCTAAAAAATCTATATTACTTGAGCAGACACGTACACTTGCGTGTATATTTGGGAGAAACAAGTTTTTGGCGCCGCTGCAGGGGACTTAAAAATTGATTTATCTTCAATCTTCTCAAGTCTACAATTAGAATATTTAGGTATTAATTACTTGATCTTAGCTTGTTTATTGCAGGCATTTGAATTTCAAGTTTGGCTCGGAAAATAGATCTTGTCGAACCTTACAACGAACCTGAAAGAGTCCTACGCAAGCGCAGGAAAATGGCAAACCAGGAACGACTTAGAGAATTAGGGTTAGGTCCTCTAGAAATCGTGATAATGATAATCCGGACAACCTTGATAACCCAAAAAATGTGAATGATCCAAGGAACAAAAATGTCAGACGGAACTTTAATAACCAAGAAGTACCCCTGATATCCCTATCATCCCAGTGAGACCAGTGTGAGATGTAGCAATCTCACTCTCATCCAATTGTGCATCTAGTATTAGGAAACCTCCACTGGGGGTAGATTTGAACTAAAACAGATATGGTACAAATCCTCCATTCTAATGGGCAATTCACTTGTCTTCCCAATGAGGAACCTTAAGTCAATCTTAGGAACTTCATGAACATTACTGATACTTACATCCCACTTGATGTCTCACCGTACTATGTGAGACTAACATTGTTCCCATACTCATTATTAGGAGCTGCAAGGCGTTGGTTAGATTCTAAATCACTAAATTCCATTAATACTCAGGATGATCTAGCAAAGAAATTCCTGAGTCGATTCGTCCCATCTAAGAAAACCGTCAAGTTGAGGGGTGAGATAATAAACTTTGCTCAAAAGCAAGGATAGGACATGTACCAAGCATGGGCGCGCTTCAAATAAATGTTGAATGGTTTTCCACACCACATGAAAGCAAATGAGTTACTAGCTTACGCTTTCTTTGAGGGTTTAGATTATTATGCCAAGGCTATTCTCAATAGTCAGCAGGTGGACAATCTTTAGCTATAATAAGTGAAGAGTTCTTCGATTTACTTGATAAAATTTCTAAAGGGAACCAAGGGTATGAGGGCGAAACGTCTAGAATCACAACCCAAAATGTTGTAGGGATCTTAGATATAGACCAAGCTACTACCATAAATGTCAAAATAGATGCAATGCTACATAACATGACCTTACAGTTCAAAAAGTTGGCTTTAAATCAGGCATCGGTAAACGTGGTACAACAGGCAGTCCATTGGTGTGAGGTTTGTGGTAGTGGAACACATGAAACTGCACAATGTAAGACAAACCCGGATTCTGTAAACTATGTGGGTAATGCACAAAGGGGCCAAGGTCAACAAAATTATGGTAAAAGTTACAACCCTAGTTGGAGGAAGCACCCTTACTTCTCATGGGTAGAAATCAAAACCAAAACCAGGCACAAGGGGTGAACCACTACCGTACTCAAGGGGATAGGCAACAATATCAAAATCCCAACAAAAGTGTAACTCCTAGCGCACCAAAAAATGGGATGACCAATGAAGAGCTATTCCAAAATCTCATGACTAAAATGGAGACCAAGTTAAGTGCTAGAATAGATAAGCGGGATGAGAACATCAAAAACATCCAAATGTCCCGATTGAGTTTACAGAAACAAGTTGTGCAAGTGGCTAGTTCTTTGAACTTGCATCCCCAAGGTGGGCTGTCGAGCGAAACTGAGCCCGACCCAAAGCAACTACATGTGGTAAGTACTAGAAGTGGGTTGCAATTAGATGAAGTAGATCCAAAGAAGAGATATGATGAGGTAAATACCAAAGAAAAAAAGTGGAAGAGGTAGTAAAAAGCTCCAATGTTGAGTTACCCGCTCCGCAAAAGAAATTACCACCTCCGTTTCCACAAAGGCTAAAAAAACATAATGAAGATAAATGCTTTGGTAAATTTATGTCTCTCCTTAAATAGGTTGACATTAATCTACCTTTGGTTGACATTTCTCAAGTTATCCCGAAGTAGGCTAAATATGTGAAAGACATTGTGGCTATCAAGAGGAGACTCACGAAACTGCCTAAAAAGTTAAAAGATACGGGTAGTTTTACTGTGTAAATAACAATTGGACAAAGTATTCATGCCTGGGGTAGTGTAATTTGGGGCGAGTATTTGATGCCCTTATCTTTGTATCTAAAGCATGCGTTGAGTATTCCAAAAAGAACCATTGTTATTCTCCAACTCAATGATAGATCCATTGCTAGGCCATATAAGGGGTGGTAGAAGATGTGTTAGTGCAAGTAGGTTCATTGATTTTTCCGGTAGATTTTGTGGTCTTAGACTTTGAACCCGATCGTGAAGTTCCACTCATTCTGGGACGTCCTATCTTATCCACGGGTAGGGCATTGATTGATGTAGCAGCTGGCCAATTGACCATAAGCGCACATGATAAGGTAGAGGTATTTGATGTTTACCGCGCTCTAAAATTGCCCTCTATTTATGAAGAATTGTCTGCTATTACAATGGTTGATCGTATAGTAGAGTCATTGTTAGTTGTGCCCGAAGACCCCTTAGAAAGAGTGTTAGTAGGTCATAAGAAAGATGAAGACACATAGGCCCAAGAAATAGGAATATGTATAATTCTGGCACTTGTGGAGCCTCACAAGCGGAGAGTGGAACCATTAGAGCGTGAGTTAGGGCCACCACCCAAAACCTCCATTGAGGAAGACCAAAAGCGGGAACTGAAAACAATGTTGGCTCATCTCAGGTATGCATTTTTGGGTACTAATGAAACTTTGTCTATTATACTTTGTGTAGAGTTGTTTGAAATACAGGTTGAAGCGGCATTGAGGATCCTAAAGTAGAGAAAGAAGGTGATTGGATGGCAAATGGCTGACATTCATGGGATTAGTCCGGCATTATGTATGCATAGAATCTACATGGAGGAAGATCACAAACCAAGTGCACAACATCAACGCCGACTAAATCATGTGACGAAAGCATTAGTGTGAAAGGAGGTACTAAAGTGGTTAGATGCTGGAATTGTGTACCCAATCTCTGATAGTAAGTGGGTAAGTCTGGTACACTGTGTTCCCAAGTAGGGAGGTATAAGAGTGGTAAGGAACAAAAGAATGAGTTGATTTCTACTAGAACAGTGACCAGGTGGAGAATTTGTGTGGATTACCAGAAACTAAATGATGTTACCCGAAAGATCACTACCACGTTCCCTTCATTGATCACATGCTTGACCGTCTAGCAAGGAAGGATTACTATTGTTTCTTAGATGGATATTCCAGTTATAACCAGATCTTAATTTCACCCGAGGATTAGGAAAAGACCACGTTCACTTGTCCTTATGGCACATATGCTTTCAAACGCATGCCTTTTGGACTTTGCAATGCGCCGACAACTTTTCAAAGGTGTATGATGCCCATTTTTCATGATATGGTGGAAGAATTTGTAGAGGTGTTCATGGATGATTTCTCAGTCTTTGGGAAGTCTTTTGAGGTATGCCTCCGAAATCTTGATAAATTACTCGCTAGATGCGAACACACTAACCTAGTTTTAAACTGGAAAAAGTGTCATTTTTTTGTAATAGAGGGGATAGTGTTGGGATAGAAGGCGTCTAAATCTGGATTGGAATTTGATAAGTCTAAGGTAGAAGTTATTGAGAAATTACCTCCTATTTCTGTAAAAGGTGTGCATGGTTTTTTTGGTCATGCAGGTTCCTACCGGCGATTCATCAAGGATTTTGCCAAGATTGTAAGACCTATGTGTTGTCTTTTGGAGAAGGAGGTGAAGTTTTACTTTGATGCAATTTGTGTGAGAGCTTTTGAGATGTTGAAGAAAAACTTAATCGAGGCTCCTATCTCAATTGCTCCTGATTGGGAATTACCATCTGAACCCATGTTTAATGTGAGCGATGTAGTAGTGGGTGCAGTGTTGGTACAGAGAAAGAATAAAGTGTTCCACTCGATCTATTATGAGAAGCAAGATCATTGACTCTACACAAGCTAATTTCATAGTGACTGGAAGGAGATACTAGCTCTAGTGTTCGCCTTCAACAAGTTCAAATCATATTTGGTAGGTACTAAAGTGATCGGTTTTACTGACCATGCATCTATTAGGTACCTATTCAACAAGAAGGATGCAAAACCAAGGTTGATTCATTGGATATTGCTTATCCAAAAATTTGACCTTTGAGATCAAATATAGAAAAGGTACTGAAAATCAGATCGCTAATCACTTATCTAGGTTGGAGGACTTCTTACATGTAAATGAGGGTGAGCAAATCCGAAAAGAGTTTTTGGATGAACAATTTATGGCGTTAGATATCTCTCAAGTGTCATGGTATGCAGATATTGTGAACTTGATATTGAGTGGAGTGTATCCTCCGGGTGCAACCACCCAACAAAAGAAAAGGCTCAATCATGATGCCAAGTTTTATATCTGGGATGAACCATTTCTATTCAAGTAATGTGTAGACCGCGTAGAGAAGGTGCATTCCGGAGTCTGAGGTTCATAAAGTGATCAAGAGTTGTCATGCTAGCCCATATAGAGGTCACCATGGAGGGGAGTGTACTTCTCATAAGGTACTACAATCTGGTTTCTTTTGGCCCTCGCTATTTAAAGATTCTATTGCTTTTGTGAAGGGTTGTGACAAATGCCAAAGGTTGGGTACGATCTCAAGAATACATGAGATGCCACTAAACAACATTTTGGAGGTGAAAATCTTTGATGTGTGAGGTATTGACTTCATGGGTCCCTTCCCACCATCTAGAGGAAACCAATGCATTTTTGTGGTTGTGGATTATGTGCGTAAATGGGTTTAGCCTATCATTCTTCCTTCCAATGACTCAACGGTTGTGATCAAGTTCATAAAGAAGAACATCTTTACTCACTGTGGCACTCCAAGGGCAATCATAAGTGATGGAGGTAATCATTTCATTAACCATATTGTTAAGAACCTTATTGCTATGTATGGTATTCATCATAAGGTTGCTATTGCTTATCATCCTCAAATGAGTGTCCAAGTGGAAGTTTCAAATAGAGAGGTGAAGTAATTTTCGTAGAAAACAGTAAATGCACAGTGGAAAGATTGGTCTGAGAAGCTTGATGATGCGTTGTGGGCATATAGAATCGTGTATAAGACACTCATAGGGACTTCTCCCTATCATATAGTATCTGGAAAAGCATGTAATCTTCCGGCTGAATTTAGAACACCTAGCTTATTAGGAGATTAAGAGGTTGAACTTGGACCCTGAGCTAGCCGGTAGAAAGAGAGTAGATCAATTGCCTAAACTTGAAGAGTTTAGGCTCCATGTGTATGAGAATGCCAAGATCTACAAAGAAAACACGAAAAGATGGCATGACAAACACATTGTTACTCGCACTTTCACTCCGGGAGAAAAGGTACTAGTCTTTAACTCTAGATTGAGGTTATTCCCCAAAAAACATAACTAAATGGATGGGTCCTTTTGAAGTGGTAAAAATAACACAACATGGGGTTGTCGAACTCAAGGATGATACTGGACCCATGTTCTTTGTAAATGGGCAGAGAGTGAAACACTACTTTGGTATAGATTCGGATCGTGACCCAGAAGATCTTGAGCTAAATGATGAATAATCCAAGTTGCATCGTGTCACAACATTAAATCCAGCGCTACACGAGAGGAAACCCGTGAATTCTATGTAATAGGTAGTAGTTTTGCTTATTTTTGAAATTTTTGCTTAGTTTTAAATTTCTAGGTGTAGAGTTTTTATTTTTCTTAGTTTGTTATTTAGATAGGACTTTAGATATTCAAAAGAAAAATTGAAAAAGAAGAGTCGTGCCACGACCAAAACTACGGTGCTAGGTGGGAGGCAACCCGCCATTATAGTGTCACACTATTTGGTTGATGCGCAGGTCATGTGAGGAGAATCCAATCAAAAAAACTAAACAAAGACGTTGAAATTGGTAGTTCGGGTGCAGAATGGGCGTGCCGCACCAATGGCCTAGTTTAGAGACACATTTAAGGTGCATTGGCAGCGCGCCATGCCCCAAACGCACCACAACCAAGACAAAACGCCGATGGCAGGCACAGGTAAGGCGGGTAGCTCCACCAGGGTGAGCGATCACCAGGTGCATCGTGCCAAAGAATATTGACCACGACCCATTTTGGGTGCACTGCAGGCGCGTCGCCGCCATCCTATGTGGCAAAAATTTTAGATTCTTTTTGGGAATTTTGGGGGACCCACTAATTAATCCCCCCTTTTTAACCCTCAACCTACCCAAATTTACCCACTTTCCCAAATATACTCTCTGTCACACATCCGATTCTCTCTCCAATTCCTCTCCATCTTCTTCAAATCTTCTTCTTCTCCACTACTTCTTCTTCCCCAAATTCCTCCATTGATCTTTACCAAAACCTTCCCCCTTACATTTTCCTCAAATTTCCACCACAAAAATCCACTACACTACACCAAACTCCCAAAAACCCCACCCACCCTACTGCCCCCGACCCCCCTCCCGTCACTTTTCCCCAAACCTTCTCTTTTCTTCTTTTTCTTAGTTTCTTCCACTATTTGGGTGTTGTAATGGATTCTAAAGGCAAGGATGCTGCTGGTGGTTCGGGTACCAAAAGGAGTCAAAAGAGAGTGTCTATCGAAAGTTCAAGTTAGGAACCCATTAATTTGCCACCCAAAAAATTTGGCTAGCAGGCGGTAATGCACTATGGTGTGGATTAGTATAACAACCAACAAGAAGCAAAGTACTAAGGTGATGAGTATGTTGATGAGGAGAGATTGCGCCATGAATTTCCCAACATTCACGCCAAGATCAATGCTTTGGGACTTCAATATTTTTTCATGAGTCAAGGTGAGTGCAGTTTGAGTTTGGTTCGTGAACTTTATGCCAATTTGAATACTCACCGTGTTAAGATTAATTGAGGGTTCATTAGAAATAGTGGGTTACACTTTTCTATTAAAACTCTAAATGATTTTTTGGGTACTCCTAATTGTGATCATGTTGATTTTCTTGCTATGGTTGAAAGATCCCCTTATCGTGATGCTCTTCATACTTTGTGTGGAATGAATTCTGTTGCTAGATGGGACAGGGTTAGAGACACATGATGTCACTTGACTCTCCACTATGGGAACTTCAACTTGGAGGTTAGAATTTGGTTAAAGATTGTATGTAGCACCTTACTCCCGTGCAAGCACGCAACTGGTGTTACTAGGGAGAGGGTAGTGTTGATCTATCGTTTAGTGAAGGGCTTACCGATGAACGTGGAGGCTATTTTAAGGCAGAGTGTGCTTAAGTTTAGGACCAACAAGAGATGACGTTTCTGTTATTAGAGCATCATTACTAGGTACCTACGAGCATTATTGATTGATAAGGAGGTTCGTGATGTGTGCCCTCCTTGTGCCCCCATCTAATCTGTCACTTGGTTTATGTCACACGCACTAAAGCACACGATCCTTCCACGGGCCCATTTTGACTACTATTGATAGACAAGCCCGTGATGATAGTTTGATTGGGAACATGTTTGGCTTCGCTAAATTGCAATTACGGATTGGTGGTTGCCGAGTGACTGATGAGGAGATGTACACACTAGCAGATCGATACCCTTTGACAGACAGTGCTATGTACATGTGTCAGATAGGCCCAACTTTTTGGAGCTTAGTGATGATAATGATGCCATGGCAGATGAAGAGGATAGATCGGTGGAGGATGAGTCTGAGGCTTCGGGCACCAGAGAAGATGCTTCGGACGAGGCTTAGAGGCCGACAGGGAGTTCTGTTTTACCTTTGCACTTTGTTTTATTTTGAACACTAAGGACATTGTATTGTTTAAGTGTAGGGTGGAAGTTGAACTTCATTGTACATAGTTATTGCTTTATCAAGTCTTTTTGAAGGGTTCCTCACATTTTGTTTTGGGTTATTTACTCGAGGATAGTCCCATTGAACCGATTAGGCCTAGTCTTATTTCTTTATTGAGACGTAGAGTCGTCTGGGAATGACGTTTTCCAATGATGGATGGATGACGACCGTCAGGGGAAAATAGTCATTAGGAGTAGAAGTATTAAAACCTACCTCTTTGGCACTTGGAAACCTTGTCTTGATAGTTGGCTAGACGTCATGGGTGGTAACACTTTGTTTGCAATAGCAAGATTGTAACTATAAATCAAGCATAATCTCTTTATTTTGACTCAAATTGGAAAATAAAGAAGTTGGGCTTAATTGTGTGGAAACACTGTAATGCATTTTATGTGAGCATGCTACAAGTATTGGGTCCTTATGTGTGAAGTGATGCCATGTGTGGAGGATAATTGTTTAGTTTTTGCATTGAATAACATCTAGAACTTGCCCAAAGTGTGCTTAATGAGTAACTTGTGTGAATTATGGAATATGATTGAGGCGTTTCTTTGAATAGCCAAGTTTGAATGTTCCTTGTAAACCTCCAAATAAAATACCTATAGATTAGCCCCATTGAGCCTTGTAGCCTTAATTTGTTCTAACCCACTTAATTGAGTCGATTCTTTTTATTAATACCATTAGTTTGATCCAAAATTCCTTAATACACTATGTTGAGTTGAAGAAAATAATAAGTTTGGTTGAAATGGATAGGCTGGTAGTGCTTGGTTTTTTGGAGAACAAAGAGAAGAGGTACACAGATGATACCCCATAAGTCATAAAAGTTTGTGATTTGCCCTAGTCCCTTGGGACATTATGCACTTTAACAAGGGCTAAAAAGCCTAAGTTGAAGGTAGCTAATCCAAATAATATATATGTATATATATGTATGTATATATATATATATATATATACATATATATATATAAAGAAAGAAAGAAAGAGAAAAAGGAATGAAATACCTTAATAATGGCTCTGGTCCTTACAAGGACAATGTGCACCTTAATTCGAGTAAACTCAATAAGTTGAGGGTGGCTATTGTTGAGTGTAAAACAAAGAAGAAAAAAAGAAAGGGTTTGTGTGAAAATAAGGGCTTAAAGTGAAATTGAAGGCAAGATATCGAACTCAATTGGAATTAGGGAAAGAAAAAGTTGTAAATGTTAGCAAGGAAAACAAAACATGCGCATTTGGGAGGATGAGTCACTAACAATATTAAAAGAAACCCTAACTCAAATTGGGGAATTCTTGGGCCTCCTTGGATGAAAAGCCATCATACCTTAATAACAAAGCCCACAAATGCTTGTGGATTGGTGACTTGAACTTGATCCTAGCTTGAACTGTTTCTTCCTCTTCTTCTTCTTCAAGTTCTAGACTGAGAAATATTTGAGAGGAATAATTTGGGATTTCTTTTGGGTTTTGGAAATAATAACTTGATTGGCTGAGTTTAGGGGTTAAAATCACTTATATAGTGATCCTAGGCTTGGGTAAAATGACATGGTATCAGTTCAGTAAAATCAGGAAAACACCCAACTGAATCTAATTTATAGTGGTATGCTTCACCCTCACGATGGGCACCACAGCTCATCAACGGTCACACGGCATGTAGTGGTTCCCGTGGTTTCTTGACTAGCGACTTTGTTTGCCACCCCTCTTCCCCAAACACCTAACTCAAGATCACACCCTCTCCCACGACCCGTAGTAGTCTTCAGGAGCCGTCTAGTGATTCGTGGGAGAACCTCCATTTTGGGAAGTCTTGGAGGGTTGTTGCCTCACCTCTACGAGTGTCACCATGAGCTGTCTTGGTGATCGTAGGAGGTGACCTTCCCTTGGTCACTCACTACTTAGGTCCATGGTCACCACCATGAATTATGGTGCCCTTCACGAGTCGTGTGGACTTTTGTGAGGGAGCAAAGGAAAAATTTTCTAGTTCTTCACATGACATTTAACCCTTGCTTAGACCATTAGATTCTGAGGTGTTACAAGATGAAGGCAATACCAATAAGGACGTCATTGTAAGATCTACAATTATCACGGGAGTCTTCAATACATCATAATCCAAAGGGACCTTAATTTGAGACGACATCGTTGGATTGAGCTCCTAAAGGACTGTGACTCTCTATTTTTTATCATTTTGGCAAGGCCGATGTAATAGATGATGACTTGAGCTGGAATGTGGTGAGTATGGGTAGTCTAGCCTTCCTATTTATTGTGGAGTGACTTTTGTCATTAGTCATTTAGTCCTTAGACAATATGATGGTTCATTTGGATATCTTAGATTCTAGGAATATGTTGGCTTATGTGGAAGTTCAGTCTTCCTTGGAGCGAATTTGTGGTCTCTGATTTTAGGATCATACTGTGTTAACTCGTCTTGATAGAGTGTTGGGATATGATGCTAGTCAAGCTACCTCAGATTTATATGGGGTGTTTAGATTTGTTGGTTGTATCTATGTTTCGAGGTTTGGGGATTTGATTCAGTTGGTCCTTCACGAGGCCCTTGATTCCAGATATTTTATCCATATGGGCACCATGTAGATGTATCACAATTCGAGGTATCAATATTGGTGGAGTGGTATGAGAAGAGATATTTTCTTAAGTTACTGTGTATTTTAAGGGTTGGGGACGCAAAAAGGGTGATCAACAGACTTTCTGCGAGTCGCCAAGTTCACTCGACAAACTCATGCTTCTTGCCAAAAGTTACAGAACCTAAACTCATTACTATTATAAAAATAAAGGCAATTAAGGGGAGTTCGGCGAGCTCGACCCAGCTCGCCGAACTGTCCAACGTGCCTACTTTCTACCCCGACTTCCAAAAACAACACCGCAACCCCCAAAAACAAAATAAAAAATACACTAGTTTAATTAAACTTAGACCCATATGACCCATGCCCCCGGGATACTCAAACTTCTCCTAGTTTTGCCAAAATTGGACATTTGATGACTTTAGCCCTTAAGAATGACGTCAAACGCTCCATCATTAAGAAAAGTACGTCATTTCGAACAAATGCGGGTTACTCAGACTTCACCCAACAAGACCCAATAACAGTTTAGCACAACCCCAAAATTTAAATAACTTTTAAGCACAACAATTTGGGAAATGAACATTTAGGCAATATAAACAGGCAAATAAGAACACATTTACGATTCACAAAGGCCCAGCACACATCACTAAGATCAAAACAATTGCAATTGAGTAAAAATTGCTAAATACAAGTTTGGGGTTCGGAAAACCAACCTTTAATATCGAATAAATAGTTTGAAAAGCTAGGCGGCAAAGAATTCCAACTTCCCGCACACAATCAACGAATAAAAAGTGGTAATAATGCAAAAATATAGAAAAATAAAGTGCGGGTTTTATTTTGGAAAGTTAAGTGAGGGAATGTGAAAGAATTTGAACTTTTTAATCTTTGGCCTTTAAAACCGTCCAATTCTCGTCCTTTTAGCAACATTAATTTTTCTCGATGTACCACTCGGTGACACGCTGAGTGGTTATTACCTCACTGAGTTTTACAGAACTTTCAATTAAGTTGGGGATCCAAACGGCGGACAAAGTCGAGGTTACCGACCTTTTTGGTGCTCGCCGAGTTTTACACACTCCAACCTTATAATTTTTTGAGTGCAATGGGGGTCTAAGTCTGGCTCGCCAACCTCTTCGACGAGCCGCTTACTGGATATCTAGCTCGTCAACCTGCACTTTTCCTCACATTTTACACTTCAACCTGCAAAATCAACACACGATTATTTCTAAAACAAAAGAAAAGCAAATAACACTTGGGTTGCCTCCCAAGAAGCATCTTAGTTCATGACGTGGCATAACGCAAGTCCTCACTCGTCCTTCATTCTTGTGTTTTGCCATAGTATCAGTAGGCAACCCCCTTGTTGTCTAGGGTTTAAATGAGACGAAAACTAACCCATTTGTGTCTCCAACTGCTTGATAGAGACGGAGTGATAAGTAATCGCCTGGCTAAGGGTCGATACATCTTCCTTCATTTCTTTCAAAATTTTATCAAACCCTTCAACCTTGTTTAGAATACGAGAGAGAATGTCCTCAGAACGACCACCCTAAGAATCTTTGAAATTTTGACCCTCATGGGAAGGAACATACATATCCTTCTCCCCATCTCTTCCTTTCAAGTGGGGTTTCGATCCGTTCTCTCTTTCACGATCTGTCCAACCTTCATCCCTCAAGTATTTGCACAATAACCACATCTTTGGTTGGCTAGAAAATTCACCTCCACATTATACAACGCTTTAAAGTTGTCCTCTTTGGGATTCACACCCATGACATTGACACTCCTAGCACCAGCTCCCATGTCATATTTAGACAAAATGTCAAGTTGGGTCATGATCTTGGCCATGTTTTGATCCCTCTCTTGGTCTTTCTCAAGTTGCTCCTTGGTTAATTTGAAAGTGATAGGGGAGACTTGATCCTCGCGGGTGTACCATACCCGATTGACTTTTGTCATACCATCCAAGAGTTGGGCTGCTATAACATAAGGTTGTTGCATGAAACCTCCCGGAGAAAGTTGGTCACCTACTCCCTTGTTTACCGAATTAAGGCTTCGGTAAAAGTATTGTATCATAAAGTTGTCATGAAAACTAATGAGTTGTGCATTGCAGCATCAACTTCTTAAATCGTAGTCAAGTCTCATGGATTGTCTCACCCCCTAGACGCTTGAAGCTCTGAATGTTGTCATGAAGTGTCATTATCTTCAAAGGAGGGAAAAATCGCACTTGAAATTCAGTGATAAGATCTTCCCATGAAGTGATGGAGTAACTTGGCAATTCAGCCAACCACTTACACGCTTCTCCCGTTAGAGAAAACGGGAACAACTTCAACCGAAGTGACTCTTGGGATATTTTCTGGAAGGAGAACGGCCCGCAAACATTAACAAAATTTCTAATATAATCATGTGGATCCTCATGAGCCAAACTACCAAATAACCCTTTCAATTGCAAGAGCTGCAGCATGGTGCTAGTAATGTGGAACGCAGCGTTCCGTTAAACAGAGGTAAATGAATGGCACTAATTTCACCCATTAGATGGGGTCATTAGCATTTGGCTCATTGACATCATTTAAATTTTTTATGTCATCTTGGTGGTCCACTTGTCTACCATTTCTTCCGTTGACACTTAGATCCCCTGTTTCAAAACACAAAACAATAAACCAAAATTAAAAGTAAGTAGATTCAACTATGACTAAAAAGAAAAAAATTCAACTTCACCAAAAAAAATCTCAAACAACACCACTCCCTGACAGCGGCGTTATTTTGATTGAATAACGCTAACAAAGACACTTCATCCAATTTTAAGTGTCAACGATTTTTAATCAGTATATAACCCAACTAAATGAGTTGGAGTCGAATCCCACAACGAGTGATACGTGTTTGAGAATCAATCGAGAAGTATGAATATGATCAAATTAGTCATAGAAATAGACTTTGTCGAATAAAAACATCATTCAAATTAAGGGGTGACACAAATGTCAAATGAGGGGTTTTGGTTTAAAATTATCAACTACAACAGCAACAAACCATAGAAAATAACAACAATGAGTTAGGTTCTTGGGATGTGATACAATTATAGGATAATATAGATAAATGGGTGTCGCGCCCCATTTTTAGTAAAACGGGTTTTGTGCACGACCTAACAACTCTTTTGGGTTTTGGAGTTTGAAGAGTCGCCACCTAACAAATTAAGGCGCGTTAGGGAACCTATCTAACCTAACTAAGTCTAACTAAGGTCAACAAGCCAGAGATCAGGGTAAGGGTTCAAATTACCTCGAGGGAAAGATGTTAGGCATCCCTCGAGGTCCACAAATGTGAGTTTCGATCGTATCTCATGCAATTTGTGTGGGGGTTGCAAGTAGTAATTAAGGTCACTTCATTATTATTTTATTATTTAATTTAACATGCTAGCTAAGAGGTGACATAATATTAAACAATTAAAAAATTTGTTGTTTTAATTAATTTAAACATGCAAAGCTAGGTGATAGCAATAAATAAAACATATATAATAAGCAATTAATAAAGAGATAAGCGAGAGGATAGAAAAGAGACAAATAAACAAGGAAACAATTTTATTATTTATTTTAGACTACCCCAAATAAATATAATTATCAAACAAATAAAGGGGTAAAAGGGAAGGGAGACTCTAAGAGAGACTTTTGGATCAGCACTCGACTTTTCTGTTTTATTTTTCGATAGGCTGCCGTATAGGGACAGACAAAACCAAGGTTTGTCTTTCAAGTCTGAGTCGATGTCATCATCTCCATAGGGCCAACTACCCCTACCCCACCACCGCATGCATTTCGTACCTAAATGGTGCCTAGTCGTCCCAACTTGATGTCCAAGAGGCATTGGACTTAATAGGGTGGGTTAGACAAGAAAACATATGGCCCTCCTAGACACCAAGTCAAACAAAAAGACAAACAAGACGGTCATTTTAGCACGATAAGTTTCAATTTTGCCTCTAAATTTTAATTAGACATGCTTGCAAACAACACATAATTGTGAAAGGTCTTCATGCTAAGTGTGTGAGTATACAAACAGGCAAACATTAAAGCAACAAAGAATTAAATAGGTAAAATTATTACTAGACACTTTTAAAAGCACGCGGATAGTTATCTAATTATTTTTTTAAAGGTGACCAACAATTGTTATAAAAATGCAGATTTTGGTATTAAGTTGATTTTAAAGTGAGCAACAATTAGACATGATAGATTTTGTTTTATTTGATTTCCAAGTAGCAAAGAAATGATCACACATACATAAATATATATAAAAGAAGGCAACTTCAAAATATTAATGCAGACAATTATTTAGAACAACTTTTACTAATTTAAAGCATGAAATTATTTTTAAAGAACGACAATAAAATTATTATTAATGCAGCAAATTATTTTAGACAAGTGACAAATTTATTATTAGTGTAGAAAATTATTTTAGAGCATTGACATATTTACAAATTGGTTATTAAACGCTAAAAATATATTGTTTAGGCAAAAAATAATTACAATGTAGAAATTAACTTAGAAAGCCGATTATTATTAATGCAGAAATATTTTTAGACAATCATTTTATTGGATGCAGAAAATACTTTTTTTTTGAAGTTGTAAGCAGTCTATAGGATGCAGGCATTAGATTTTTTATTTTTTAGGCGGCAGAAAATGACTAATATTAAGCAGATTTTAACTAGGAGCAGATTAGCTTAAATGGGACTAGCATGCAGGAAATAAATTATTTATTAGGTGGCTAAGTGATTATGCACAATGTAGGAAATCAATTTTTCCTTTAACAGTAATTAAATAGAGTAAACAATATTTAAAGTAGCAAATGCAAAAATTAATATTAGGACTTTGAATGGCACCAAGGCATGTAATGCAGAATTAATCATGATGAGCAAATTAGTATGCAATTTTGTTAATTTTATCTTTTAAGTGACAGGAATATATAATTACGAAGCAAGAGATGTACCAAATGTTTATTTCAGTTATCTAGCATGCTAAAATTATTAGAGAAATGATTTTAACAAGCCAATTAAACCTTATTAATTAAGTCCTCTATGCATGATTTTCTAACTAAATATAATTAAACCTAAACTGATTTCTAACCCAAGAATAACAATGAAAATTGCTTGAAAACTATGTGTATACATACCAATATATAAAAAAATTATTTAAATCCTATAGGCATGATATCTAACACAAATAAATTTGCAAATTAGCATATACTTCCCCCTCCCCTTAGGCGATCCCCAACTACATTTTATATATGAGAGTGTTTTAGAGTTATACATTATTACAAAAATCCAAATAAATAAATAAGAAAATACATTCAAATACATAAATTAAACAAGGTAATTTTTTTTCATAGCTAATCTTCGACTTGAACTTCAAGTTTGAAACTTGTCGAAGCAATCAAATACGCTACACAAGTAATCATATTTATTTTAGACAAGGTGAGACACATACGCACACATTTAACGACAAATTATACATATAGAAAATAATAGCATAACAAACTTACATAAATGTATGAATGCAAAAATAATATAAACGCTAATTAAGAATACTAACCGGTTAAGCAGAAAAGAAATAGTAGCGATGAAAGCAAGTTGATCCAGCTCTTACTCGAACAAAAGCAAAGGCCAAGAAAGCACTTGAAGTTTACTGGAATCTTAATTTATTTTTAAGACTAGCAATAATATGAGCAATGAGAGAATGAGAGAGTTAATATAAACGCTAATTAAGAATATAACCGGTTAAGCAGAAAAGAAATAGTAGCGATGAAAGCAAGTTGATCCAACTCTTACTCGAACAAAAGCAAAGGCTAAGAAAGCACTTGAAGTTTACTGGAATCTTAATTTATTTTTAAGACTAGCAATAATATGAGCAATGAGAGAATAAGAGAGTTAAGAAGTCTAGCTCTTGTACTGAGAAGTGAGTGAATAAGTAATGAGAACTTAAGAGAAAAGTGAGTGAATGATGAGTGAATAATAATGAAGAGAGGGGGTCTTATTTATATAGCAAAGAGGGGGAACACATAAGGTAAATAAATATTTTAAGGAATCAAATAAATATACTATTTTCCTTATTTTAAAAGAGAGCCAAATCAGCAAATTTTAAAATATTTCATTACCAAATTTATTTTTATTTTTTTTAAAGAAATACCCTTGGAGGGGTAAGGGGCTAAGCAACATCCCCAGGCCTTAACATTAATAACGGAAAATATACACGGAGGGGGACCTCAACCTTACCTCCATCCTATTAGATGGTTCCGTAATCCGCATTCTACTAGGAATGCCGATTCGTCACCCTACAATCAAAAGAAGAGATCAAGTACTATGCATCTAAAAAAGAGGGCTCCTCTCTGTACATCATATCTAATAAACTTAAATGAGGGAGACTCTCCCCTTACAGATATAAGCAGCAAAAATTCTATCATATTCAAAGAGACTATGTCTATTGACATAGTCTAATTGAATAGGCTCCTAACCAAAATTAACAAACAAAATTAAGGCGTTTCATTAATCCTCTTAAGTCTCTTCCTTCTAAAAGAGGACATACCAAGTTTTTCCAGAATGTAACTTCCTTTTGCTAGTATTGGTAGTTGCTCCTTGACATACAAATGTTGAATTATGTCCGTGTTGTGGCTGTGCTTTGCAAGTCTATCCGCTGTAAAATTTGCTTCCCTGTAAGTGTGAGTAATTTTGAACTGCTCAAGTTGTTGGATTAAAGCTTGAAGTTCTCTGATATATGGTTGCATCCTCCATGGCGTGTCTTGAATTTTTGCTATCCATTGAATGACCAATTGAGAATCTGTCTCCAAGTGAATTTTGTTGTATCCATGCTGGATGCACCACATTGATCCATATGAAGCTGCTTGAGTCTCTGCTTGGTTAATAGTTCCATTGCCTAAAGGAATAGCAAAAGCATAGATCATATTCCCTTGATAGTCTCTCACGATGCCGCCTCCGCCAATTTTCCCGGGTTTGTTGAGAGCACTCACATCCAAGTTTAATTTTAATAAGGGCTAAGATGGGGCCTTCCAACTAATTTCCTTAACCATAACTTCATGTTGACATTCCATCACCATAAGGCTTAAATTGTTCCACTTGTTCGGCCATGCAATTTGCGGATAAACAGTGGTTAAGAGTAAAGTAATGTCTTTCTGAATTAAGTACATTACCCGGATAGTGCTAGATTGCTTCGCGCCATATTTTGCTGAACATCGATTTTTCCATAGGTTCCATAGGATGATTATTGGCAGGCTTTGGTTGTACAACTGATGCGCCTCATTTTTATGCTCCAAATTCTTCCATCTATGTAATAGCATATGGACTGAAATGTGTTCATGTTGTATACCTGCATTCCTTGCATAAAATCTCCAAATATTGTTAGCAAATGAACCTTCAATGAAGATATGCTGAATAGTATCGCTACCTGGAGCGTAACAGCAAGAGCATTGGGCCGGATCCATCCCGAATTGTATTATGTTATCATTAGTTGGGAGTTTGTTGCGAAGAGCCCTCCAAACTAAAAAAGACATTTTAAACGGGATGAATTTATGTCAAATGCCTTTGCTTATTACCCTGTTATTACCTCTTTTTCTAACTAGATCCCAAGCCGAGTAACATGAGAATTGTCCTTTCTCGCTGATTTTCCAAATAGTCGTGTCTTGGATATTAGCTTCCTGATTTGCTTCTTGATTGAGTTTAATGCCGAAGATTATGGGTACCAAATCTGGTGGGAGAGATTGTCGAATGCTCGCTTCATTCCAGTCCCCATTAATCATGAAATAAGAGATGGGAGTATTATTAAGGCTAGTGATGTAATCACAAAGATTCGCTATAGGTCCTTCCCCTGTCCAGTCATCCTACCAGAAGGAACTATTACCCGAATTAACCTTCCAAAAAATCTGCTGTTCTGCCATCTCCCTGTTTCTTATCATGAATTTCCAGCAAAGAGATTGCCCTGCAGCCAGCTTCCTAGCAACCGGGTGAGCGCGTTGGCAATATTTTGCTTTCAAAAATCGACCCCAAAGAGAGTTCTTTGTCCTAAAGTTCCACCATTGTTTCAGTTGAAGAGACTTGCTAACATCTTCAATCCTTCTAATACCTATACCTCCTTATTCAATAGGAAGACAAAGATTATCCCAAGACGACCAATGATATTTTCTTTTGTCTTTATACCATCCCCAAAAGAAATCTGCAAACGCCTTTTTAATGTATCCAATAGTAGCTTTCGGCGGAGAGAGAGTTGACATAATGTGTATCGGAATGGATTGAAGAACATGCTTGATCATTGTAGCTTTGCCCCCAAAGTTCAATGTTCTAGACTGCCAACCCATAATCCTCTTAGTTATCTTGGCAACAAGCTCTGAATAAAATATAATTCTCCGACGACCAATGTACAACGGACATCCGAGATAAGTAATAGGACTGCTTTTCTGATTGAATCCCGTGATGGTCTGAATCCGAGAACTAGTGTCAGCAGGGGTCTTCTCCGAGATCATGAAGTGGCTTTTTTCTTTGTTTATGAGCTGTCCCGGGACAGCCTCATAAGTCGCTAGAGTTTTCATGATCAGATGTAAAGAATCACTTGTAGTCGAGGAGAAGATGATAATGTCATCCGCAAAGCTCAGATGATTAATTTGAGGACCCATTCTCTCCATGTGAAAATTTTGGAATCTGTGATTTTGGTAGAGCATGTTGAGCATTCCTGATAACACCTCCGCCCCTAAAATAAATAGGGATGGAGATAACGGATCCCCTTGCTTGAGTCCCCTAGTAGACTGAAAGAAGCCATACCTAGTTCCATTGATAATAATCGAATATCAGTTGTTGCTCATAATTTTCCATACTAGATCAATAAAGATTTCTCCAAATCCCATTCTTCTAAGAACTAAACAAGTATATGACCATGACACTCTGTCATATGCCTTGGCCATATCCAATTTAATGACTACATTATCACCTTCTTCGGGACGCTTAATACCATGAGTGATCTCTTGAGCTAACATGATGTTTTCGGAAATACTCCTCCCTTTAATAAAACCAGCTTGATTCTCAGAAATAAATTGAGGAAGCATAAGAGCTAATCTGTTAGCCAAGATTTTGGAAATAATCTTATTTGAATAGTTGCTCAAACTGATCGGCCTGAAATCTGAAAATCTGTTCGGATTATCAATTTTTGGCAACAGCACAAGACAAGCGTGAGAAAAGTACTTAGGCATAATATTTCCATAGAAAAAAAATTGAACAGCCTTCATAACATCCTCCTTAATCACCTCCCAACAAGATTGGTAAAATTTTCCTCCAAATCCATCCGGACCTGCCGCTGTGTTTGGGTTCATGGAATGAACCACCTGAGTAATTTCCTTCAGGTCGGGGAGTCTTTGAAGTAACTGATTCTGATCATTCGTAACCATTCTGGGAATGCAATTCAAAACCTCTTCATGGATTCTATCCTCTTTACCCGAGAACATATTTTGGAAAAATTGGCACGCCTCATTGGCAATATTTTCATCCCCTTTTATCCAGTTGTCATCATCCTTGCAGATTTGATGAATGTAAAGTTTTCTTCTTCGCCCTCTCATAACAGAATGGAAGTATTTCGAGTTCGTATCACCTTCCTTGAACCAATGAAGTTGCATTTTTTGTTTAAGAATAGAAGCTTCCATTTTCATATGTTTGATATATTGAGCATTCAGCAAATGAAGCTTGGTTCTGTTTTCCTCCGTATTACAGTGAAGAATCCTCTCTTCTGCCTCCTTAACTTGCTCCTCAAATTCAATCACTTTGGAGAAGATGTTTCCAAACTCTTGCCTAGACCAATAACTATGTTTACGAGCCAATTTTTTGAGTTTCTGATGTAACCTACACATCGGATCACCACCAACATCCTCCTTCCATGATTGCTGAACAATCTCCATAAAGTTGGAATTTTCAGTCCAAAAATTCAAGAACTTGAAATATTTAACTTTATGGTCTGTTCTAGCCTCCATTTCTAAGAGTAATGGGCAATGATCTGATCCAACAGCTGGCAGGTGAGTTACTGTGGTATGCGGCATGCATTCCAACCATTTATCATTCACCATGGCTCTGTCTAGTCTCTTCCACACACGAGCTTCCCCCGATCTCTGATTACACCAAGTAAAATGAGGGCCACTGTAACCTAGGTCGATCAAGCCACTCGCTTCAATGATGTCAATGAACTCCAAGCTTTTATTCATATTATACGGAATTCCTCCATATTTTTCTTCAACCGACGTGATGATATTGAAATCTCCAATTGTGCACCATGGTTCGATCATATTAGAAAAATTGTACAATCTATCCCAAAGTGGCCTCCTCAGATGTTCTTTGCACTTTGCGTAGATACTAGAAAATATGAACTTGTCCGGATGCTCCACATGCTTGGTCATAAGTGTAATGTGTTGATCATGGATTTCCAAAACATCACAGTGCACTTCCTTGTTCCGGAAAACCCATATTTTACCGTTATCATTACAAACAGCATGGTCCATCATCAGAAGCATCATAAATTTGTCAAATGAGAATTATCCACAAAAGGTTCCAGAATAACAATGATTGATAAATTGTGCATTTTCCTGAAATTTTGAAGTCGTTCAAAAGAGCCTTGGGTGTTAATACTCCTCGCGTTCCAGCAGATCGCACTAATCATTAAAAACCTTTACTCTTGGATCTGGTATTAGGCCTACTCATACTAGCAGATGTATTATCCTTGATCAAACTCTGGTTTTGTCTAGCAGTCTTCCTACCTGAGAGAGGCCATGTTGATCCGTGGCTTCTTTTATCTCTGCATTCTGTTCACTTTGGAATGTGGATCCAAAAGCCTTAATCAAATACTCTGCAGTTTCTCCCCCATCATTATCTTTTTCAAATTCATTCAAGGATTGATTGTCGGTATCATATTCATCTTCGGAGTTTACAACATCATAATCTGAGTTTTCTTTCTCATTTCCTCGTAACCTGTTTTCCTTTTGAGCTTGATTCATATCTCCTTGCAACCCTGCTTCTCTTTGTTTCCGCCTCTTAATAGCTTCTCTTCTCTTTTTACTCGGCTTGTTTTGACTCTTATTTTCATTTTGATCTTGGTTTTTAGTATCCCCTGTTTGTTGTTGCACATTGTCTTTATCAGTCACTCTGTCCCCCCTCCCTATGGTTTCCCCTTCCTGCACATTAGAATGTTTCTCCCGACCATCTCCTCCCTTACCTCCAATAACTACATCAGCTGTCCCAACAGTTAAACCATATTCAATATTATTACTACGGGGCTGCTGGGGTATGGGGAGAGATAAGTCAATACCTGGGCTTTTTATTGTTGTATTTGTTGTCTCCTTGTTGTTATGGTGCTGTAATTCTGTTGTTGAGTTATTTTTCTTACCTGCCTTAGGAGTCTCATATCTTATTGTAAGTGTGTCATCCTTGTTAACTTGTAATTCCTCTGCTGCAGGTTGTTGGTTCCCCTGACTCTCCTTTGACTTCTTGCTTGTCTTATTTATTATATCTTCTTCTGAATCACTTTTGCTTGTTGTCCTAGTTATGTCTTTCCTTCGATTTTGTTGATCTTCACTCTTGTCTTTGACTTCGACATTTTGTGTTAGATGTTCTCCTTGTTCTTCCTCTGCAAGAGAATTGTAAGTATTACTAGTGTTTAAAAGAATTATACCATCTTTACCTGCATTGTCATTGGTTTTGTTAAAATTTTCTTTGTGTTGAGTTGATGTAGCCCTCCATATCATGTTGGTGTTGTTTTATTCCCCAGTCTTATGATGTCTCTTCCTTTGTGTCTGCCATTGCTTGGTTGTGTCCTCTTGTGTTCCTTGCTTGTGTTGAATTTGAGTTGCATCATGTTGCCTTTGTTCCGAGTTGGGCACTGCTTGTTGCCTTGCAGGGGGGATCCCTTCATTCCCATTTTGCTGCTGGAATTGCTGCCTTTCAAAACCTGCCTGCGCCTTGTTGTTATTGTCCTCTTCCCTTCTCTTAATAGTGCACTGATCATCTGTATGGCCTTGGTGCTTGCAGTGCATACAATATGGGGGAATATCTTCATATTGGACTTTGATCCAATGCCCTTTATTAGGGTGGGAGTTTTTGAATCCTAACCACACATGGACAGGTAATTCCTTAGTTAAATCAACCAGTACTTTCACTCGAGTGATGCTGCCTCGAGTTTTTTGTGATGAAGGTGAGTCCAAATATAATACTTTGCCCACTGATTCCAACACGGTTGTCAATAGGACTTTGTCATAACAATGCCATGGAATGCCAGGTAGACTCACCCAAATAGGCACTAGAGAGGTTTCCTCATCCGGAGAGAAGTCCGGAGTCCATTTTTGAATTCACATAATCTGCCCTTCTATCGTCATTCGAAGTTTCGTCCACACCATTTGATAATCTAGCTCATTATCAAAGTCTATATACACATGTCTCGAATTAAAGTGAGATATCTTCACCCCTCCCGCTAACTGCGTTTGTCGAATAAAACTCTTCCGAACAAGCTCCATTTTAGGCATAGTGTTAGTGAACTTTCCAACCAACGTAAACTTGCAACTGGCAGCTAATTTTACGTAATAATCTTCCTCATCTATGAGTACAGCCGGATATCCTTGCCTAGTAGTGTGGATAGGGTCATTCAACACAATTGGTATTTCTTTTTTGGCTTGGTTATATCTCAATCTCGCAGCATAGGATTGCACTATCGTATAGGGAGCTGGTTCCTGTCCACTTTCTTGTTCATTTTGCTCCTGCTGGTGGTTGTGATTTTGTCTCCCATTCTCCATGCCTGCACGACCATTAGAAATAGTGTTTTTGTTTCCTCCCAAATTAGGAACATACCTGGTGAAGTTATTAGATATTTTCGGGAATTGTTGGTGATATGCCATGTTTTCTCGATTAATCCCAAATTCCTCATTGTATTCTTGTTCAGGTACATTTCTCCGGTGGGGTTGACTCTGCTCCATTTCTTGTGCTTTAGCAATGTTCGTTGATTCAACCTGCACTTCAGACATAGTAGCTGAAATATTAGTAGTGGGATATTTACCTTGTCTATCCCCTGCCTTATTGGAAACCAGAGTTTGTTCATTTCGTTTGTGAGGAACTCGATTCCGACTAGAACTTTCAGTTGCCTGAGCTTCCTTATGTTCTGCTTCCACCATATCTTCTGAGCTGACTTCCTTCATTTCGTCAGATACTTGAGCTACTGATTTAGGAGTAGCTTGTTCTCTGCTAGGTGAGCCACTAACTCCACTTCTATTCTGCGCACAGACTTCCTCGATTTCGGTTACATTTTCATCAACATTTTGAGTTTCTATTTGGATCTTGTGTGCTGATGATTGTTGGGGAGTAGTTCTTTTATCTTCGCAGCTTCATTCTGCTATAGATCCAGCTGTGTTATGAGCTTGGATTTGAACTGGTGCTTTCTCCATTTTTCCATCTAAGTGTTGTCTTCCTATTTGAGCTGGTGAAATAGCCATCTCTGCTTTTTGAGATGGGCTACTCTTTTTAGTAGGAGTTCGATTGGCTTCGTCCTTTGTTTCGCGATTCACCATATTGTTTTCCGGTGAGTGTATCACGTTGGTGCTGTCGGAATCTGCGACAGAGCTGAGTATTGTCAGTGGAGAGTGTTTTTCCTTATTCGCATCCGGCGAGATTGTAACCTTGTCATTTTGAACCTCCCGCTCCCTTGTCTTTGTTTCCGGAGGTTTGGGGTCAACTGTCGGCGTCTCACTCGTCATTGGTGAGCTCAACCGGCGGCAGACTAGCCGTTGGACAAGAAGGAGTTACCGTTATTTTGAGAGAAGTTTTTTTTTTAGAAGAGTAAAGATCGATCAGGCTTGTTAAAGGAAGAAAATTAAGAGTTGTAATTCATTACCGAATATAAACAAGCAAGAATAAAAATTAGAATTAATAATAATATTTTCCTTAAAAAAAGAAGAGCCAAAATCGGAAAGATTTAAAATTATTTTTACCAAATATAAACAAAGAAGGACAATATTTTTTCCTTAAATAGAGAACTGAATGTGAATAATTTTGCAATTTACCAAATAAGACTAGTAAGAGATTATTCAATTTTTGATTAAGATGAAAATAAACCGATTAATAATAATTAACAAAGCACTCACCAAATCTATTAACCTTAAATAGAGAGGAAGGATCACATAACACCAACACTATTAAATTATGCAGATTAACCAATTAGGCAGGAGCTGATTTCACACAATCAAGAAGTAATAATATGCTATTCACACAACTAAAAATTTAAAGGAAGGGTATCAATTGGCAGAGACAATATTCACATAATAATATATAATAAACTACCCTAATTAACGAATAAGAAGATTGACAAGCTCAATAATCAGTTCGACATGAGCCATTGGAGAAAACTATCAGGCAAATTGATTAATTATTTATTATCGCTCTTGACAAATTTAAGCAAGTATTAGGGCATTAATCACGAGAGGATTATCATTGGAGTCGCAACAAATTGAATGGAAACATATTATAATCCGAGTAAACAAATAAAGTAGAAGTCGAAGAACACAAACATTTGCAAGTATATGACATAGTAATGGCAATTTGGGCAGAAATTTAAGCAACCCAAATCTGCAAATAATAGAGTAAAACGAGCAAATGATTGAAGGATCATAACTATTCATGCTTAGAACGAGATTCACAACTATTGTTCAAGGAGATCACAAAACCATAGATGGAATTAGGAAAAGATTGTGAGAAAAGTAAATAGTAAATTAAACAAAAAAAAGAACCCGGACGGATCTGTCGAGATCCGTCTCAAACGAAAAACTCCAGCACTTTATGTGAAGCTGCTGAATGTCGTTGTTGTCGCCGCTGGTTGGAGCTGTTGTTCGTCCTGCAGCGAGAAGAGAAAAGAAAGGAAGGAGAAGAGAGGAGAAGACTCACCGGAGTTCCGCCATCTCCGTGCTGCTGCTGGCCGTCCGCTGGCCGCTGCTGCTATTGTCGTGCGCCTCTCCAGGCGCTGCTGGTGAGCCGCTGCTATCTCTCGCCGGCTGCCTGGCAGCTCGCCACTGCTGCTGGTTGTTGCTTCTCGCCATCGCTGAAGAAAAGAGAGGGAGACAGCAAGGAGAGGAGGAGAGAAAAGAGAGTGAGGGAAGAGGAGATGGAGAGAGGGAGAAAGAAGAAGAGGAAGATGGGAGGAGAGAGGAGATGAGGGAGGAGTGTCGCCACCTCTGGTGGGTGGCAATTTCCGCCGGAAAAAAATGGAGAGAGAGAGGGGAATGGGAGGGGCGGCGGCTGCCAAGGAGAGGGAGAGAGGAGAAGAATGAGAATATTTTTTTTTAGGTTTTGGTCTTTTGGTGTTAAAGAAGGAGAAAGGAAAAGTTGATCTCAACTGTTAGATTATATAGAGATGGAGGGTTAGGATTCGATTAGAATTTAACGAATTAAACGGACGGACAAGATTAAAGCTGAAGTCTTAAAATCAAGTTGGATTGAAGATTGGAATGGCTAAAATTGCAATAGAAATTGGCTAGAATTAAAATGAAAGGGTGACTATAATTGAAATAAAATTGAAATTGAATAGGCTAGAATTTAAAAGATTTAAAGAAATGCTATTCAATTCAAATACTACAAATATTATAATATTTTTATATAAATAAAGTCACTTAAATTTTAAAATGCTTAACTAAAATAATTATTTCAAAATTTATTAATGATTTTTTAAAATATTTATAATAATTTTAAAACATACTAAAATATATATATATATATATATATATATATATATATATATTTATGCGAAATCGACTAAGATTCTAAACTTAAAATAAATTTTAAAATACATATCTAATCGAATAGCATCCCTAAAAATGGTTAAAGTTCGATCAAAATTGGGTATCAACAATGGGTATTTACAACTCTTAGGAAATAGTTGTATATTAGTGAATAAGCTAAGCCATAGAGGGAATAAATTTTCTCTCAAACTATTTATTTCGAATCAAGTTGATTAATCTCAAACATCATCAAGCAAGCAAAATAAGATCAGTCCACACCTTAGTCTATTCACTCTCTCGAGCAGAAAATATGGGATTTAGTTTAGGATACACTCTCTCGAGTTGAATCCATGTCAACCCAATATCCACTGACCATCAATCAATAATCTTGGTTTTAAAATCTCCCTCGAGCAAGCTAAAAACACAAAGGTAGAACTGCATGTGCAACTACAATTCTTAAATTAAACCACAATTACTGAAACTCAATTCTAAATAGCATTTAAACTAACAATTAGCAATACCCATATACTAAATCAGCCCATAATCACATAATCACACCCCAAGAATTGAGGTTTTAGCGAGATATCATAAAAAAGATGAAAATCGTTTCGAAATTGAGTTTCCATTGACTGGGTAAGATTGATTTCGTTCCTACAATGTTCCAATTCGAAGAATCTCAAAGACCCACTTCCAATTTCTCGAAAGTGAAAAATATTCAATTCTCCAATCTTCAGAAAACTGGAAAAAAACTTGTCTCAATACTCAGAATTCAATATGATTCGAAATGAAATTTTATAATCATAATCTTCACGATAAACCAAATATTCAAGAATGTATTTAAGTCACAATAAATGTGTTGTTAAGAGTTATTCAACGCAATAAGTCGGGCTCGCCGACTAGCTCGGTGATTAATCCTTTGGTCAGTTTCATCGCTCTTTTACCTTGGACTTCAGCATCCTTAAGGTCTGTGACTTTGTGCGATCCAACACTGCATCGCGGATCCTCTCGACGATCCGCCGACTGCTCTTTTCTCTCGCCAACATAGTTTTCTCCTTCAATGTTTGGCACACTGAAACTTTAGACATTCAAATAGCCATTCGGTGACTCGTCAAACGGACTTGGTGATCACCAGGCCTGCTTTTCTTCACTCTTCCATCTCACTTTGTTCCTTTTTGCAAATTAGTTTCCTTGCTTTGTTCCTCAATCCACATACCTGGAAATCATGTGTTTTACATCAATCATGAATACAAAATAAACATTTGAGGAAACTAAATCATTGTAAATAAAGCTCTAAATGAGTCTAAATATCAAACTCATCGGTAGGCTCGGGTCGTGATACTTTTCCACTTTTTTAACCAAAAAATATAAGAAATTTAAAATCCCCACCCCTATAAAGAGAGTAATTTTAAGAAAATAACTAAAATGGGACCTAACCCAGACTCAAACGTGTTACCTGCAATAATATTCGCTTATAATCACGCAACATAATTTTTTTATTCTTTTTAAATAAGTTATTATTCTAATTTAGTAAATAAAGTACTTATGTTGACAGACCCAATGCAAAATATCATGACAAATGCAAAAAATAAGACCCAATACAAACACACACAAAATTGCCTTTTTACAAATTAATCCTTCATTAATTTTCCAACAAAAACTTTAATGCACAGAATTACTTAATGATACTCCATTACTTTCGTAGCATAATTTCACTCCATCTGTTCGAATATTGCAATCTTCTAAAGCTTGCACAACATCATCATAATTCTTGTATTTTCGGTATAAACTTAAGCTAACTGCAATGGTCAAATTACCACATTCTTACCAACTTCAATAAATACCTTGTTTTTTTATCTTTAAAAACAACCAGAGGTGGCTCGACAATGTTAAAAAAAAAAATGCGCCTTAGGCCCCCAAATTTAAGGGGCCTCATTTTTTATAATAATAGGTCATAAGTTATTATTTTTTAACAAATATTGAATTCTCTTTGTAGAAAAAGTTAACTTTTCATGAAAAATGAAGGAAATATTAGAAGAAATTTGACATATTTGAAGTATTATATCTCATGAAAAATAATTTAAAATAAAAATGGTTATATTATTATGTGAAAATTAGAAGAAATCAGTAACATAAAAGTTATCAACAATACAAGTTTAAGGCCCTTTTTGATTTTCGCTTTATGCCACCAATATGCTTGTGCCGCAACTGAAAATAACATAGACGTACTTGCCCATGAAACGAAAGTTATCAATTAATAGAGAGTTGTTGCAAAATGAAGAAAAATGGAGAATGACCAAAAATTTGGAACACATAGTGCTCTCAATAGAGTATTGCAATTGATTTAATTTTTAAATGATAATTATGAACGAAAATAAAGGGCTTTTAAAATGAAGAAAAATGGAGAAATACCTAAAGGTTGACAGAAATATAATGCTCTCAAATCTCAATAGAGTATTGGAGTTAATATAACTTTTTTGGACCGTGTGATTTGAAAAGAAAAAAGTATAGGTTTGATTTTTAAAAAGTGGTTTCAATTTCAAAAGGTAGTGGTTTAATAGATTTCAAAATGGTTTACTTTAGAGGAAACTTTGGGTACAATAAAATAATGAATTTTCCCTATCATCCTTTCCATCCTTCGGAAATTACGGCCTTACCCCGAAAAAGTAAGATTGTGCCATTTTGTGCAAATTTTTTTTTTTTTTTATCCTTCCAAATATATTTTTCGTTTATTTATGGGTAGCCGGGGAACGTCAATTATCCCATGTTTTGACCATGAAGTTTGGGGTTGTCTTTGACTTGACGTAGTCTAGTTAAGAATAGAAATGTGACATTGAAGGATCGGTCAAAATTCGTAGACTTTCTTTTGAATAGATCAAGGTCATCTTTTTATTCGAAATAGAGAAAAGACATAAAATAACACCTGAAGTTATCCCGAATTTTAAAAAAGATACTTCATTATGTGGGCGTCCTATACCCCCTAAACAATTCTTAAAAAATATTATTACATTATTTTTCGATGAATTTCAGATTTTAAATGGCAAGTGTTATCACATATCAATCATTGTGTGACACATGTTAATTTAATTTGAAATATTTTTTTATTTTAAGTTTTTTTTTTATTTCTCTCTCTTACTTTTTGACTTATTTAATTTTAATTTCATTTTAAATTTTACTTCATCTTCCACCCCTACTTTCAAGCTATCCTTTTCTCCATTTTCTTTCTTCTTTTTTCCCCTCTTCTTCACCTCCCACCCACACCTTACCCCACCTCCACGTCAAGTTGAGCCCCTCCCTCCATTTTATTTCTTTATTTTTCTTTTTTAGTCAAATTTCTTTCTTTTCAGAATTATACTATTTTCTAGACTTTGTTGAATTATTGATAACAAAACTAAATATTTTTCTAAGAAAAATCAAAATTTTGAAAGTATCATCAATTAATTTATCTCATTTTCATATAACTTCAAAACTAGAAATGATAATTTTGAAAGAAATTAAATTCTCCGAAAATTCAAAAAGTTTGATTGAAATTTGGATAAAAAGAACTAAATAATACCTGCTAATCATCTTGAAATCTAATGGGTTTATCAAATTATTCGAAATGTAATAAATATTTAGATATAATTTTAAAATTGAATAGAGTTAAACTAATAATAGTAAAAAAGGGAGGTGAAGTTGTGGTAAAAATTACACTAAAAGTTAGAAGCTACAGAATATGACAATGAATTTTTTAAGAAACAGGAAGAAAGAAAAACAAAAAAAATAAGGAGAAAAAATCAAAATAATAAGAAAAACGAGAAAATATATTTTACAGCAAAATACTTGTAAAAATAAAATTATATTCGTTTTCTTAATTTGTTCACGCTCTTTAAGAGAGTGCATACACTCTCCATGCTCGGTGGACAAAAAATAATGTAATAATATTAATTCAGGATTGTTTAGGAGTACTAGGACGCTTGCATAGTTTAGGATAAGATATTATATACAATAATTATCTATGATACTATACATCCAAATTTAAAATATTTTACAACTTCGATGATATGGTAGTCAAAATCAAAAATATTGCTACCCTTCATACAGTAGCTAACGTTACTTCCATTACTCATGACAAGCAATTCTTTTTGCTAATCTATATATATGCATAAATGAGGATCTTCAGTCGGCTGATGTGGCATGCCTCTATGATCAGGCAATTTACTTATTTTTTTTATTTTTTATAGTTTTTTAAATACTTTTCTCGCACTAAATACAATATGATTTATTATATTACCTTCAATATATTAAGCATTAATCGCATAGCAAGAATGGAAATAAAATTATTATTTATGGACAATAAAGGTTTAATTACAATTTTATTATATTTAAGGAAAGGAAAAAATTCAATGTTCTATAATCACATTCAATATTTAATTGCAAATTTATTATATTTAAGGAAAGAAAAAAAATTCAATGTTCTATAATTACATTCAATATTTTAAGCATTAATTGACATAGTTAGAAATGAGAAGAAGATCCGTTTCAGATTATTTTTTTCCTGTATATTTTAATCCAAAACTTTTGGCATTCTCTATAATATTCAACTAATTCATTGCAGTAATTGATATAATTGGAAATGGAAAGAAAATCCGTTTCAAAAAAATATTATTCTATTATTCTAATTTGAAATTGTAAGCATTCTCTATAATATTCCGCCAATTCATTTGCCAATTTTATTATTAACATAACGATAAAATATTATGAAAATATAAAGAGAATTGCCATTTAAGGAAAATGAAAATTTAATTACGGCCTATATATTTATCTATTTTATTCTAAACAAAGTTGTTCTTCTCTTACAAATCAATAAAGCTATAAAAGAAGGGCAACTTTCGCATATAGCAAATATAAAATTTATATTTGTATGTTATAACAAAGTTTGCATAATTGCACTCCATAGCAAACATATATATGTATAATTCGCTATACATATACAATTGAAGCGAATTGTATAAAACGAAGTGTATAAAACGAGAAAGAGAAAGATTTGGGTAGAGAATTATATAAAACGAAGTGTATGAAACGAATTGTATAACTATAAGTGTATAGAACGATTATATACAATTTGAATTTGTATAAAATGAGAAAGAGAGAAAGGCAAAAGAGACTTGGGCAGGGAATATACAATTGAATCGAATTGTATAAAACGAGAAAGAGAGAAATTATATACAATTTGAATTTGTATAAAACGAGAAAGAGAGAAAGGCAAAAGAAACTGGGCAGGGGACTATTTTTATTATATAATTATAAGTGTATAGGACGAAAATATATGTATTTGCGTGTGTATATACAATTTCTCTCCCTCTTTACAAGCAGAAACGAAATGTATTTCGTTTCTGTTTGTATAAGCGAGAGAGGCGAGGGTGGCAAGCGAGATCTGGGAGAGGGGAGAGAGGAGAGCAAAAATATATGTATTTATACAATTTCCTCTCGCTTTATACAAATAGAAACAAATTTTATACACTTTTTGTATAAAAGTGAGAGAAAGCGAGCGAGAGATGGAGATAGAGCGGCGAGCGGCGAGCGGCGAGCGGCGAGCGGCGAGCGAGAGTTTGAGGGAGAGAAATGACTGGCAAACAGTTTGCTACGGGGCATAATTAAATCAAAGGATGGTTATATCATTTAATTTGATTTATTAGTTTGCCATTATATACAATTTTCTCATAAAGAAAAACATTATCAGCCCACTAATCAAATTCATAAAACTTTTTTCTATTCACCATTTAACATCATTAATCTTTTTTAATATCTTTGTCTATTCCTTCTTAATGATATTACTAAATTACAATCAAGACATTTAATACTATAAGTTACAATATTATATTATGATTATAATTGTGACGACCCGCTAGGTCATTTTATGAACTAGGACTATTTTGACTCCTTTTGAAAATTTAAAGGGATATTTTTACACTATTCGATAACTAGGAGTATCTAGTTGATGAGAATTTTATTAAATAGTTAATATAGTGATAGTTAATGGGTCATATGTATAAATACTCCTTACAATTTGACTCATATAATTTAAATAGATTAATAGGTTATTTTAGAAAAGGAAGTAAAAGTTAGAAACTACCTGTGGCAGTGAATGCAGAACGTGAGGGACCAAACGAGATCTTCAGGTAGGAGACAAATTGGATATTTTTCTTGAAATTTTTATGGATCATAATGATATTTATGTCGCCGCTTTATTAATACTTTGATGGGTTATAAAGTTTTGAATTAGAGTAGTGGGAGAAAATTATTATTTGTCTTTTTCTTGTGGGTGAATATGGAATTTTTTCCTTTGTTAATATGGAAATTTTAATGGCCATAGTTATGCAGTTTAGATGGATTGTATATTTATTGTTATTATACTTAGTGGATAGGAAAAATTGATTGGAATAGTAACAGGAAGTAATGATTGATTTTATTTTCTTTTTTTTATTTTCTTCGTAGTAATAGTTTTTTATTTATTGGTAATATATTAGTAGTATAGGTGTTTGTAATTAAGGATTTGCAGGAAATCCCCTAGGGCTCATATTAAGGTGTATTAATGGAGGGGGAGACTTTTGAGTTAGGCGGTCACGACTGGTTTGTAACCAGTGATTAAATTCCAGTTGTTATTAAAAATATTCTTGGTCATATTGCAAATTCAATTTAACATATTGAGACAGATAATTAATTATTAGGTGTATATTATATGATTTAACATTGAATTTTAGTATATTCGGAGAGATTAAGTTCACTTCTTGGCTTGAAATTTAGCAATTTTGATAATCTTGGCATATAAATTATATCAATGTTTGGAGCTTGATTAGTGATATGAGTGAGTTTTAGAGTCTATGTTAGACATATAATAATTTAAGTGTCTACCAACTCGCTTACTTACGAATATTGCGTAATTGGTAGATTGGGAACGTTCCGAAGCTTTGCGAAAAGGAAAAAAAAAATCTTAAAAAGATTCGTGGTACAAGTTTGGTATCTAAGGTATGTTAAGACTTTTTAGACTTGTTGAAGGATGTTTTTCCTAATTAAATATTTTTTTTAAAAAAAAAGAAATAGACAAGGGGTAAGGGCGAAAGATGGGGGTCTCGTATTAATGGTGTGACGAACATTGGTACGAGTACTAGTGTTATAAAAGGGAAAGTTACTACTATAAAATGTGGATTTTAATGTGAGAATGCCAAAGCATATGGGCATTAGCTGATATATTATTTACTTGAAATCCTTGTGCGATTGTGTTTCCTTACTTCACCCGTATAGTTGTGATAATTGAGGTGGTTATTTATTATGCTTATATTGATTGATTGAGATGCATCATCATCCCCTTATTTGAAATAATATTGTGTACATGCATTGACATGAGATTGAGTATAAGTTGGGCACGTGGAGATCATCCGTGCTGGGGATGGTGAGATGTTAAGATTGTAATTTGGGCACGTAGAGATCGTCCGTGCGGAAATTGTTTGATTTTATGATAGTGTTGAGATCGTCCGCACAGACACGTGGAGATCGTCCGTGTCGATATATGGACCTCGCGAGTCCCCCATGGGTCATGAGCTCTCGATGTATTTCCGAGGAGTATCATGTATATACGGTTGAGAGAGTACTGGGTATTCTGAGACATATCATTTCATGGTATCATATTGCATTGCATTTCATCACATCCTTCATTCTTGATGATTATGTGTTTTATTTGATGGTTGGAAATTACTTAATGTTTGATTACCTCTATTTGATGAAACTTGACTGGTGAGTGAATTATAGACTTGTATAATTAAAGAATTGATTTTTCTTATATAAACTCCTGTCACTACTTCTTCGTTGTCGGTCAATGAGATATACTGGGTACACGTGGTTTCGTACTCATACTACACTTGTTGCACTCTTTGTGGTGCAGATTCGATTCCGAGTACGAGCACATCTCGTGGAGCATTTTGAGTCCAAGCTTACAGTGTCTTGGAGTTGTGGTGAGCTGCTTGGCTGTTCCGTGGCCCACACCTCCCTCTATATTTTACTTATTCTGTTATTTAGTATTCAGACAGGATATCCCTTATGTTAGATTTGTCATTTTAGTTTCAGACTTGCATCATATTTTAGAAGCTCTTGTACTTAAGACACCAATTCTTGGGGTGGTATATTTTTTTTAGTTTCCGCATTTCGTACTTATAAGGAACTCAGTGTTGGAGATTCTTGCTAAGTGTTTACCTTTTTACTCATTTGTTGGTTAAGTTTGGGTAATATGTTGGGTTGGCTTACCTATTGGTTGGGAACATGGGTGGCATCACGACTTGCGAATTTGGGTCGTGATAATTTGGTATCAGAGCCCTAGGTTCATCGGTCTCACGAGTACAAGAGCAATGTCTAGTAGAGTCTTGTGGATCGGTATGAAGACGTCCATACCTATCTTCGAGAGGCTATTGGACATTTAGGATATATTCTGTTCTTTTATTCATTATCGTGCACACTTGACCTTGTTGAAATTCTAATCTTGATATCTCATTCTCTCAGATTGCGAGGACTCGTACATCGGCAAGTGGGGGTCAGGATCCTATTCCTGCGCCTGCTTCTGGAAACACTATCCGAGGTAGAGGCAGGGGACGAGCTCGAGGTCGGGGTAGGGGCCGTATTGTAGCACCTGTGGAAGGTCAAGTACCAATAGCTACCCAGGGTTGTGATAGGACCGTACCTCCTGATGAAGAGGTTATTCATGGGGATGTGCAAGATCGTGTCGAGGGCGATGGGCCAGCTCAGGCTCCACCCAGCACTATTGCCACCCCAGTGCTTCAACATACCTTGGCTCGTATGTTAGGACTCCTAGAGGGGATGGATCAGGCAGGAGCTTTGCCTGTCACTTCTGATGGCTCACAGACCCGTGTTGGAGGTTAGACTCCAGATCCGATAGTTGGTCCAGATTCTCAGACTCCCAGGACTCAGCCAGCTGCTGCTATAGCTCCTCGTTTGGATAGTATGGAGTTTTCAGATATGGCATCACATTTGGCGAACAGGCCTTCTATGACCATTGATGAGCAAAAGATGTTTGGGAGGTTCAGATTAATGAATCCTCCTACTTATATTGATGACTTAACTGAGGATGCATATGAATTTATAGTTAGTTTTCATGAGAGGTTGCATAATCTTGGATTGGTGGAGTCTCATGGAGTTTACTATACAGCTTTTCAGATGACTGGCTCTGCCAAGCAGTGGTGGAGGGATTATATTAGTAGTAGGCCAGCTGGATCCCCTCCACTATCCTGGACTCAGGTATTTCTATCCAAATTTGTTACACGCAGTGAAAGGGAGCGCAAGAAGGCCGAGTTTGAGGGCTTGCAGCAAGGTGGTATGTCAGTTGCAGACTATTAGGGTAAATTTCATGCCTTGTCTAGGCATGCTTCGATGATACTTCCCACAGAGGCTGAGAGAGTGAGAAGGTTTGTTAAGGGGATGATTATTCCGATTCGTCTAGGAGTTTCTCAGGTTGCTGCTTCTGGTGTTCCGTTCCAAAAAGTGGTAGATGCTGCTAAGGAGTTGGAGATGATTCAACGTGAGGGATTTGAGCAGCGTGAGGGCAAGAGGACTCGTTATTCAGGTGATTATGCTGGTGCTCCACCTAGGAGTCGAGGTTATGTTGGGAGAGGTTATCACTCTCAGTCCAGCAGGCCCATTCATGCTGCTATACCAGCGTTTGAGACTGGTTACGCTGGGCATAGTTCTTCGAGCTCAGTGCATACTTCACAGGGTTCATCTTCTAGACCTGTAGTTCGCGGAGGGCATTCTGGTTATTCAGGTTCCTCTCATTAGCCTGCATCTCGTAGGGGATGTTTTGAGTGTGGTGATATGGGACACTTTGTGAGAGACTGTCCTAGGAGCAGACGTGGTGGCTTACATCAGGGTTCTCAGGCTTCGACTTTCAGGGCTGCACAACCTCCAGCTAGGGGTGGTGCACAGAGTGGTAGAGGTGGTTCTTATTCAGGTAGAGGTGGTTCTTCTTCTGGTCGAGGTGGTGGTCGTGGAGATTCACAATATGAGGGGGGTCGTTCTCACTGTTATGTTTTTCCGGGTAGGCCAGAGGCTGAGGCTTCAGATGTTGTTATCACAGGTATTATTTCGGTTTGTCATCGACCAGCTACTGTATTATTTGATCCAGGCTCTACTTATTCTTATGTGTCCACATATTTTTCTCCTACTCTGGATATATTATGTGAATCTCTTGATTTGCCTATATATGTTTCTACTCCTGTCGGGGATTCTGTAGTTGTAGATCGGGTGTATCGATTATGTATTGTTACCTTGATGGGGTATGACACTCATGCAGATTTAAAGGTCTTAGATATGGTAGATTTTGATGTGATTCTTGGTATGGATTGGTTATCTTCTTACCACGCAATTTTAAATTGCCATGCCAAGACAATCACTTTAGCTATGCCTGGAATTCCTATAGTAGAATGGAGAGTCTCTCTTAGTCACCCTCCTAAGGGTGTGATATCATTTCTTAAGGCTCGTCAGTTGGTAGAGAGAGGATGTTTGGCTTACTTGGCACACATTCGAGATACTAGTGTTGAGACTCCTATGCTTGAGTCTATTCCAGTGGTGAGTGAATTTTCAGAGGTATTCCTGACTAATTTTCCAGGTCTTCCACCAGATCGTGATATTGATTTTTGTATTGATGTGGAGCTAGGAACTCAGCCTATTTCCATTCCTCCTTATCGTATGGCACCAGCTGAATTGAAAGAGTTGAAAGACCAGTTGCAGGATTTGTTGAGCAAGGGATTTATTAGGCCGAGTGTATCTCCTTGGGGTGCTCCAGTGTTATTTGTGAAGAAGAAAGATGGATCCATGCGTATGTGTATTGACTATCGGCAGCTGAACAAGGTAACCATGAGAAATAAGTACCCAATACCTCGTATTGATGATTTATTTGATCAGTTACAGGGTGCTTCAGTTTTCTCCAAGATTGACTTGTGATCAGGCTATCATCAGCTGAAGGTTAGGGCGGAGGATATCCCTAAGACAGCTTTTCGAACACGTTATGGCCATTACGAGTTTTTGGTGATGTCTTTCGGATTGACTAATGCCCCAGCACCTTTTATGGACTTGATGAATAGAGTGTTCAGACCGTATTTGGCTTCCTTTGTTATTGTCTTCATAGATGATATATTGATATACTCCCGTAGTAAGGAGGAACACGAGCATCATTTGAGGATTGTGCTTGGGATTCTGAAAGAGAAGAAACTCTATGCAAAGTTTTCAAAGTGTGAGTTTTGGCTTAGTTCGATAGCATTCTTGGGACATATATTGTCCAAGGAGGGTATTATTGTGGATCCAAAGAAGATTGAGGCAGTTAGTGATTGGGTCAGACCTGCTTCAGTTACTGAGATTCGGAGTTTCTTAGGCCTTGCAGGTTATTATCGACGGTTTGTAGAGGGTTTCTCATCCATTGCATCTCCATTAACTAGATTGACACAGAAGAGGTGACTTTTCAGTGGTCTGACGAGTGTGAGGTTAGTTTCCAAAAGCTCAAGACTTTATTGACTACTGCTCCGATTTTGACCCTACCCGTGGAGGGAGAGGGTTTTGTTGTTTATTGTGATGCTTCTCGGATTGGTCTTGGTTTTGTATTAATGGAGAAGGGAAAGGTGATAGCTTATGCTTCGAGACAGTTGAAGGTTCATGAGAAGAACTATCCTATTCATGATTTAGAGTTGATGGCTGTTGTGTTTGCATTGAAGATTTGGAGGCATTATCTTTATGGTGTGCATTGTGAGGTGTTCACGGATCATCGTAGTCTCCAATATATATTCAATTAGAGGGATCTAAATTTGAGGCAACGGAGATGGTTGGAGTTGCTCAAAGACTACGATATGACTATTCTTTATCATCCAGGCAAGGCAAATGTTGTAGCAGATGCCTTGAGTCGGAAGGCGGTAAGTATGGGTAGTTTAGCCATGTTACAGGTTGGCGAGCGTCCTTTGGATAGGGATGTCCAATCCTTGGCCAATAGCTTTGTGAGACTTGATATTTCAGAATCTGGTAAGGTGTTGGCTTATATGGAGGCTAGGTCATCCTTGTTGGAGCAGATTCGGGCTCAACAGTTTGATGATGGTGATTTATGTAAGATTAGGGACAAGGTGTTAAAAGGAGAAGCCAAGGCTGCAATTCTTGATAGTGAGGGAGTTTTGAGGATTAAAGGTCGCATCTGTGTTCCTCGTACAGGTGATTTGACTAGATTAATCATGGAGGAGGCCCATAGTTCGAGGTACTCTATTCATCCGGGGGCTACTAAGATGTATCGTGACTTGAAGCAACATTATTAGTGGTGTCGTATGAAGAGGGACATAGTAGATTTTGTATCCCGTTGTTTTAATTTTCAGCAAGTGAAGTATGAACACCAAAAGCCTGGAGGTGTGACACAGAGGATGCCTATACCTGAGTGGAAGTGGGAGCGTATTGCTATAGACTTTGTGGTAGGATTGCCACGCACCTTGGGTAAGTTCGATGCTATATGGGTCATTGTGGATCAACTGACTAAGTCTGCACACTTTGTACCAGTTCAGACTACCTATAACTCAGAGAAGTTAGCCAAGATCTATATTCGGGAGATAGTTCGTTTGCATGGGGTTCCTATATCTATTATTTCAGATCGTGGCACCCAATTTACATCTCATTTCTGACGGTCTATGCAGAAGGAGTTGGGCACTCAGGTGGATCTCAGTACAGCCTTTCACCCTCAGACTGATGGTCAGTCTGAATGGACTATCCAGGTTCTTGAGGACATGTTGCGGGCGTGTGTGATTGACTTTGGTGGTCAGTGGGATCAGTTCTTGCCATTAGCGGAGTTTGCTTAGAATAATAGTTATCATTTGAGCATTGAGATGGCACCATTTGAGACTTTTTATGGTAGGAGATGTCGGTCTCCGATTGGTTGGTTTGATGCATTTGAGGTTATACCGTGGGGTACAGATTTGCTGAGGGAGTCCTTGGACAAGGTCAATTGATCCAAGATAGACTTCTCATGGCTCAGAGTAGACAAAAAATTTATGCAGATAGGAAGGTTCATGATTTGAAGTTTATGGTTGGAGAGAGGGATCTATTGAAGGTTTCACCCATGAAGGGTGTGATGAGATTTGGAAAGAAGGGCAAGTTGAGCCCAAGGTATATTGGTCCTTTCGAGATTGTGGAGCGTATTGGTGAGGTGGCGTATCAGTTGGCTTTGCCACCTGGTTTGTCAGGTGTCCATCCTGTATTTCATATTTCGATGCTGAAGAAGTATCATCAGGGTGGTGCTCATGTGATTCAATGGGATTCAGTGTTACTTGATCAGAATTTGACTTTTGAGGAAGAGCCGATAACCATTTTGGATAGGCAAATTTGGAAGCTGAGGTCCAAGGAGATTGCTTCAGTAAAGGTTTAATGGACGCATCGTCTAGTGGAGGAGGCTACATGGGAGACAGAGTCAGACATGAGGAGTAAATATCCTCAGCTTTTTGAGCATTCAGGTGAGTTCTTTTCTTTTTCCGTTCGAGGACGAACGTTTTTTTAAGTGGTAGGTGATGTGACGATCTGCTAGGTCGTTTTACGAACTAGGACTATTTTGACTCCTTTTGAAAATTTAAAGGGGTACTTTTAAACTATTCGATAACTAGGAGTATCTAGTTGATGAGAATTTTATTAAATAGTTAATATAGTGATAGTTAATGGGTCATATGTATAAATACTCCTTACAATTTGACTCATATAATTTAAATAGATTAGTAGGTTATTTTAGAAAATGAAGTAAAAGTTAGAAACTACCTGTGGCAGTGAATGCAGAACGTGAGGGACCAAACGAGATCTTCAGGTAGGAGGCAAATTGGAAATTTTTGTTGAAATTTTTATGGATCATAATGATATGTATGTCGCCGCTTTATTAATACTTTGATGGGTTATAAAGTTTTGAATTAGAGTAGTGGGAGAAAATTATTATTTGTCTTTTTCTTGTGGGTGAATATGGAATTTTTTCCTTTGTTAATATGGAAATTTTAATGGCCATAGTTATGCAGTTTAGATGGATTGTATATTTATTGTTATTATACTTAGTGGATAGGAAAAATTGATTGGAATAGTAACAGGAAGTAATGATTGATTTTATTTTCTTTTTTTTATTTTCTTCGTAGTAATAGTTTTTTATTTATTGGTAATATATTAGTAGTATAGGTGTTTGTAATTAAGGATTTGCAGGAAATCCCCTAGGGCTCATATTAAGGTGTATTAATGGAGGGGGAGACTTTTGAGTTAGGCGGTCACGACTGGTTTGTAACCAGTGATTAAATTCCAGTTGTTATTAAAAATATTCTTGGTCATATTGCAAATTCAATTTAACATATTGAGACAGATAATTAATTATTAGGTGTATATTATATGATTTAACATTGAATTTTAGTATATTCGGAGAGATTAAGTTCACTTCTTGGCTTGAAATTTAGCAATTTTGATAATCTTGGCATATAAATTATATCAATGTTTGGAGCTTGATTAGTGATATGAGTGAGTTTTAGAGTCTATGTTAGACATATAATAATTTAAGTGTCTACCAACTCGCTTACTTACGAATATTGCGTAATTGGTAGATTGGGAACGTTCCGAAGCTTTGCGAAAAGGAAAAAAAAAATCTTAAAAAGATTCGTGGTACAAGTTTGGTATCTAAGGTATGTTAAGACTTTTTAGACTTGTTGAAGGATGTTTTTCCTAATTAAATATTTTTTTTAAAAAAAAAGAAATAGACAAGGGGTAAGGGCGAAAGATGGGGGTCTCGTATTAATGGTGTGACGAACATTGGTACGAGTACTAGTGTTATAAAAGGGAAAGTTACTACTATAAAATGTGGATTTTAATGTGAGAATGCCAAAGCATATGGGCATTAGCTGATATATTATTTACTTGAAATCCTTGTGCGATTGTGTTTCCTTACTTCACCCGTATAGTTGTGATAATTGAGGTGGTTATTTATTATGCTTATATTGATTGATTGAGATGCATCATCATCCCCTTATTTGAAATAATATTGTGTACATGCATTGACATGAGATTGAGTATAAGTTGGGCACGTGGAGATCATCCGTGCTGGGGATGGTGAGATGTTAAGATTGTAATTTGGGCACGTAGAGATCGTCCGTGCGGAAATTGTTTGATTTTATGATAGTGTTGAGATCGTCCGCACAGACACGTGGAGATCGTCCGTGTCGATATATGGACCTCGCGAGTCCCCCATGGGTCATGAGCTCTCGATGTATTTCCGAGGAGTATCATGTATATACGGTTGAGAGAGTACTGGGTATTCTGAGACATATCATTTCATGGTATCATATTGCATTGCATTTCATCACATCCTTCATTCTTGATGATTATGTGTTTTATTTGATGGTTGGAAATTACTTAATGTTTGATTACCTCTATTTGATGAAACTTGACTGGTGAGTGAATTATAGACTTGTATGATTAAAGAATTGATTTTTCTTATATAAACTCTCGTCACTACTTCTTTGTTGTCGGTCAATGAGATATACTGGGTACACGTGGTTTCGTACTCATACTACACTTGTTGCACTCTTTGTGGTGCAGATTCAATTCCGAGTACGAGCACATCTCGTGGAGCATTTTGAGTCCGAGCTTGGAGTATCTTGGAGTTGTGGTGAGCTGCTTGGCTGTTCCGTGGCCCACACCTCCCTCTATCTTTTACTTATTCTGTTATTTAGTATTCAGACAGGATATCCCTTATGTTAGATTTGTCATTTTAGTTTCAGACTTGCATAGTATTTTAGAAGCTCTTATACTTAAGACATCAATTCTAGGGGTGGTATATTTTTTTTAGTTTCCGCATTTCGTACTTATAAGGAACTCAATGTTGGAGATTCTTGCTAAGTGTTTACCTTTTTACTCATTTGTTGGTTAAGTTTGGTTAATATGTTAGGTTGGCTTACCTATTGGTTGGGAACATGGGTGCAATCACGACTTGCGAATTTGGATCGTGACAACAATATTACTCTTTTAATTTATATTATTCAATAAAGTTATAAGTTTATTGATTATTAATTACAATAAATACTAGAGGATATCATTTTCATCAATTGTAAGAATTTCTTCTCTTTTTTTCTTTTTTAATCTTTCTTCTTTATATTATACTAGAGTATATCACTTTGTTTATGACTAATTTTATATTATATGAATTAATTGTGACTAACTTTTATTGTTTCAGTGTGGAAGATACGATACATATAATGTTGTAAAGTTCGCCGAAGCATAAGATTTACAACATATTACAATGTTGGAAATTCAAATATTTGAGGTATCATTCATAAATAATTGTTTCAGGATTTACATTTTTTGGAATTGCTTGGTTATTGTAATTTTGAGATTTGTAAAGTGGTTCATAATATGAACATTTATATTGAATTAACTACAAATGCATTGTTCATATGATTTTATTTTTTATTTTTTCAGTTAATTCGGTTGACTTTATTAAACTAAGGATCTTAGTAAATATCTTTTCTATCTCACTCTATTATTCTTCATATTTCAGTTATAAAATTACGTTGAATATGTTGTTGTTATTATTATATTTAGAGGATATATAATATTTATTTTTCGATGAAATTGTAATTATTTCTGTAGATTAACATGGCTGGTGCTATATAGATGCTCTGATTGCCGAGACATGTTATCATTTGAGTAATTTCACTTATAACCCAAAATAATAAATATTTCTTACTGGTTTAAATAAAAACTTATCTTATTATATTGTAATTGATTGAAGGATTGATTTTATTTTTTGGAAAATAATATTAAAGTTTTTAATTATATTGTTCAGAATATATTGATCGTTGAATTCAAACTATTATGTTTTATTCGTTGGTTTAAAAAAAATTAAAATAAAATGAAAAAGTGTTATCTATATATTCAAAACTTATTTCCAAATGAAAATGTGTTAACTATATGTTCAAATAATTTTAAGCAAGGATAAACTTATTTTGTTACTATTATAATAGAATAGTTATCATGAATTTATCAACAAACGAACAAGAAGTCTTAACTAAAATTATCATCAATAATTTTAAATTTAACAAGTATATGGAGCTTTAAATTTGAAATCGTGTTAAGATTTGGCCTATTTTATTAAAAGATATTATTAGATAAATTCTAATATTTTATTAAATTACTATGTCATGGTTCTCTTGCTATAATATATTAAGTGGATATTTGATCTTTAGAAAGGTTATAAATTCTATATATACATGTTCTTTTAAAATCTTCAGTAAATTTATTGACCTGTGCCAAATGGTTATATATGAATTTAAATACACCAATAAAGGTAGGTGATGTTTCTTTTTTGTCAACAAATACAATTATATTTTATCTTTTTTAAATATTTTTTACTCTATTAATTATATTAAATGTGCAATGCAAAGAAAATTAAAAAGACATTTTTCAGAATATGTTAAATGTATAATTTAATTGATCTTTATTTTCATTAATTACTCCACACAACTTTTTATTATCATGATCTATAAAATAATTAATAATCATATTCATTATATTATTTGGTGGTTCATATTGTAGCCCTATAAATAAAATCATGGTAAGATTTTATAGAGGATTACATTATATTCATGTTATATTTTCGATTTTTATTATAATTATGTTTTAATTTAACTTGAAGAATAAGAAAAAGATTATTGAATGATGCTCGACTTGTGGGAGTGGATGTCCACAAGAACTCGAAAGACATGTGTACTGATTTCGTATTTTTCCTTCTATTTTTTAATGAGTAATGTAGCAAGTACGATGTTGCATTTTTGGTATGATCCTCTTTATTTTGTAATTTTTTTAGTTCAATTGGAAGTCTACTAAGTACTAACCAAATACTTTTCTCTATCATTAATATTATATTTAATAAAATTACCAAAATTTTACTGTCCTTTATAATCGCATGGAAGCGCGAACAAGTACACTAGTTTGAATTAAATAAGGAGTTAATATCTCAAAAGGTCACTTAACTAGGAGAATTTATCTAACAAAGTCATTGAACTTTATTTTGTATTAATAAAATCACTTAAGACATTTGTATCAATAAAATCACCCACCTAAATTTATTATTAAAATAATTAAATTTGACATGATAAACTAAATAATTTAAATAATTTTATTATATCATGTTCATTATTAAAATAATACGTAAATAAACCAGAACTCTTATTATTAAAATGAATTATTTTTATCACATACTCATTATTAAAATAATAAATAAATGGCTCAACTCTACCTATTTTTAATCGCTATACAACTCTCATTTCTAAGATTAAAAATTAAAATTCCACCACCTCAACTTTGTTTGTTTCTATTTTAATTTTAATTATACCCATTTTATAATATAACTACTTATGCATTTTATATGCATTTTTTATATGCAATCTGCACAGACGTCAAACTGTTGTAGGGATTATTTCGTTTTTTTATTGTATTTTTCATATATACAAATGAAAAAAAATTACTGTAATAACAATCCACATGCATTGTTGTGGTTTTTGAATGTTTCAATTTTTATATGAGTTTTGACTGAAAATTTTGAATGTGTAAGTTAGAGAGGTTCAGGATAAATTTCGATTGATCCTCAATGTGAATGTTGGAATCGATGGTTTTTAATTATTTTTAATAATGAAAGTGGCATTACAAATAATTTATTTTGTCATGTTAAATTGATTTAAATAATAAAATTTAGTAAAGTGATTTTATTGATACAAATATCTAAGTTGAGTGGTTTATAAATATAAATACGTAAGTTGAGTGATTTTTTTGATACAAAACAAAGTTTAATGACTTTACTAAATAATTTCTCAAAGTTGAATGATATTTTAAGATATTAACTCTTAAATATGGAACAACCCAACTATGAATAAATTGAACCTACTCTTCAAGTTTTCAATTCTTATATTATCTTAGCTAGTAATCACAAATAAACAAATACCAAGTCTTGGTTCTAGGAAGTGAAGAGGTATACCATTTTTAAAATCTCTTGAGTTTGTGTACCTTGACTGTTTTCCTGTAGAGTTGAAGTCAGGGATTCCTTGTAAACTATAACCCTCAAGCTTCCAGGATATCCATGTAAATTATATTCCCTTACTTCATCTGAAATAAAATTGTAGGAAATCAATTGTCCACTTTTGGTTTGAAGGAGTAATAAATGGTTCCAAATTGTTAAACGGGATTGAATAGGAAGAGGTGTAATGATGTATCCCGAAATCCAAGTATCATTTACGCCAAATAAGATTGATAAAATAAGAGGACTCCAATAGAGTACACCAAGTTTTGGAGATACACTTGTATCGCAAATAGAGATTTCACCACAAGTCTCAAAATAATACAAGTGATCACATCTTGGGGTAATTTCTTCATACTTCCATCGGACATTGTTTATAATATTCGACATGTATGTTGCAATGGAAAATTTTGTGGATAGTAACAACTTCCTCAACATTTTCTCTCTCTCATTGAATTGGATCAGGGAAAACTTTTTCCTCGGACATTTCTCTCCCATCACACACGTGTGTTTTCTCATTTTTCTATTGCAACATTTTACTAAATTAATATTAAGTAACATGGGTTCCTCATAATTAAATTATAAGCACATTAGCAAAATTTAATTTTACAAAATTGAGAAAAAGAAAAATTTTGTAGAAAACAAAATGAATATCTAACAAATCAGAAGTATTAAATGGCATCATATATATTTAACTTTTTAAAAGTACTAAGAGTGCCTAGTTAGAAAGGAACACTGAAATTCAGAGAGTTGCAGACGAGAGATTCTTCAGCTTCCATGAAGAGCTAAGATTTTTGGTACATTTTTGTTTTATGAAGAAAGATCTATTCCGTTTCCAAGGTTTCACTTATTGATTTTGATGATAAAAAACCAATATAATTATTTAATGGAAAAATCCTTTTGGCCAGAAAATTTTGATCATAACTAGAATGTTACATTCACACTATAAACAGATTTACTTTTTTGACATTTTTACCTTATTTAAATTTAAATTTATTAATTATGTTTTAATACATAAAAAGTTTCTCAATGCATGGGGATTAGACTTGTTCCTAGATTCTCATAATTTTATAATTACATGTTAATTTCAATTTCTTTTAAAAAGACTACAAAATGATGGCCTTAATAATTTCTTTTCTTCCCTCTACTTTCCAATATAAATTTTAAAGAACACAAATTTGAAGTTTACAATTAAGAAATAAAATTTAAAAATTTAAATGACAAGATAAACACTAATAATATTAAATTTAAAATAAATTTATCTCACATGCAATTCAAATTAAAAATTCATAAAATAATTTAACAAATAAAATTATTAATCAAAAGTGTCATATATATTGGTCATTTATATAATACTACTACTACTAATAATAAATAATAATAATAATAATAATAATAATAATAATAACAAAAATTATATTTCTCAACTTTGTGATTTAGAGATAATATATTTTTTGTTAAAAGAAAGTGGCTCACATCTATTTCAATTGTTACATATATAACTTTGATATAGCTAAATCTTTTTTAGCTGAAGGAAGTCAAAAAATTGATTGAAGTTTATTTTTTGATAAAATAAAAATTATACAAGGTATGTTTGACCCTTCTCGTAGTATTTTGAGGTATGTTTGAAGAGCCAAGATCATTTTCCGCTATTGAAAGTGAAAAAATTATTAATTTTTTTTAACAAAATAAAAATATAAAAGGTATATTTGACCCTCTCAAAATATTTTGAGGTATATTTGATCATCTTCATACATGAATTTTTTTTTTTAAATTTTTTATCTTCTTTAATTTCATGACTAATTTTGATATATTATTTTAATGATCAATTTTTAACTTATCTTCTTGCAAAGTCTATTATAGATGCATCAACTTTTTTACTACTACAAAATAAAATTCAATATAACCGCAAAAAAAATGATTAATTTTAGTTTGTTTTTTTTTTAAAAAAAATAGTTTTATTTCGTTCACTAGTTCTTTTTATTTTTTTTTAATTCTCATGTTTTATACACTAAAGAAAGAAAAGAGAAAAATTAAACATGAACAACAAACTCAAATAATGATAAACAAATATATTCTTAAGGGAGATAATTAAGACCCAAATTAACCGTTGAATTAAAAAACTCAAAAATAAAATCACGCGAAAAACTATTTAATTTTCCTCTATGTGAATATTGTTTGGTTAAATAACTAAAATAAATAAATTAAAAATCTAAAATTTAACTTTCGTTAGTCAAAAGTGAATATATGAGTTATTTAATTTGCTCATGTAACAATAAATGTATATGTGACCTTTTCTTTACGAAATATATTATCTCTATATCACAAAATTAAGGAGTATATCAAATCTTTTTCTCCTAATAAAAATCCAACATAATCTGTACAATATTATTATTATGAAGATCAAACAAACAATGTGATATAGTAATGAAATGTAAAAAATATTATATATCTTATTTGATTATTCTATATATATCAATGTTAGTATTATATTAAAAAGAGAGTAGTCAACCTTGATATTAAGACAATTATATAATAAGAAATAACTTTCTTAATTCAAGACATCACTACGAAAATTGCATTATTATTAATAGTTATTTAAAATATCTAAGTACCAAAATTATATTATTATTTTTCTAAAAGAAAAACACACTCGATGTATAAACAATTAATTAATTAGTGAAGAATCGTATTAATCATTATCATTCAATTGTAAATTTCAGAATCCATATTTATTTCACTAATATTGCATATTGCAGAGAATTCCTGAGAGTAACGTGTTAATGTTAATTATAGTCTTGTAACCGCACTATATTACGTCGATTTGATAACTTATAGATCATTACTCATATTTGTTATTAATATGACGTCTAAGTATATAATTTTATAAATTATTATGTTTAAATAAATTTAGGCTATTTATTTGAATATTTTAACATATAATCTAAAATTATATTAATAACGACAATCAAAACTCGAAACACTTTATAGATGACAAATATAATAATATTATAAAAATCATATATTTCATCAGCGTCGATCCTATTTAACAACAATCATATCGAATATGTCATAGTTTATCACCCTTATATTATGTTGACTTGATAATGTGTGAACTGTTACTTATTTATTATTATTAATATGAGTTCTAGCCAAATAAGTTTATGAAGTTGCGTTCAAATAAATTTAAAATACATATTAAATAACTTTGTAAGTATAATTTGAAAATATTTCTATAAAGTCAGGCAAAACTCAAAACACTTTATATATGATAAAAATCAAAACATTACGGAAATCATAACAATTTTATTACTTATAAGTATCGAACCTAATTAATTTTGTAAGAATAACGTCACAAAACATTTTTTTATATATTTTTAGTTTATTATTTAATAATTATATTTTAATATAATTAGTTATAATAAACTTAGTTGGAGGTGTAAGTGTATATTTCTTATAGTACATAAAGTGTAAATGTTTAAATTTGAAATATAGAGAATGTATTTGAAACTGAGTCATATTAAAAATAATAATTAATGTATTATGATTTTTTCGAGGAAATTATGATTTTCTTTGTGCTCTTAAAAAATATTTTACATTGATGAAGTTCCAATAGATACAAATAAATACTTTTATTGTTTCATACATAGGATGAATATAACCAACTTAAGTGATTAAATATAATTATTTATTTTCACCATATTCTATTTTTTTTATAAGAAGAGCAAAAAAAAAAATGTCAAGAAGGAGAAGTGGAATGGCAAAAAAAAAAAAAAGAAGTAAAGAAGGAATAAGACATGATACCCAAAAAATTCATCTTATCAAAATAATAAATGTTGTTACTATTTTAAAAAGGGAAAATGCACAAGTACCCCCCTACACTGATCGAAATCTCAGAGACACACCTTAACTAAACTAATGTCCTATTACCCCCTCTGACCTTATTTTTTTTTGTAATTTTGTGCCCCTTTTTGGCTTACGTGGCATCTAAATATCTCTCACGCGCTACAATCATGTGGAGTCACGGAGTGTGCCACGTAAGACAAAAGGTGTACAAAATTACAAAAAAAATAAATTCAGGGGGGTAATAGGACCTTCGTTTAGTTAAGCTGTGTCTCTGGGATTTCGGACATTGTCTAGGGGGTACTTGTGCATTATCAAAAATTAATTTTATTTTGAGGGAAAGGCTATAATAGCCTTTTTCACTATTCTGACCAAATTTTAGCCACATTTTTCTGGCCATTTAGTACTTTCCTTATTTAATAGGACATTTACTTGTGGTACTTACTTTTGGTACATATTTATTTATGAAAGGAAGGTTTCGTAAAGATCTAGACAAACATGAAAAAGAAGATATAATGAGATGAAAATAAAAGAGAAAGACGTGTAAGAAAATGACATGTCCAACTCACGATACAAGAATCATTGAAAAAACATTCACGTTAAAAAACGTTTTTGGGTGAGTCCCAGGGCAAGTCTTGGGGTGGGGCGTACGAAAAACGCTCTGGGGCGTAAATGAAAAATGTAGATCCATAAGGCGTAAGTTCTAAAGTTTGAGGCGTAAGCCTCGAACATAAAAACGTAAGTAATGGGCGTAAAAACGTACGTTGGGGCGTTTTTAATTTCTTTTTTACAACGTTTTTTCTTTAAATCGTATTTTAACTATTGGTGTAATGATATTTCTCAAATAGTAATCATAATATTTTTTTCTTTGTTATTGATTATTAATACTTATCTCAAATAAAAATCATAAATCATTGAAAGTTTTTTTTTTTCTTATTTTATTAGTAATAAAACTATAAAAATGAATATACATAATACTACGCCCCGTAGATCCATGGGACTTACGCCCCGTGTCTCGGGGCTTACGCCTCGCCATATACTGTATAAAACGCCTCGCCTCACGCCCCGCCTTTTAAAACACTTTTCACTATAATCCTAAGAAAAAAGTTCTATCAAATAAATGATTTAGATCATCAAATTGTTACTAAAGGAAGATTCAACAGTAATTTAGTATCAAGATATGTTCAAAGTCTCAAGTTCACTAAAGAGTCCATATTCAGAGTGATTAAAGCTCAATTGATGAAGATGGATGGGATGACATTTGAAATAATATAAATCAAGATCCAAGGTGAAATGAAGAAGATCATGAATTTCTCTTGGATTGCTTAAATAAGAGCTCATATTTGTACAAGTCGAAAAGAGAGTTTAGAGATTTCAATGGGAATAAAAATGTCTACTATGAATGCAAGTTATATGAACGAGATGATTGAAGATTATTTATTGAGTTACTATGTACAAGTTTTATTATGAAAATATTTTATTTACTAAGATCTATGAAAGGATGCTGAAAATGAATCTTCTTCATGACTTGAGGACATGATTGGTATGATGAAAATTAAATAAATTAAGGGACATATATTTACTCAAGGACATTAAGGAAAGAAGTTCCATAAGCAAGGAAAATAATAATCTCAGAGTTCTCTTTCAAAAGAAAAAGAATCTGCAAGCTACTTAATTAATTTGCAAGAATCAAGGATTTAATTATTTATGTACAAGAATTTCTAGAAAAACAAGGAAAAGATCAAAAGAAATATCCAACAATCAAAAGAGTAATTTAAAGAGTAAATACCTATTGATGGTTATTTCAATATTATTCAAAGCATTATGTGTAGATATTCAAAATACCTAAGGAAGGTAATTAATTGAAGATTATACAAGGAAATATCTATTTCCTCTAGAGAGAAAAATATTCCATCGACACTCAAGCAAGAAGATAGTCCAGTAGGCATCCTAGGCCGGCTAATCTTGGAAAGTAAAGGCAACACAAGAAGCGATAAAGTAACAACAACTAGAGGTCATAAGAGTGAAATGATAATTGAAACCCTAAATATATAGAACATGAGTCTAGAGAGTGCAAAACAATAAAGTAAACAACTAACTATAGCCTAACTAGAATCACATAGACCCAGAAGGTACATTGGTGCATAATCTAAAGTAAAAAACCCAAGTTTTTACGAACGCATTCCTCGAGTCATGATGACACCTAGTAAAATCCACCATAGGTAAGTGATTGAGTAGAGAATTTTAACCTATTTGAGACCTTTTTCCTTATCATTTTGTGGCACTTGAGTAGAAGAAGAGGCTAAATATTAATTGTTTTGTGTTTGTTTTAGTTATCGATGGCTAAAAATGATTTTGATGGAAATAGATACACAAAAGTGGAAAAGGGATCCAAAAATGGCAGAAAACCACTCTGATGTCCCTCTTGCGATCTGTCGTTCGCTTTGGTGACAGTCAACAAAGTTAAACAAATCGCTTAAGCGTCTGATAACTATCAACTAAAATTCATCCGATTCAAAGTGCAGGCGGTCGCTAACAAGTATAAACTCAACTGAGAGTTGGGGTTGATCCTACCGAAAGTGATACAGTAAAAAATTTGATTACGAGGTAAAATGGTGTTCTAATCATTTGTATGCATAGACATTTTTGAAACAATAAATAAATGAGAAGTTATTGACAATTAATGTCAAATAGGGTAATTTGAGTGAACAATCAACAACTACGAACAAACGGAAGTAAACAAGTAGAGAGGAATCCTTGGAAGTGTGATAAATTGAACGCCAATTTCGCTAAATGGGTGATTAATATTTTCTTAGTCATTAAACTTCAGTGGTAGGCTAAGCCTTAGGTGTAATAGTTATTTCTCAATCAACTATCACAAATAAAGCGAGTTCTCTCAAACCTTGACAAGCACAACACATGTAACAACCCAATACCTCTACTTTTTCAAGCTATATAAGTAGGATTTAATCTAGACCCACTTTCTCAAGCTAAGTCCACAATAACTCAATCACTACCATCATAAACCAATAGATGGTAGTTGGTTGATTTAGCTCATGGAAACAAATATATGGGTTCAAAATAGATTTTCAAAAGGAAAATGGAAGCTAATGGAACTACTGACAAATACAAAATGAGCTTTAGATAGAAACAAGGTTTTGATTATTTTGACACATACTCATCAGCATCTGGGATTACATCTATTTGGATGCTAATTACCCTACTTAATGTAAAATAACGTTCTTCATTGGAGAATTGGAGAAAGAAATTTACATGGAATAGCATGAGGGCTTTGTGGTTCCTGGTAAAGAAAAAAGTATGCAAACTCATTAAGTAACTTTACGGACTAAAACAAGCACCCGAATAATGGCATGCAAAATTTGATAAAACCCTGTTGACAAATGAATTTAAGATTAATGAATATGATAAATGTCTTTACATTAAAGTCACTCCAAACCGAGTGGTCATTATATGCCTATATGTGGATGATATGATGATAAGGAGTAACAATATTGATAATATAAATACTATTAAGCATATGCTTGCTAGTAAGTTTGATATGATAGATTTAGGAGTTGCTAATGTTATATTGGGAATTAAGATTCATACGAATCCTCACACATTCTCTCAATCTCATTATATTTGAAAGCTATTTGAAAATTTATCTACTTAAACTTCAAAAGTACAAAAACATCAATTGATATTGAACATTGATCACACCAAGAACAAAGGTTTATCAATCTCAATTAGATTATGTCAGAGTGTTGGATGTACCTCATGAATTGTACACTACTAGACATAACTTGTGCTATAATTAAACTAAGTCGATACACAAGTAATCTCAACCAAAGTCATTGGATGGCAATGGAATGAGTATTAGGGTAATTAGGTGACACTCAAAACCTTGCTTTACATTACAAAAAGAATCTAAAAGTTGTTGAAGGATATAATGATGCAAATTGGATTACTGGGTCATGCAAAAACTAATCCCACGAGTGGATATGTTTTTTCATTGGCGGATGAGAAATATCTGAAAAATCATCCAAACAAACATATATAGCTTTCTCTATAATGGAGTCTGAGTTCATAACCTTAGACACGGCGGCCGAACAACCTGGATGGCTAAAACAATTCTTAGAAAATAGTTTATTTTGACCAAAATAAATAGACCTTATATGCGTACATTATGATAGGCAAGCTGCAATAGTAAAGACTGGGAGCGTTATGTACAACAATAAGTCTTGTCACATATGGAGAAGACACAAATTCATTAGATGTTACAACCTTAAAAATGAACTAGGTTAAATTAGAGTCTATCATGTGTTATTAGTTAATAAGGTGTTAAAATGATGAATAATAGATTTAGGGTTCAGTTTTAAGAGTTTGAAAGTTAAAAGTCAAAGAACGACCAAGACGTTCGGAAATTAGTCATTGTGAGTGCTAGTGTGCCTTTGCATATTTTTCGTGGTGTTTGGTGTCTAAATTGAGAGGAGGGGACTCTAACATCTATATGAGAATGTTTATGGTCGAAACTTCTGGGTAAGACTCCCCAAGGACCACCCTAGGGGTCCTTGAAGAGGACCCAAACGTTGGCCATTAAGCTGCCAAAAGTAGTCCAGACCACGACTATAGATGACGCCCCTTCTATTGAATGACGCCCCGTCATCAGGGAGAGTGGCTCCACACTTAGTTGTGGGAGATTATCCCCCAATTGGGGAGTCTCTGACCAAAACCACAAACCAGCAGGACGGTCCGTTGGTCAGTCGACGCCCCGTTGATGATGGCCGTCGTTTGACACCTGCAATTTCTGCAGGTGTCTCGGACAAGTTAGGGGTGATTTGGGAAATTCAACCCACGTCTTAATTAAGTCCTAGACAGTTATTGGAGGTGTTTTAAAGTACATTAAATTATTTTAAACACCTAGACATAAATTAAACCTCACTTAATCAAAATCAAAACCCAAAGATCAAAAGATGATCTCTCTAGACTCCATTGGAGCTTGAAGTCAAGTTGAAGCTAGGATTGAAGTTCTCCATTGATTTCTCCATCAATTTCATAGGATTTCTTCAATTAATGTATGGTGATTTTATCCTTGATTCTTCTCTCATTCAAGGAGTCAATTCCAAAGGCTGTTCAAAGATCTTCAAAAACATTGAAATCCTATTTTTGAATTTTAAGCATGGGTTCTTGCATGAAAAGGTTTGAATTGATGTTTCATGAGTTGATCAATGTTAATTGGTGGTTTTTAGATAAAAAACTCCATGAACCCATGTATTCCTTGAATTCCTAAGTTTGGCTCTAAAGTGGGTGAGTTAATCATGACTTAATCGGATTGAATTCATGTGTAGATTGGTATGGGCTATTGAATTATATATTGATTATGGTTAGAATTGTTCGTAACTTGACTTAATTGATATCTATATTGAATGTTTTTGGATCATTGATATGGATGGATTGTTGGCTTAGTCTTGTGTGTATTATCATTGGTAAGATCTCTTATTGTGTGAATTGGTTGGAAAGGCTAAGGAATGATGATGGTGGCGGTGATTAATTGTTATAATTGCTATTAACATGGTCATGTCGGCATTATTATGTGCATTGTAGTATCATCATGTTATGACTTGAATAGATGTACAATGTGAAGAATGATATTGTGTATGTGAATGTGTGAGGTGAGAGTATGATCCCTCTAAGTGATGGTATGATGATGTTGTGTCTTGATTGGTAGACTTAGGTCCCTCTTCTTGATACATGAAAGCTATAGATGATGGAATCTTGGATTTTGTAGACTTAAGTGCCTTATCCTTGATGTATGAAAGTTATGTGAATGCGATCTCTTGACTTGGTAGGCTTAGGCACCCTTGTCTTGTATGTGTATGAATGAATCAAAGAATGAAAGTCTAGGATCAATAGACCTAAAGTGGTGCCCTTCTATGAAAGACTTATATGGAACCTTGAATATGAAAAAAAGGTTAAGAATGATCTATCCTAATAGACCTTAAGTGGAAGCCCAGTGGACCCATTCTTGATAGTGGTATTATGAGTTGATAGAACTAACAAATGGTACCTTCTCAAATACTCTTACGTGAATGAACTTACTCTATGAGAACCAAGGAAAAGCACCGAGTGGATATGCTGGTGGTAGTTGCTCTACTTGTAGTATGAGACTAGAGTACAAAGAAGCCCCTGATATCCCTTAACCATGTGCCATCATGAGATGTGTCCTAGTTCTAACTTTGGCAAGTATAACACCTTCCACGGTGTGGGGTCCTTACGACACCGGATTTCATAACTAGCTAGTATGATTTATGTCGGTTAACACCTATTCTCATCATGCGGGTTGCACACTCTAGTGTTGGATAGGTTTTACAACGTGTAGGTAGTGGAATGAGACGCTATTTACACATGGCAGGAGTAGGCCTTGAAGATGATAGGATGAGTTCCCTAGGTCTTCCAAGCCCATTATGTGAAATACTCTAATTGTTGATTGTCTCTTAAATGACCTTAATGAATAATGTTCATGTAGTAAATGTAAGATGAATATAAATGTTCTTATCTAGGATAGCTTTGAGGGTCACTTAGGTGTGCTTGAAGAGTGTGTATGTGCGTTCTCTTCATGTCATACTCAAGTGAGTCTTAGAGTAACTTTAGGTGGATGGCCTAAATTGATGAAAAGGCTTAATTGTTGAAGTATGGAATATGTCTTATATGTGATTGTTGACTTGTATTATGTCTATTAAACTCTTATGATGAAGGTTTCTATCAAAATAGCATGAAAAGCATATATCGAAGTAAATATCCGTTTTTGCATGAATTTCTTGCATGTTCACCATACTTAGTGCATTCAATGTGTTAATTCCATATGTATTCTCTATTTCTACAAATGTAGGTGGCAAGTGAGGATTCTCTTAGAAGTTGAAGCTTGGGAAGTAGATTCTATCAAGAAGCTTTGTATGTCCTCATATGTTCGAGGACATGATTATGTTTTAGTTTCCTTTCTAAAAGACTTTGCAATAGACTATAGTTTGTTTTTAAATTGATGTAAGGGTTGTGTTCCTAAGATATTATATGTGTCTAAGACGGCTTATGACGAGACTTAGTTCTTACTTATATTCTATAAAGAGTTTGACTATTATTATGAAAAGTTTTAATTCCGCACTACTTTTCATATATATGCGATTAAAGATGTCTAAGGGCTTGTATACAACCTCCGAGATGTCAAGCACGCCTTATAACTTCTAGGGGGTACTCTCCGGTCGTTACATTAGACAACTACTCTCTAGTGAAATTAATACAATTGACTATGTAAATTCAAAGAATAATGTGTCGGACCCTCTTACAAAAGCCCTAACTAGAGAGAGTTCATAAATTATTAAATGGACTGAGACTATTGCCGAGGACAAGTCATTGTGATGGTAATTCTACCTAGAAGACAATAGATCTCAAGACCTAGATTCGAGGAGATAAAAAAAAGTCAGACATTTCAACATTGTTAAAATTATTTTATGGTTCATTTTCATGATGAGATAATGTTCAATAACAAGGATAAAAGCATAGGACTATTTAATAGTTTCTATGTTTTATATAGGGTATATCAAAATGGTGTATCTACGAGATAACACATTTAGAAATCACCTATGTAAGTTTTAATTGTAAGTCACTTCAAAGAGAATCCAATAAGGTCAGTTCTTTATGCATTTATTGTCGCGCCCCATTTTTCATCAAAACGGGTTTTTTATGCATGACCTAACAACTCGGGTTTTTGGAGCTTGAAGAGTCGCCACCTAACGAATTAAGGCGCGTTAGGGCACCTATCTAACCTAATTAAGTATAACTAAGGTCAACGAGCCAGAGATCAGTGTAAGGATTCAAATTACCTCAAGGGGAAGGTGTTACGCATTTGTCGAGGTTCACAAATGTGGGTCCTGACCGTATCTCATGCAATTTATGTGGGGGTTACAAGTAGCAGCTAAGGTCACTTTTTTTTTTTATACATGCTAGTTAGGTGATGACATAATGTTAAACAATTAAAAAATATTTTATTTATATTTATTAATTTAAACATGCAAGGCTAGGTGATAGCAATAAATAAAACATTAGATATAAATCTAGAGATAAGCGAGAGGATAGAAAGAGACAAATAAATAAGCAAATAATTTTTATTATTTTATTTTAAACTACCCAAATAAATATAATTATCAAGCAGATAAAGAGGTAAAAGGGAAGGGAGACTCTAAAAGAGACTTTAGGATCATCACTCGACTTTTATTTTATTTTCCGATAGGCTTCCGTATAGGGACAGACAAAACCAAGATTTGTCTTTTCGAGCCTGAGTCGATGCCATCATCTTCATAGGGCCAACTACCCCTACCCAACCACCGCATGCATTTCGTACCTAAAAGGCGCCTAATCGTCTCAACTTAATGTCCAAGAGGCATTGGACTCTCAGTAAGCTGGGTTTAGACAAAATAAAATATAAGGCCCTCCTAGACACCAAGTCAAACAAACAAGACAATGATTTTAGCATGATAGGTTTCAATTTGGCCTCTAAATTTTAATTAGACATGCTTGCATACAACAAATAATTGTGAAAGGTCTTCATGCTAAAGTGTGTGGTATACGAACATTCAAACAAGCAACATGATATTATTAACAAAAAAGGGCCTAAAATGCCCTTGAACTATTAGAAATGGTACAAAATTACCCTCCATTCACTATTAGTTCTAAAATACCCTTATTGTTTACCTTTAGGTCCTATATTGCCATTTATTTTTAACGGTCACAATTTAAATCCAATTAATAAATTCATTAATGACATGACAATTTTCTATTGGCCAGATTTCAAATAACCTAAATTAATTTAAAACCCACCCATTCCCAAATTAGACCCGCCCCAAATTCAATTAACCCAACCTAGTGCAAAAAAAAGGTGAAGATTGCAGAGAATACATTGCCGACGATCGTAGATACGGCAAAGCTAAAACAATATTGATCCTTTCAACGAAATCTCGGATTGAAAAATTAGAAACAGAGGATGATGAAGGCAAAGCACGAGATGGGTATGCATAAAATTCCATTAATTTTTTTGTTGGTCGATGAATTCAAGAAAAATCTTGGGGTTTGTCCTTATTAGTATAAAGATTCTGGGGCTCCAAGAAAGCAACAAATATATATGTAGTTTTTTATGAAAGCAAAGATGGGTTAATTGAATTTGGGGAGGGTCTAATTAGGGAATGGGTGGGTTTTAAATTAATTTAGATTATTTAAAATCTGGCCAATAGAAAATTGCTACATCATTAATTAATTTATTAATTAGATTTAAATTGTGACCGTTAAACATAAAGGGGAATATAGGACCTATAGGTAGACAGCAAGGGTATTTTAGGACTAATAGGTGAATGAAGGGTAATTTTGTACCATTTTCAATAGTTCAAGGTATTTTAGGCCCTTTTCCGTATTATTAAAAGGGCAAAACGATATTATTTTACTTATTTAACAACTTATTAACTTCAAGTTTATTCTAAGTGACAACATTTTAAAAATGGTACAGAAAATAATTACTGATTAATTTATTTTTTAGCAAAAAGATTAACATGTAGTCCAAAATTTGTAGAGTCCAGATTTAGCAAACTGAAAATTTAATTAATCTGATTAGTTAAATTTGATTTTATTAATTAAGTCCTAAGGGCATGCTTTATAAGATGACAAATTATAATTTTTTTGATTCAGTCATACGTTTAGAACTATATTAATCTATATTCATAAATACACTAAAACATTTAGCAATATTTAGATCCTATGGACATGATATCTAAGTGTTAACATGCTAAAAACATATTATTATTTTTTACTTTATTTGCGAAAATTATTTAACAATGGAAGAAAACAAGTAGCAAATATTCTATATATTGTTTTTAGACATGCTGGAAATTATTTAGTAACTCCCATGAACATGATTTTTTAGGTAAAGAACAATTATCCACAACCTATAGGCATGATTTCTACACCCAAATGACATTTAAGCATAAAAATCCTATAGGCATAATATTTATGTAATTGAATGACTTTGTACAAAAATATGTACACAAATTATTCTATAGTCATAAACAAATAATTAATAAGTAAATTAGGATAAAATTAGTTTCAAACATTAATTAGACAAAATCAACCAAGTGGTCAAGCAAAGATAATTTATTTTATTTTATTTTAGTTAGATCTAAAGTCGTTTTTATCAAACAAGGATTATCAAACAAGTTATAAACCTATAGACATGCTTTTCTAACACAAGTAAGTTTGCATAGAGATGATTAACACATAATTCCCCCTCTCCTTAGATGATCCCTCAAAATTTATTACATACATATATAGAGTTAGAGAGTTGTACAAACATTACAAGAAGAAATAAAGAACAAAGAGCATAAATACAAATGAAGCTTCGTCCAAACTTTCTTCTAGGAGACTCTTCAACATCTTGAACTCTAAGTTCAAAACCTGCTAAAAGGGATAACGTAACACATATACGATGGAGAAATAAATGTAATATAAAATATTCATAGTAACAAATTACTTTCATATATACATATATAAACAACACACGTAAGAAATAAAAAGGACAAAGTATAGGCATATACATATTACACACATAGGGAGAAAGGATAAGGAAACTAACTTGGATGCTTTCAACACACAACAATGATAATTATGCAAAAATAAAATTCAAAATAATAAAAAGGGCTAACCAATTACGCAGAAGGTTTATCAGCAATGAAGTATTGATAGATTTTCCAAACCACAAACAGCAACACAACAAAGAAAGCACTTGAATATTTCGTAGAAAATTCTTAAGTTTCTTTCAGAGAGCAGAGAATACATGAGCAAATATTAGAATGTGAGAATGAATGATCAATGAGAACTTGTCTTAAAAAGTGAGTGAGTAAAAGTAAATGAATGAATGTCCTTGTGGTAAGAATTGAGAATGAGTCTAGCTCTTGTGTTAAGAGAGAGTGAATGAATGTCCTTGGAATGAGAGGAGGGGATTCTATTTATATAGCAAAGAGGGGGAACAAATAAGAAAAAGAAATATTTTTAAGGAATCAATTAATATACTATTTTCCTTAATTTAAGTGAGAGCCAAATCAGAAAATTATAAAATATATCATTACCAAATACAAACAAGTAAGAAATAAAAAAATAATTCCCTTTAATAAAGAAGAGCCAAAACAAATTTATAAAAAATATTTTATTACCAATTTAGGAAGAGTAACATTATTTTTTTTAAATAAAGAAAGATCCATATCAGAAAAATTTTGTTTTTACTAAAAATGAAAACAAGTAAGAGATCTGTCAATTTCAATTAAGGAAAGGAGGATCAATCAACATTATTCCTTATTCCAAAGGAGCCAAAATCATATTTACCTTACCCAAAATTTTTACTAAAAATGAATCAAGTAACGATCAATACACATAACTAATGAGACATATTTAAGGAAAGACAACATCACAACTCAAATCAAGTTCCGGATATAGTTTCCCATATTGTATTTTTATTTTTTATCGTATACAAACAAAAAAACAAATTAAACATATCCTAAATACAACCAGGGGCGGACCCAGTGCACGTGCATACGGTAACTTTTAAAAAATAATCGTATATATATGTATAGATAGTAGATAAATAATTATATATTTAATTGTACACCCTTATGAATAAAAGGTATTTGGGCGAATTGGTTGAAGATGCTCAACCTAAGAACGACTGCGTGAGTTCGATTCCCGCTGGAGGCAATGTTTAATTGTTTTTCGAACTTTAAACCTTTTATTAGAAGCTAAACCTTTTTAAAAATTCTTTTATTAAAACACATAAAAAATCTACAACGTGCACAATTCTAAACAAAATATGACACTGCTAGAATATCTACAACTTATAACACTGCTAGAATATCTACAACTTACAAGCATTTTTCACTACATAATTAAAGCCAGTTCTTCTTTTTAATCATTTTCTTTTAAGAATTTGTTGTCGATTCTTGTGATTTGAGATGGACAGATTATGTAAAAAGAAATGCAGTGATTTTTTCACCGAAAATTGGTTGGAATTATGTTTTGGAACGATTCAACTTACATGTTGGTGAAGTAAATAGCGTCCACAAGAGGTGTTTCAACAAGATGTTAAATTTTGAGAATCAATCTCAATAAGCAATCTGAGAAAACAAGAATCGAGTATCGAATTCGTTTAGAGGCTTCTACGAATGTGGCAAGGTTTCTCTTGAATTTGGATTGTTTTCCGAGGTCATAAAAGTGAGTCTTCAATAAACAAAGGTCTTTTTTTTAGGTTTTCTGAATTGACTTGAAAAAATTGCTTCCGTATATGAATAATGTTATTTTAAAACATGCTTTAAAAAATGCTATGATAATGAATTCTCCAAAAAAATGTCAACTTACCCTTGTGCCTCCCACATCTTCAAATCTTGGGTTCGCCTCTGAATACAACAACGACTAAATTAAGGGGAGGCAAGTCACAAGTCATGGAATCCCATTTTAACATTCTTGAATCCGAGCCCCCAAAAAATTTAGCCGAGGGAACAATTTTATTATTCCAAATTATCAACTTTAAATCAAGAACCAACTACATGAATATCATAAAAAAAAGTGAAATGACTAGAGAGAAGCAAGTAACATAGAGATATATTGACATTCCAAGTCACAATTAATAACATTTTGGCAACACACAATATCAGAAAATTTGCATAGTATGAATAAGATCAGATAATAATTAAATTTGAGACCGAAATATGCATAGCCAACTTGCAAAATAAAAAGAAGAACAAACTAGAAAAATGAGGTAATAATTCAAAAGAAGTGTACCAGGACGGATCTTGTTAAAGTTCCGTCTTTAACCCCCTTGAAACTTTTGAAAACATCGCTGGAGTTCGCTTGTTTGCTGGCCGGTAGTCCTGCTCGTCTCTGCCGGAGCCTCTGTCGCCAGTGGCTGTTGTCAGGTGGGATGCTGCTGGACCTGCAAAGAGAGAAAAAAAAAGAAGAAGGAGGAAGAGGAGGGAGGAGAGATTGGAGAGGGAGAAAAGAGGAGGAAGCGATAGAGGAGGAAGCGATAGAGGAGGGAGGCTCCGCCGGCTACTGCTCGCCATGGCCTCGCCTGGCTGCTGGTCGCCTGGCAGCTCTCCGGTGGAGGTGGAGCTGCTCGCTGCCAGAAAAGAGAGAAGTCAGGAACGGGGGAAAGAGAGGAAGAGAGGAGAGAGGGGCGGCTGCCACCAGCACGTGGTGGCGAGTCTCGCCGGAGCCGTTGTCTGTCGCCGTAAATGGAAGAGGCGACGGGAGAAGAGAGAAAAGGAAGGGGCGCGGTCTGTTTTGAGAGAGGGGAAGAATGAATTAAAATCTTAGGTTTTTAGGAGTCTTTTAGATGTAGAGATGGGGGTTAATCTAGCCGCTTGAATCAATTAATATGTAGGGCTAAGATTTGATTTTGGATTTAACGAATTAAATGGATGGATGAGATTAAATGATGGAGTCTTGAAATCAAATTGAATGGCCAAAATTGGAATAAATATTGGCTAGAATAGAAATGAAAAGGTAGCTATGATTGAAACAAGATTGCAATTGAATAGGCTAAAATTGAAAGAAAATAAAATAAAATGGGTTAAGATTTAAATGATTTAAAGAAATATTATTCAATTCAAATACTTCAAATATTATAATATATTTTATATAACTAAAGTCACTTAAATTTTAAAAATGTTTAACTAAAATAATTATTTCAAAATTTATTAATGATTTTAAAATATTTTAATAATATTTATAATAAGTTTATAAAGTAAACATACTAAAATATATATTTTTTATGCAAATCCGACTAAAATTCTAAACTTAAAATAAATTTTAAAATATGTATCTAATCGAATAGCATCTCTAAAAATTGTTAATGATCAGTCAAAATTGGGTGTCAACACTTATAAACCAAGAAGTGTTCATGATACAAATGAACAAACAATGAGAACCAAAAAAACAGTTAAAGGGTTGATTGTGTGACTTATGTTGTCTGGGTATACACTAAAACTCGACGTTTTAAGATATCAAATTTATCTATTTAGATAGTATATCATCGTTCACTATGAAAAGTTCAAAGGAAAACCTACTTATCCAAATGTAATTAATCCTTACTTACAAATCACACAATTTTTCATGGATATATTTTAACAATAGCCATTCCTCATTTATGTGGGGCAATTGTTGGGTTTTAAAGGTGTCAATGATAAATGAAGGGTTGTGACTCTCCTAAAAGGTTGTGACTTTTTCATAGAGTTTTCCTTTATGAAAGGTTGTATATTTTCTAAAGGGTTGTATCTTTTTCAAAGGGTTGTGACCTTTCTGAGAGGTTGTCCATTTTTCGAAGGGTTGAGATCTGTCTGATAAGGTACAACTAACACCATTCCATACTACCCTTTGTTGTCTATAAATAGAGGTATTTTCTCTTATTATTCTACAATAAAATTTTCTTTCTTTTGCATGCATTTTCTTATGAATAAGAGTTTGTGTGTGATCTTGTTTCGGACTTTTGAGTTTGTTGAATTTATTGAAGTTTAGGGTACCACTACTTCTTTAATAATTTATCTGTTTTATCTTGGAAGGAAATAATTCAAAACCTCGAGCACCTTGAGGGAGTCAAATCCCTTAAGGACATACTGTGAATTCTGTGGACTCTATTAAAAAAAATTCATTTTTATTGTTTCTGATTTACTAATCAGAACACATGAGTTAACAGAAATCACCTCCTCCCAAGTTATATAAAGGATTCCTCCTTAGCTAATTTGTTTAGAAGACCAATTGTGAGCTTAGGTGGTAATTGTAATCATTTAAAATTTATTAAATATAAATTTATAAAATAATTTGGATTATATTAAATTCGTAAATATATTAATCCGAATAAAAATTGTGGATTGATATAATTGAGTTAAATATTTAATTCCAATAAATATGGATTTAATTAAAATCTAAATTAATTGATTTGGGCTACAATGGATGAACCCAATTTGTTAAGCCCAATTCCATCTCATTCTAGAGCCCATCTTGGCGCCACGTGTGCAAATGATGTGGCATGCCAAGTCAAATAAGAAACCAATAGAATCATGACATGTGTGAAAGATGACAAGCCCGCTCCATAAAGCTCATATGCCATGTCACTTAAATCTGATTGGCCGAACGAAATCTTATTCCAATCGCAACTCCTCTATTCTAAAACTATAAATAGGGGTCCTCATAATTCAGAAAAGGGGACAGAATATTCCAAACAAGAAGCTAGAGAAAATCTGTGGTACAAACGTCATTTAATTCTCTACAAAGCTACAAGTTTAAGAATTCAAGCATTCAAGTTCAAGAACGATCAAGATCAAGACCATCGATTCAAGAACAAGCTCGAAACCTTGAATTCAAATAAAAGTCAAGATCAAGATAAAGTTCAAGTTCAAGTTTGTTAGAGATTCGAGAACAAGCTTTAAAGCCCTTGAATTTACATTTGAAAAAGCGAATTCAGAGAAATTATAGAGATTGTAACACTCGCACTTGAAATAATACAACGGTTGTTGCTATAATTTTTCGTTCTTGATTATTGTTTTCTCGAAGCGAATTAATTGTCTACAAATTCTAGCACGCCCAGTGGGACAATCTCTACCTCTCATCTTAACTTTTCAAGCGTCAAAGAATATCGAGATGACTTCCATGAACAACAACTCTCGATCAACTGCCTCTAAGGCTACTAGCTCCAAGTTCTCTACTGAAGTTGAAGGCATCCTTGGTGTTACCTTTGGAAGTTTCAGAGCTGTTACGAGAAGGAAGACTGCTACACTAGGACAACAAACACTTCAAGTGTCGTCCGCATCAACTCCTGTTTTTGGGTTTTGACTCCAAAAGGAGCAAGTTCCTGGAGGAAGCAGTGTTGCTGAAAAGATCAAGAAGACATTGACTCTACTTGAGCAATCTGGTTCCAAGAGCTCTACCACAAGGGAGAACTGTGATTAAACTTATGAATAATCTCCATGTACATCACGTAACGTCAGTCCGCTGAAGATTAACTTACGCGACAATCCATGCTACTCTCCTGCATCTCCAATGATCATGCAAACGATGGTGACTGCTGCTTCCTCTCATGAGGAACAACTCACAAATTTGACAAAGTTGGTTGAAGGATTGACGAAGCATGTACAACACAAAAAGTCTCGAATTGATAAGTTGATGGACAGGATGGAAGGACTTTTAGATGGAGATGCAAGCCATGCACCTGGAAAGGGTATTGAAGTTCAAGAAATCGAAGATCTTGCCAAAAAATCCCCGCTTGTTAAAGAGATGTCAGTTTCTTCTGAAGGAATGATCCCACTCGATGGCTTGAAGGAGTTTATTGAAGGTACTATCAAAGATAAGTATGAAGTCTCCACCAAGTCTTCTCATATGTATGCTAAGCCATACACTGCTAGGATTGAAAACTTTAAAATGCCTGCTGGTTATCAACCTCCCAAATTCCAACAATTTGAGGGAAAAGGAAATCCGAAACAACATGTCGCGCACTTCGTGGAGACATCTAATAATGCTGGAACCTATGGAGACCATCTTGTCAATAGTTTGTCCGCTCTCTAAAATGAAATGCCTTTGATTGGTACACGGATCTCGAACCTAACTCTATTGATAGTTGGGAGCAACTAGAGCATGAGTTTCTCAATCGCTTTTATAGCACAAGGCATACGGTGAGCATGGTAGAACTCATGAATACTCGCCAAAGAAAGGATGAACCGGTTATAGATTTCATAAATCGATGGAGGAACGCGAGCCTCAATTGCAAGGATAGGCTTAATGAAGCTTCTGCAATCGAAATGTGTATTCAAGGAATCCACTGGGAGCTTCTTTACATCTTGCAAGGAATAAACCAAAATCCTTCGAAGATCTAGATATTCGCGCTCATGATATGGAGTTGAGCATGTCCTCTTCCGGAAAAGATATGACTATTGTCCATGATCCTCGCAAAGGAAGGGACAAGCAGGAACCCAAGAGATGGAGCAAGTTTCTGCCCAGAAATGACAACAAAGAATCCATGAGTGTAAATGTGTCGCCCACAAAGTTCACCACGAATGAAGGCATAAAACAAAATGTGAGAACGACTTTCCAAGCGCGTTCAAATCAAAAGTCGACACTGAGGGAGATGCAAGGAAAAAAGTATCCCTTCCTGGATTTTGACGTTTCTGAAATTTTTGATGAATTGCTCGAGTTGAAGCTCATTGACTTGCCAGAGATGAACCGACCCGATGAAGCTGGAAAAGCTAATGACCCAAATTATTGCAAGTATCATATACTTGTGAGTCATCCTTTTGAAAAATATTTTGTCTTCAAGGATAGAGTGATGCGATTGGTTAACAAAAAGAAAATTGTCCTTGATGATGAGAAGGCTAGTTCTAACCAGATCTCTATCACGTTTGGCTCACTTGATCCGGTCCAAATATATATCTCTGAAAATCATGAAGAAGAGTCAGTAGACCAGGAAGTTGACATAGATGGTGATGAGTGTTGGATTCTTGTAACTAGGCGAAGACGCAACAATTCAAGCTTATGAAGAGAATCATCCGAGCAACCGGCTAGAAGGAAAATGGTGAAGAAATCGGAGAAGAAAAAATCAATCAAGTGCCAAAAAAGGGCAAATGTAGAAGTTCATCACTACCAAAAACCTCGACATCCTGTGACTTTAGAGGAATTCTTACCAAGCTCGTTCGACATAAAGTCTACTCAAGACAATGTCGAGGCATCATATTTCAATGCGGATAAAGAAGAAACAATAAAGGTGCCTCCTACTGGAAAAGAAGGAACAACGAGTGAATCCTCACCAAAAGTGTCTTCTAGTGACGAAGAAAAAGCAACAATGGAAATCTCAGCAATGATGTCTCTTTCATCTTCTAAAAAATCTATTGAACCTTCTTTCCAAGAGCACATACATGTGATACTAAAATCACATTTACAGATAATGATCTTCTATTTGGTGAAACACTACACAATCGTCCTTTGTATATGGTGGGTCATTCGCTAGAGAAGAAGATAAATAGAATCTTAATAGATGAAGGATCTGGAGTTAACATTTTGCCTATCCATACATTGAAGGAACTTGACATCACGACTGGGGAACTTAGTGAAAGTCGTTTGTTGATACAAGGATTTAATCAAGGGGGGGGGGCAGAGGTCCATAGGATCTATTAAATTAGAGATCCACATGGAAGATTTGGGATCAAGCGCATGGATGCATGTGATCAACGCAAAGACATCATACAATATATTACTTGGCAGGCCTTGGGTACATGAGAATAGAATTGTCTCATCTTCGTACTATCAATGTTTGAAATATCTTGAAGGTGAAATTGAAAGGAAGATAGTTGCAGATGATAATCCTTTCACCGAAGTTGAGACACACTTTGCCGATGCGAAATTCTATTTGAGAAGTTATGTTGTTAAAGGGGCCAAATCCAATGACGTCAAATCAATCAAGTCTGATAAGATCATAAGCAAACGAATTGATGCGGCTGTCGAAAAGGTGAAAATTGACACTAAAGACCCTTGTCCCATTCTTAATGAAGGGAAGATCATGTCTTCGAAGAACAAACTGACTTCTAGGCTTTGCTATGTTCCAAAAGCGCAGAAAGAACAAGATCAACCATCTAACCTTCAAGAAAATGCATTGAGAGGGATAACTCTCCGGATCAAACGGATTGATGCAATAAACTTGTCTTCAAAGTTGCCAGAAAAGTCAATCGCTCAAGATCAAGTGCGAGATATGGCACTCCCTACAAAACGCACAAGAGAAGGTTTTAATCCCAATGCTTACAAGATATTTGTGAAGGCGGGATACAACTCTAATGAGCCACCGGCGCTAGGGAAACTTCCATCAGAAGATACAACTAGGCAAGCACGTGAAGGCCTAGGTTATAACCAACCGCCGCCAATTCGCATTTCCATAAGAAGGGACAACAATAATCATATAACTTTTGAAGATGACATCACTGCTCCCAATAAAAGGCCTTCCGTCTTTGATCGACTTGGGGAAGCGACTGCAAGAACTTCTGCGTTTGAGAGGTTAGGTCCTTTGAAGAAGAATAACAAAAACCTGAGAAGTTAGTTAAATGTTACAACGCCTACTTCACATTTGATTCGAAAGGATTTCAGAAGTTTGATTCCTTCTAGGATGAGGCGACGAGTGAAACTTGTGGTTTCCTGTAAAGAGTAACTCAAGGCAAAGGCTCACACTGTGGTTTACACCAAAGAGTGCGAGGAAGATGAAGAAAGTGTAGATTCCTCAAATCATGTTACAATCCAAAATGAGTACAGTTCTTTGCCTCAAATGAAGATTGATGAAGAGGTAGAAGATATTGTCTCGTGTTGTCATATATCTGTCAATGAAAATGATCCTTTGGAAGAGGAAGATGCTGGAGATGCTCCACCGGAACTTGAAGAAGGAGGAAATATCACAATAGATCCTTTGAAGGAAGTTAACCTTGGCACTAATGAAGACCCAAGCCCAACTCACTTGAGTGCGTTTCTAGAAGTTGATGAAGAAATTGCTTACATGAATATACTCAAAGAATATAGGGATGTCTTCGCTTGGAGTTATAAAGAAATTCCTGGATTGAATCCTAGAGTAGCGGTCCATCAATTGGCAGTCAAAATGGTTCTCGTCCTGTTAAGCAAGCTCAAAGACGTTATAGATCAGACTTGGTTCCGTTGATAAAAAATGAAGTTAACAAACTCATTGAGGTAGGCTTTATTCGTGAGGTCAAATATCCTACATGGATTTCAAGTATTGTTCCTGTGAGGAAGAAGAATGGTCAAATTTGAGTTTGTGTTAAGATATCAATAATGCATGCCCTAAAAATGAGTTTCCTCTTCCCATTTCGGAGTTAATGATTGACGCCACCACTGGTTATGAGGCAATGTCGTTCATGGATGGTTCTTCTGGATATAATCAAATTCGCATGTCACCAAAATATGAAGAACTCACCGCATTTCGCACGCCAAAAGGTATTTATTGCTACAAAGTGATGCCATTTGGTTTAAAGAATGCTGGTGCCACATATTAAAGGGCTATGCAAAATATCTTTGATGACTTGATCTATAAAAATTTCGAATGCCATGTTGATGACTTGGTAGTAAAGTTGAGAAAGAGTGGTGATCATTTGAAAGACTTAAGGATGGTGTTTGAGTTACTCCGAAGATATCAACTAAGGATGAATCCGTTGAAATGTGCTTACGGAGATACTTCCGGCAAGTTCCTTAGCTTTATTGTGAGATATCGAGGAATTGAAATTGATCAAGCCAAAGTCGATGCAATATCAAAGATGCATGAACCTCGAAATATTCATGAGTTAAAAAGTCTCCAAGGAAAGTTAGCCTACTTGAGAAGATTCATCTCAAATCTAGCGGGGAGATGTCAACCATTCGGTCACCTCATGAAGAAAGGTGCTCCTTTTAATTGGGACCAAACATGAAGCGATACCTTTAAATGTATCAAATCGTATCTAGCGAAACCTCCGATTTTGGTAGCCCCAATACCTGAAAAACCATTGATACGCTACATTGCAGCACAAGAAAGGTCTGTAGGAGCCCTGTTATCTCAAGAGAATAGTGAAGGCAAAGAAAATTCTCTTTATTACTTAAGTAGAATGATGACGCCAAATGAGCTAAATTATTCGCCAATTGAAAAGTTATGCTTGACACTTGTCTTCTCAGTTCAAAAGATGAAGCACTATTATCAATCTCATGTTGTATTTCTAGATCAAATCCCATCAAGTTTGTTATGTCAAAACCTGTCCTTAGTGACCGACTAGCAAGATGGTACCTTTAATTCCAACAATTTGAGATTCTGTACATCCCTCAAAAATCCATGAAGGGACAAGCATTGGCGGATTTATTAGCAGACCATCCTATAACAAATGATTGGGAGTTAACTCATGAGTTTCCTGATGAAGATGCGATGCTAATTGAAGTTCAACCTCCTTGAAAAATGTACTTTGATGGGGTTGCACATCGCGTTGGAGCCAGTGCTGGTGTGGTGTTCATCACTTCGCAAGAAGAGATTCTACCATTCTCTTTTACTCGAAAACAATGTTGCTCCAATAATGTCGCTGAATACTAAGCATTGATATTTGTACTTGAAATGGCCGTTGACATGAAATAATTACATTTACAAGTCTTTGGTGACTCTCAATTGGTGACTAATCAACTCTTGGGAAATTATGAGGTGAAAAAGCCTGAATTGCGCCCTTATCATAATTATGCTCAAAAGTTGATAGGATGGCTTGGAGATGTAACCCTTCAACATGTGCGTAGAGTAGAGAATAAGAAAGCTGATGCATTGGCTGCTCTAGCTTCAACGCTAATCCTTCCTGATCAAACGCAAGTAACTGTCAGTCAAAAATGGATAGTGTCACCGCCAAATGAGGAAGAATATATTGAAAATGAGCTTGATCATATCGTCGTCACTGCTGAAGCCGCGAAGGAAGATTGGGGACAACCCATTATTGACTACATGTGTTATGGGATACTTTCACAAAATCCAAGAAGAAGGATTGACATATGTCATCGTGCACCTCGCTTCCTTTACTACAAGGACACATTATATAGGCGATCATTTGAGGGTGTGCTATCACGATGTTTGGGAGACAAAGAAGCGATTCAAGCTCTACAAGAAGCACACTCAGGAGTATGTGGATCACATCAATCTGGACCGGAACTTCACTTTCACATAAAGAGGATGGGGTATTACTGGCCAACCATGGTGAAAGATTGCTTAAATTAAGCTTGGAGGTGCGTTGCTTGTCAATTTCATGCGAATTTAATTCACCAGCCACCCGAAGTATTGCACCCAACTATTGCATCTTGGCCTTTTGACGCTTGGGGACTGGATGTTGTAGGACCATTACCAAAGTCTTCTGGTGGATACTTGTACATCTTAGCTGCAACATATTACTTCTCAAAGTGGGCTAAAGTTGTCGCCCTTAAGGAAGTGAACAAAGATAATGTTGCAAATTTTATCCGAGTGAATATTATCTATCGCTTTGGTATTCCTAGCTACATAATAACTGACAATGGCAAGCCATTTGATAACAAGTTAATGAACAAGATTTGTGATCTTTTTGGCTTCAAGCAACTAAATCTTCTATGTATCATGCTTCTGCCAATGGTCTTGCTGACGCATTCAATAAGACTCTATACAACCTGCTCAAGAATGTTGTCTCCAAATTCAAATGGGATTGGCATGAAATAATGAAAGAAGCTTTATGGGCATATAGGACAACATGTCACACTCCAACTCAAGCAACACCATATTCACTTGTATTTGGAGTTGAAGCAGTCCTTCCACTCGAGCGTCAAATACCTTCCTTAGGACTTGCTATTCAAGAAGGTCTCACTGAGGAAGAAAATGCTCGACTGCGTCTTGCTGAGTTAGAAACACTTGATGAAAAGAGGCTAAAATCCCAACAAAAACTTGAATGTTATCAATCTCGTCTATCTCGTACTTTCAATAAGAAGGTTCACTTGAGGTGTTTTCAAGTTGGAGACCAAGTTCTCGTGGTAAGAAGCCCATCATTAGTTCGCACAAGTCTGGGGGGAAATTTACCTCAAAGTGGGATGGAACATATGTCGTACAAGAAGCATATTCAAATGGTGCTTACAAGCTTGTTGATGTTGATGGCTTAAGGATCGGTCCTATTAATGCCAAATTCCTAAAGAGGTACTACCCTTGAAGTAAGATGATGCTCCTTAAGGTACGAGCCTAAACTGCATGTCACTCCTGGCTCGCAAAAGTATAAACTGTGTACGACACAACAACAACAAAAAAAACTCAAATCCCCAAAACTACGTTGTGACTTGATCCTCTTCATTGAGGTACGTAGGTGCTTAGAACCATATTCTAAGTTCAGTTGCATGAGTGTAAAAAAAAAAATGTTCCCACTTGATTTATCGCGTAAAAGTCAGAGCGATATGTATTTTATTTTATCTTTTGTCTCACCAAATTTTAGAATTGTACGAAGTATTGATGGTTCAATGGAGGGGGCAAACCTTTATAAAATATGAGTCTCTTATTAGTACGGTTGAAGTCTTTAAATTAGATAAAGTATGCAAATTGAAGTCTTTATATTCTCCGAGTTTATTATTTGAAGTATCCAAATCCTCTAAGTATACAAGTTGAAGTATTTAAATCCTTTAAATATGAAGGTAAGACTTTAAGTATGTAAGTAGAAGTCTTCAAAGTCTCCAAATGCGCATGTAATTGAATTTCATGTCTTAAGGTGGGCGAGGTTTGTCCCTTTGCACCTTAAGGTATCCTTGTTGCGGATTATCCTTCAATAGATCTTTGAATTTCTATGCTTTAAGGTGGACAAACTTGTCCCTTTGCACCTTAAGCTAGGCCTTTTCATGGGTGTATACTTAAAATGATCTTTAAATTTTCATGTCTTAAGGTGGACAAGATTTGTCCCTTTGCACTTTAAGTTGGCATTTTCACTGGTGTATACTTAAAAGGATCTTTAAATTTCCATGCCTTAAGGTGGACAATATTTGTCCTTTTGCACCTTAAGCTAGCTTTGTTGAGAATTTATCCTTCAACGAATCTTTAAATTTTTATGCCTTAAGGTGGACAAACTTGTCCCTTTGCACCTTAAGCTAGAGTTTTCACGGATTTATCTTTAAAAGGATCTTTAAATTTTCATGCCTTAAGGTGGACAATATTTGCCCCTTTGCACTTTAAACTGGTCTTTTCACGGGTTTATCCTGCCTCAAGTTGGTTAAGTATTGGAGACCTTGTAACACCTTGAGTTTATTTTCAAGGCGGGAGCGTTACACGGTATTCTAGTAAAGCTTCAAATTGGTTAAGCATTCGGGACCTTGTAACACCTTGAGTTTATTTTCAAGGCGGGAGCGTTACACGGTATTCTAGTAAAGCTTCATAGTTAAACATTTGGGACCTTGTAACACCTTGATTTTATTTTCAAGGTGGGAGCGTTACACGGTATTCTAGTAAAGCTTCAAGTTGGTTAATCATTTGGGAACTTGTAACACCTTGAGTTTATTTTCAAGGCGGGAGCGTTACACGGTATTCTAGTAAAGCTTCAAGTTGGTTAAGCATTCGGGACTTTATAACACCTTGAGTTTATTTTTAAGGCGGGAGCGTTACACGGTATTCTAGTAAAGCTTCGTGATTAAACATTCGGAACCTTGTAACACCTTGAGTTTATTTTCAAGGCGGGAGCGTTACAGAGTATTCTAGTAAAGCTTCAAGTTGGTTAAGCAATCGTTGCCATGTAACACCTTGAGAGTATTATTTTTTTTAAGCAGGGACGTTAAACATATTTTTTTGTGATAAATCTTTCCATTATGTAGCCTCCGTAAAATATAAAATTGCTTTTGTTGATCTACAAAAAAAAAAAAAAAAGAGGAGGAAAATACAAGTGAAGGAGAGATTGTTACTCGTCAAGATGTTTGAGACTCGGAAGGTATTAAATATTGAATCTTGGATATGTTGTATACCTTTATGTCTAGATTCGGAATCATCAATCGTATTGTGATTTCGCCGTTCCTACGTCAAGACACGAGATTTTTAGTAAAGTCACACAAATCTGAAAATTTTTAGCATGACAGAATCTAGAGCTAACTTCAAAAAATCATCTAGAAAGATTCTGAAGATATTAAATTCTGAACTTTGGATATGTTAGAGATCAAGAAGTCTAGTTTCTAAAAAATCAAACGGTTCATGATTTTGATTTTTCTACAATGAGATATGAATTATCTACGACATACATGTCAAACTGTAAAAAAGTGACGAAATTTTTTTTTTTTTAAAAAGAGGAAGATTACCTTGAATATGCCCTTTTGTCGTAAGCTCACAATCTGTAATTGAAGATAAAATTGTGGAGATAATGTATCTATTTATAGATGACATGTGGTGGGAATAAAATCCTTCTCCTAGTTCAATTACAATTCCTTTTTGGCTTGGGCAATAAAACATATATATGAATATGAAATTGAGTTGGATTACAATTCCTAGTTGAATTACAATTCCTTTTTGACTATGGCAATAAAACATATATGAATATGAAATTGAGTAGGATTACAATTCCTAGTTCAATTACAATTTCTTTTTGACTAAGACAATAAAACATATATATGAATATGAAATTGAGTAGGATTACAATTCCTAATTCAATTATAATTCATTTTTAACTAAGGTGAATATAGTAACCGGTTAATGCTTCAAGACTTGTCTCTAAAAGATAAAATATCTCGACAAGACTTGAAGCAGGGGACATTTGTAATCATTTAAAATTTATTAAATATAAATTTATAAAATGATTCGGATTATATTAAATTCGTAAATATATTAATCCGAATAAATATTGTGGATTGATATAATTGAGTTAAATATTTAAGTCCAACAAATATGGATTTAAATAAAGTCTAAATTAGTTGATTTGGGCTACAATGGATGAACCCAATTTGTTAAGCCCAATTCCATCTCATTCTAGAGCCCATCTTGGCGCCACATGTGCAAATGATGTGGCATGCCAAGTCAAATAAGAAACCAATAGAATCATGACATGTGTGAAAGATGACAAGCCCGCTCCATAAAGCACATATGCCATGTCACTTAAATTTGATTGGCCGAACGGAATCTTATTCCATCGCAAACTCCTCTATTCTAAAACTATAAATAGAGGTCCTCATAATTCAGAAAAGGGGACAAAAAATTCCAAACAAGAAGCTAGAGAAAATCTGTGTTACAAACGCCATTTAATTCTTAACAAAGCTACGAGTTTAAGAATTCAAGCATTCAAGTTCAAGAACGATCAAGATCAAGACCATCGAATTCAAGAACAAACTCGAAACCCTTGAATTCAAATAAAAGTCAAGATCAAGATAAAGTTTAAGTTCGTTAGAGATTCAAGAACAGACTTTAAAGCCCTTGAATTTACATTTGAAAAGGCGAATTCAAAGGAATTATAGAGATTGTAACACTCGCACTTGAAATAATAAAATGATTGTTGCTATAATTTTCCGTTCTTAATTATTGTTTTCTCGACGTGAATTTTATTGTCTACAGTAATATAACACAACAACAAAAACACCTACTCCCCCTGTTTAAAAAAAAAGACCTTCTTTCCTTTTTAGTATGTTTAAAAAAGAATGACCTCTTTTTTTTGTAACATTTTAATTTTAGCTTTTTACGTGACATATTTAAGGCCACAAGATTAAATGACAATTTAATACATTTGACATAACTTAATTTATGACCACAAGATTCAAAAGACTTCTTTATTTTCTAAAACTGCGTGTCAAGTCAAACCAGACTACTCTTTTTGAAACGAGTATTAACAACAATAAATATGCATATTAACAAAGAGTCTTAAAGTCTTTATTAGGAATAATTAATTGTCATTGTAACCAATGTTTCTATAGGCTTTATTGACATTTATAAATATAATTTAATTGCCTCCAAAAGAACATCTTTCGCGGTAATTAAACTATCATCATTAATTAATTACCCTTAAAAATCATTTTTAGTATATATAGTGTAATACTAGGTATATTTTTGTGATTTTCTTTTTTAAAAAATAATATATTATTAGTCAATGATGCCTAATAGCTAGTTTTAATGTAAACGGTCATACTATATTAGGCCCTCGTTTTTTTTTCTTTTAAGCTTACAAGATAAAATGTGTTGGGCATTACATGTATAGGAATTGAGTTGGTAAGATTATATATCACTTTCTTAGTTTTTTCATATATTAAACTTTTGGAATCTAATATTACTATAGTGGTTGTTGTCTAATTAATCATCTGTTACTGCGGTAAGTAAATGACTTTTTCTTTATCCAATTTTTGTTTTTAAAAATAGATGTTTTGGCTGATAGGTCATATTCTTTTAACATAATAATGAAAAAACAATAAAGTTCGGCCCAAATACAAACTTCAAATCTGACTAACCCTGTACAAACTCTTTACTAACTGTGTTAACATCTCTGTGCTTTTTCCATGTTTATAATCTTTCTCCCCAAACTCGGCAACTGTTGGAATGAGCTGAACGTCTTCTTTCCAGTAGAGTTAATTTCCAGACTAGCTAAGTAATCTGCCAATATGTTGCCTTCTCTGTATATGTGTTGTGTCTTTACCTCAAGTTTTGTCATTTCATGTTTTAGCTCATCAAACTCCTCTGCTATTACCCACGGAACCTTCCAAACTTCATTAATAATTATTACCATTAATAACGAATCTAGGATTATTTTCCTCATTTTCTTGTTGACGCAGTATCGAATTGCCTCTACAATAGCTCTCATTTCTGCTTCTACATTGATAGTGATACCGATGTTCTCCGCTACAGCATGTATTAAGTTGCCATTGATATTCCGAAGGCAGTAACCATAAGCACTAATACCTGGATTTCCTTTACACGCCCTGTTAGAATCTATGCGTCCACAACAAGTCAATGGACCAGGTCCCTTGACACACAAAAATGCAGTTTGTAAGAAGATGCAGTTTAATGACACAAGGAATTTACGTGGAAACCTCCTTGCTCAAGGGAGTAAAACCACGACATGTCTCACAGGATTTTCAAAATAGTTTCACTAATCTTCACAAGCAAAAGGAAACCTGTTACACAAAATGTGAGAGAAAGTTTTTAATCTCACTGTCAAATTGCTCTATTGCTTGATGAGCCTAAGTAGAGATTCCTCTACCCACTAAGCTATCACACTAGACAACTTAGGATTTTCTAAGCAATCTTACAGACTGCCTACTAATGATTTAGAATTTCTAAGTAACACACAGGTTGCCCACTAAATTAGTTTAACTAACTTCGAATTTCCAGATCAAACCACACTGAATCCTTTATAGTTTTAGGATCAGTTCACAATGTAAGATCGGAAGAAAGTATTTCTAAACAACTACACACTATGTTCGCTTGAGCTTAAGTTGTTTGGAATATCTTCTTGATTTTCTAAGCCTTTGCAAGAGTTCTTAAATGTACCTTTTCAAGTTGCAAAACTAGGTCAAAAGTATGGAGATGTTGTCTTTGTATAGAAAAGTCACTATCCTTAAATCCATGCCATTGGTTAAGATTTCTGACGCTTCTGACGCTGTTGGAACCTGTGCATCAACTATTTATATTTTCTCCAGCTGGCAGTCAAAAAGCAGTTTGAGCTGAGAATCAGGTACCTTCACAAGGTCCCTGTGGTTTTGTCAGATCATCAAAACTTCAAATGACATTTTCCCCCTTTTTGATGATGACAAACTATACTCCAGACTTCAAGACAACATCACAAACTATTACAAAGTTTATTGTTCCCCCTGAATTGCAAGACAACATCATAAACTATTACAAAGTTTATTGTTCCCCCTGAATTGCTTGTCCATATGCCTGCAGTGAACAAAAAACTCACAAAGACAAGAAACCAGCCATAACACAGTGAAACACATATCCCACTCCCCCTGAATCATTCGCACATAAAAATCCCCCCTTTTGGCATCATTAGAAAGAGACACAGTAAACCAATGTTGTCAATAATGCAGCCAAGTAAGATCAAAGCCTTTTGGAAATCAAGCATAAATGAGTACAACAAACAACAAACAACAAACATTTGCCAGAACAAAAGAGGAATAAGATTAAAATTACAAAAGACTTGGTAGATAAGCCACGCACAAGAAAAGCATAAAGGGGAATGACTGGACGGACTATGAAGGGGGAGGCTGATGGGAAAGGGACTGAATGATAAGAGTAAGTTGAGCATTAGCATCATCATTGTCCTTTATTGCTTTCTCTTGTAAAGCAACAATCTTGGCCCTCATTTCTGCATTTTCCTGCTTCAGTTCTTGAACTACAGAGGTACCATGTCCCATAGTCTGCGCCTTGAGTAGCTCTGCCTTAAGAATAGCAATTTTTGCATCCCTACTACTCAAACTCATAGTCAACTCTTCCAACTCATGCTTCAGTTGATCCTGGTTTTCAACAAGTTGAGTCACTTTGCTCTTAGGATTTCCCTTCCCTTCTATGCATTCACATTCAACCAAAGTAGACTTAGAGAAGGATTGCTTCACAGTACCAACTTTTCCAACACCAAGAGGAATGTTAAAGTGTTTGAATACTTTAGTTAAAAAGTATCCATAACCCATACCATGCTTTCCTTTTCGCTCAATGACAGTTTTGTACATGTGTTCGAGCATAAGTCCAGGAAGATCCAGAGATTCAAATTTGCACAATGACTCCATGATAAATAAATCAACAGAAGTTGCTGAAGTCCTCTTTTCAGTTCTTGGAAGGAGGATTTTGTTGATAAACTCAAATACCAACTGGAATTCACTCTTCATCAATTTCTTGAACAAACCCGCACATCTGGTAGTTGGGAGCTTAGAACAAGTCTTAACAAATTCCACCGAACAAGCCTTTCCAACTACGGACCTGATACCTCCTCAAGGTACTCCAAGAATTTTTCCCAGCAGGTCTTCATCAAGACGAACAACAATGTTTTTCACTCTGGTATGTATACTGCCATCTTCACTAAATGAAATATTGTAGTAAAATTCACGGACCTCTTCCTCATGAAGAACAGGAGACTTAAAGTCAAATAAATGCATCCATGATTGAATTTCTACAATATCATGAAGAAAGTCCATTCCAGGTTGATGAACAATGTTTATGTCGAACACCCTTCCAGCCAAGACATTTTGCTTACTCAAATTATCAACAATTTATTGCTTGTTGACCAACCCTTCATCCACTTGTACTTGAGGACCAGGTCCCTGTTCAGACTTCTTAGTTTCTGTTGTAGATGTTTTTCTCTTCCTTTTTCCTTTCACTACCGCCTTTGTGGGTTTCGTGTTGTTAGACTTCTTTTGTACACTTTGTTTCACTTTTCCTGAATTTTTCTTACCAGATCCCCCATCAGACTCTTCTCCAGAGACTTCCGCCACAGCAGACGAAGGCATTTGGAATTTTGACACTTTGAAGATTCTTGCACTTTGATTTCTGGCTGTGGATTTTGCGCTGGATTTCATAGCATCAGCTAGCATTTTCTTCGAGTCAGATCTAGTGACTGGTCTTCGTATAGATTCACCTTCCACTACCTTTTCTTTTCCCTTTTTAGAGACATTTTCATCTCTCTTCTGCAACGACCACTGAATAGGACGATTAACATCTTCTTCGTCAGAAGAGTCAGAGGAAGGATATCTCCCAAAATCTGGAGTTTTATCAAAAAAAGGTTGTGTTTCTCTGATGTCATCATTCAGGGGGTTTGCACATTCCTCTAGTCTTGCTTCTTCTCTCATCATAGTGAGACTCTCAATGGCCAGTCCTTCACTCGCAGCCAAGATATTTGACTCAGATGTTTTGCTCTCTGGTAAGTCACCCTCAAAAAGGGTATCTGAAAGCATTTCAAGATAGGGACCAGGTACAGGAGGAAGGCTAGGACTGTTTAGATCTATAGAATGAAATGGGGGTTGGGGGTTATCCAAAGAAGGACTGATTCCGGAGGTTGTTGGAACTTTGGATTTTGACCCTGAAGATGATGGAGTGTAGAAGGATACTGGGTCGATCTCACTCAAAGATGCGAGCATCTTCTTTGATGAGGATGATGGTTCTCACATGTTTATCAGTCAAGAAGAAAAGAAAAGTAAAGGAACCACAATAGAGAGAAGAGAGAGAGAGAGAGAGAGAGAGAGAGAGAGAGAGTATTTTAGGGTTTTCAGAGGAGAATACAAAATATGAAGAAGTTTAGAGAGGGGAGAGGATGAATAAAAAGAAAAGAAACGGTGCCAGGTCTCTGAGATTTGATGCGTCGCTTGGAGTTTCAAGCGATGGGACTAACGGTCAGAATGACCGATGACTGACACGTGGCTATATCAACGGGCTCTTTAGGCTAGTTTAAAATTAATGTAAAGAAAGCTAACCTCTGTAGGGACCAGGTCCCTTAATGCAACTTAAACACCATTCCTCAATGGTTCTGGCTATGTTTTTGCTTTTGCGCATCTTTTATGAATGTATACCTGCAATAGGTACAACGTTGATCTTACAAGACATATTATTATTAATAAAGAGGATATCTACACTACAAATTTTAGCCACCAAGGAAATTCCATGCTTGAATGACTTTGAGATCAATTCAAATTCATCATGCCCAACTTCAGCCTATTACTCTCAAACTGATCTTTGCTTAGAGACTTGGTGAAGATTTTTGCAATTTGTTCCTCTGTTGGGCAGTAAGTCAGCACAATATTTCCTTTCTCAACATTATCTCTCAGGAAATGATGTCTCACATCAATATGCTTGGTTCTCTCATGGTGAACAAGATTCTTTCCCATACTGACAGCACTTGTATTATCACACATGAGAGGTATTGACTTGATGCTTACTCCGAAGTCCTCTAAATGTTGCTTAATCCACAATAGCTGTGAACAACATGCAACAGCTGCTACATATTCAGCTTCAGCTGTTGAAAGAGCCACTGAATTCTGTTTCTTTGTTCCCCAAGAAATAGGGGAGGATCCAAGAAAATGTTCCATCCCTGAAGTGCTCTTCCTGTCTACTTGATATCCTGCAAAATCAGCATCTGCAAAACCTACAAAAACAAAAGAGTCACCATCTGGACAGAAAAGGACCAGGTCCCCTGTTTTCTTCAAGTATCTCAAAATCCGTTTGGCAGCCTTTAAATATGAATCTCAAGGACAAGCTTGGAATCTAGCACACATTCCCACACTGTATACAATGTCAGGTCTGCTAGCAGTCAGATACAACAAAGATTATACATAGTCTAATTCACAAGAGAATCACTTTCATCAGTTACAAGCTTGATATTTGTTCCCATAGGAGTATCTATAGGTTTGGAATCAGACATGTTAAATTTCTTCAACAACTCCTTTGTATACTTCTCCTGACTGATTGAGATTCCCTCTGATGATTGCTTAATTTGTAGCCCCAAAAAGAAAGTCAGTTCACCCATCATGCTCATCTCAAACTCCTTTCCCATTAATGATGAAAATTCTTCACACAAGTGCTCCGATGTAGCTCCAAAGATAATGTCATCCACATATACCTGCATGATAAGTAGTTCCTGTTCTCTTTTCATTAAAAACAAGGTATTGTCAATTTTCCCCCTTTTGAAACCATTTTTCAACAGGAATTTTGACAATCTTTCATACCAAGCTCTGGGAGCTTGTTTTAACCCATACAAGGCCTTATTCAATTTGAACACATGATTTGGTAGCTCAGCATCTTCAAAACCAGGAGGTTGTTTAACAAACACCTCTTCCTTTAAGTCTCCATTTAGGAACACACTTTTGACATCCATTTGATACAGCTTGAACCCCATGAAGGCAGCAAAGGCTATAAGAATTCTAATAGCCTCCATTCTTACAACAGGTGCAAAGGTTTCATCATAGTCTATGCCTTCTTCCTGATTATATCCTTGAACAACTAATCTGGATTTGTTCCTTGTAATCACACCATTTTCATCAAGCTTAATTCTGAACACTCACCTGATTCCTATAACAGTTCTGTCAGTAGGTCGTGGGACCAGGTACCATACCTTTCTTCTCTCAAACTGATGTAGTTCTTCTTGCATTGAATTAACCCAGTCTGCATCACACAATGCCTCTTTTACATTCTTAGTCTCAATTGATGATATAAAAGCTGAAAATGCAACTAGATTCTTGTTTTTGATCTAGTATGAATTCCCGAGTTCAGAGGTGAAATGAGATTATCAAGTGGATGTGATGAACTGTGTTTCCATCCTGGTCTTGATGTCAATGGGTGTAACTGATCAGTGTCCTCTTCTTCATCAAAAGAGTCCTCATTTTTCGGAGAGTGAGTGATATCTTGATTTGAGTTCTAAATGGGACCAGGTTCCTCTTCAGGCTTATCAACTTCATCAGCTTTTTCAGATGAACTTTGATCAGTATTGTCAATCTTCAACTGATCATCTATCTCAGCTTCACTTCTTTCACTTTTTTGAGCTTTAAACAACTCGTTTAACTCATCTTCATCATTTGATGCTATCCTTTTCAGATTTCCATCTTCATCAAAGACTACATGAACACTCTCTTCAATACATTGAGTTCTCTTGTTGAAAACTTTGTATGCTTTACTTGATGAAGAGTATCCTACAAGCACTCCTTCATCACTTCTGGGATCAAACATTCCAAGATCATCTTTCCCATTGTTCAAGACAAAACACTTGCATCCAAATGCCCTAAGATAGATCAACATAGGTTTCCTGTTGTTGAGTAGTTCATAGGGAGTCTTATTCAGCAGTGACCTTATCAAACATCTGTTCTTGACATGGCATGCTGTGTTAATTGCCTCAGCCCAAAAATTTTGTGGAAGATTTGACTCAATAATCATGTTTCTTGCAATATTTACCAAGGTTCTATTTTTCCTTTCCACTACTCCGTTCTGCTGGGGAGTTCTTGGAGCTGAGAAGTTGTGGCTAATCCCGTTTTCCAGACAGAATTGATCAATTTTTGAGTTTTCAAACTCAGTTCCATGATCAGACCTGATTCCAGCTATCACTTGATTGAATTTTGTTTGAATCATTTTGAAAAACACTATCAATTCATCTGGTGTTTCTGCCTTTGATTTTAAAAACCTTGTCCATGTGAATCTTGATTAATCATCAACTATCACCAGAATGTATTTCTTTCCACTTCTACTTTGGACTTTCAAGGGTCCACATAAATCCATGTGCAGCAGCTCTAATACTCTTGATAAAGTTACTTGCTTCTTTGACTTAAAGGATGATCTGATTTGTTTTCCTTTGACACATGCATCACAGATTTTACTTTCACAAAATTTCAGCTTTGGCAGACCTAGTATCAGGTCCTTAGAAATTTGCTTATTCAATAAAGATGAGCTCACATGACCTAGTCTCCTATGCCACAGATCAACATTTTCATTTTGAGCACTTAGACATGTTAGATCATCTCCATGAGATGTTTCTAAGTTTGCCACATACATGTTTTTACATCTTTGAGCTGTGAGAATCACTTTCTTTGTAGTCAGATTGACTACAGTACACTTCTCAGATGTAAACTTTACTTCATTCCCCTTGTCACAAATTTGAGACACACTCAGAAGACTATACTTCAGCCCACTGACATGGTACACATTGTCAATGGATTCCTCAAGAGTTTTTCCCACTTTACCAACACCCAAAATATACCCCTTCTTTCCATCACCAAAAGAGACACCTCCACCTTGAAGTGCCTTGAGCGAGAGGAAGTTTTTGTATCTCCAGTCATATGTTTGGAGCATCCACTATCCATGTACCAACATTGACTGCTCCTTCTCTCACTCACCTGCAGCAAGAATCACTTATAAGACTTGGGAACCCATTTCAATTTGAGTTCCCAGAAAGCAGATAAAGGAGTAATCAAGGTATTTCTTGCCCAGTGAGGTAATTTTAGATTCTTTTTTATCAAGAGCTTTTGGACAGGACCAGGTCCCCCTTTTGAAATCCTTTTCTTTTCTGTATAATTTGAGAATCTTTCATGTGACTCTCTCCAGGCTGTACATTCCCTTTTTAAATGCCCATTTCTACCACAGTGAAGACACAACAAATTATTTGACACAAATACATATTTGCTGTGAGGATTAAAAGGAGGAGTAATATTCAAGCTTCCTAAACCCCTTTTGTTGTAGTTGCTTTGATTTGTCACATTTGAAAGCAGCTTAGAAGATTTTGTCCATTTAAGGGAATTTGCAAGGTCATCCTTAAGTTTGGCAATATCTCTCTCTAAGCTTTTGTTCTTTTCCAAGGCTAAAACAAGGTTAGTCTCAGTGTTTTTCAGTTTTTCTTCCAGCTCAACATGTAAACTAGATGACTTTCCTTTTAGTTTTTCAGACTTCTCAGTCATCAGATACAATTGGTTTTTGAGTTCTAGTTTTTCAGATTCTAGAACAACCATTTTGTCTTCAATTAGAGCCATTTTCTCACCAATTTTATCTCTGTTTTCATTTAGAATTTCAAACTCAACATTCATGGAATCTCTTTCAGAAGTTAACTCAAACACAGAATCAATCATCACATTTGCTAATTTTCTCAGTCTTTTAAGAGAATAAGTATTCAGATTTTGCTTAAAATCAAGAAGAGTTACCTTATCCACATCATCTTCATCATCTGACTGAGCCATGAAGGCAGAATATTTCATTGAATATATTATTCTCATCATGAACCACCACCATTGATGCATCATTAGGTTCATCAAAGTCTTCTGAATCACTCAAAGAATCTCTCCATGCAGCAAGAGCTTTCTTGACCACATAATCAGCTGCAACTTTTCAATCACTTTTATCAAGTACCAGGTCCCTGCGTTTTTCTTTCTCGCCTCTTGGTCTTTGATATTCTTTGTTTTCAGTTTTGAGTGATGGACAATCTCTTACAAAATGTCCAGCCTTTCCACATTTGTGACAAGTATCATTTGGAGTTGCAGTTCGAGGAACATTTGCTCCCTTTCTGAATCCCTTGTTTTTTCTCACAATCTTTTGAAACCTTTTGATAAGGTAAGCCATATCATCATCTTCACTGGAATCTTCTTCAGATCAGTGTTTCAACATTAAGGACTTATCCTTCTTGGCTTCCTTCTTTGACTGATCATAACTTCGGTTCATCTCATGAGTTTTGAGATTTTCAATAAGAGCATCCATTGTCAACACTTTCAGATCTTTTGCTTCAGTGATTGCATCCACCTTGCTTTCCCAGGACTTGGGAAGGATTTGAAGAACTTTCCTGACCTGCTTGCTCATACTAATGGGTTCTCCAAGACTTCTCAACTCATTTGTGATCGATGACAACTTTGTGAACATCTCATGAATGGTTTCACCTTCTCTCATTTTGAAATTTTCATACTGAGAGGTAAACATATCGATCTTTGACTCTTTTACTTGTTCAGTTCCTTCATGAGTTGTTTTTAAGCAATCCCAAATCTCCTTTGCTGATTCACAAGCTGAGACATGATTGTACTCATCAGGACCTATACCACAGACAAGCAATTTCTTTGCTTTGTAGCCTTTAACAATCTTCTTCCTGTCAGCTTCATCGTATTTACGTCTAGGCTTTGGAACAAGTCTGGTGATTTCACCATCTTTTTCTTCAATCATTGGAACAAATAGTCCATCTAAGACGATATCCCACAGTTCACTATCTTCAGCCATAAGGAGATCATGCATTCTAATTTTCCACCAGCTATAGAAGTGACCATTGAAATGAGGAGGTCGAGTCGAAGACTGACCCTCTTCCAGATTGAGTGGAGTAGCCATTCTAGAACAGGAATCACTCTTTTGGTATTAACCAGATATAGAGTACCCGCTCTGATACCACTTGTTAGAATCTGTGCGTCCACAACAAGTCAATGGACCAGGTCCCTTGACACACAAAAATGCAGTTTATGTAAGAAGATGCAGTTTAATGACACAAGGAGTTTTACGTGGAAACCCCCTTGCTCAAGGGAGTAAAACCACGACCTGTCTCACAGGATTTTCAAAACAGTTTCACTAATCTTCACAAGCAAAAGGAAACCTATTACACAAAATGTGAGAGAAAGTTTTTAATCTCATTGTCAAGCAATAGCTCTATTGCTTGATGAGCCTAAGTAGAGATTCCTCTACCCACTAAGCCATCACACAAGACAACTTAGGATTTTCTAAGCAATCTTACAGACTGCCCACTAAACCATCAACCTACTAATGATTTAGAATTTCTAAGCAACACGCAGGTTGCCCACTAAATTAGTTTAACTAACTAACTTTGAATTTCCAGATCAAACCACACTAAATCCTTTATAGTTTTAGGATCAGTTCACAATGTAAGATCGGAAGAAAGTATTTCTAAACAACTACACCCTATGTTCGCTTGAGCTTAAGTTGTTTGGAATATTTCTTCTTCTTGATTTTCTAAGCCTTTGCAAGAGTTCTTGAATGTACCTTTTCAAGTTGCAAAAACTAGGTCAAAAGTATGGAGATGTTGTCTTTGTATAGAAAGGTCACTATCCTTAAACCCATGCCATTGGTTAAGATTTCTGACTCTTCTGATGCTGTTGGAACCTGTGCACCATCTATTTGTACTTTCTCTAGCTGGCAGTCAAAAAGCAGTTTGAGATGAGAACCAGGTACCTTTACAAGGTCCCTGTGGTTTTGTCAGATCATCAAAACTTTAGATAACATGCCCCATCCGTGTTGCATTTGATCACGTCTTCATGAGGTGTGTCCCATCGAACTATACAGTGGTACAATATTGATTTGTTAGCACCTAACCTCCTGATCATCTCCTCCCAGTTCTGCCCTCTCATTTCAATCCATGGAAGCTTCGTTTTAAGTATGAACTGTACATATTAGAGTACTTGAGAAATCAAGCTTTGTAAAGATATATCACTCCATGCTTCGTGGAGTTCCTTCTCTTCCGTAGTGTCCATGTAATCAATGTCGGTATCACCTTATCTATGTCCATCACTTCGCTTGGTGCCTGGGTATGCCACCATACCTTTATCAAATGATGTAATCTTTTTCCTTCGACTACTATCCATGCAAAATTAGGAAAATGCTTCCATAGCTTAGTAGCTATAGAGGCTGTTAGAAATAAATGCTGTGTGGTCTCTTATTTATATTGCTCGCAACACCAGCATCTTGAGGCCACATTAATCTTCATGATTTGCAAATTATCATCTGTAAGGACTCTTCCTTTCCACACTTTTCCTTTCCACACCCTACATAAAACAAGTTGATTCTAAAATGAATCCCCTTATTCCATATGAACTTGAAAATCTCCCTTTCGTCTTTTCTGTGTAATAATAAGTCCCAAGCTAATTTTATCGTAAAGTTTCCTGTCATATTTCCATCCACCATGCCTTACCCCTCCCTGTTACTATCCTCAGAACGCTGATATTATCTGTGATATATTGTATCATCTCTTCCGAAACATATTGTTTCAGCTTTCCCTTATTCCATCTCCCTTCTTGTATGAATTGCTTCACCTCAATGTCCTCTTCCTCATGGTTATGCTCCTCTAGATAGCACAAACCTCCTTGCTGTGTCCAGTTTTCAAACCAAAAGTTTGCTTCTCATGCCTTGACCTGCCACCATATATTATGCTCCACCTGCTCTGTGATTTGAATCATCTTCCTCCACACATGAGGAATTCTTGTCGCTTGAGCAATAATTGGATGATTCTTCTTACAATATTTATTCCACATGTAATGACTCCATAGCGAATCAGATTAAGTTCTAAAATTCCACCACAATTTCGCAAAAAGCGAGTCCGAAACTGTGTGTAGTGATCTCAAACCAATTCCCGCTTCCGCCTTAGGCAAACATGTGGGGTCCATTCCCATGTACCAAACTTTGAATAACTCTCTGCCAATTTCAAAGTTTGGCAGATTTGGTGTGCTGATTTATTTTCAGCTTTCCTTATTATTCAAAAGTTGGTAAGCTGTGAAGAAGAAAAAATTGTTTTTCTTATGTAGCACATTTGGAGGGTAGTGCATTTGTTCTCTATAAAATGGAGGACAATTCTTCATTCACTATGTACAAAAAAAAATACAAATGAGAGAAAAGAAGAGTGAGGCATCACAGAGGAAAATAGTCTGAGAAAAAATAGAGTGTGTGAGCGATATTGTAGTGAGGTGGAAAAATCAAAAGAGGGTTATTTCTTTTGAGTATGTAGTGGTCTTTGGAGTTTTACTCAGACCTACAAGTGTAAAAATCATTACTATAGTAATATTAGTTGCTCCTCTTGGGTCGTGGTTTTTCCCTTATTTAGGAGGGTTTCCACGTAAAATCTTGGTGTCATTATTTCTCTTTATTCTCATTGATTAACCGTATTGTTGTGTTCCGATTTTATTTCTTTTATTACCGTAAATAATATTTCTATTATGGATTTATTCCCAATAATTGGTATCAGAGCACAGGTCCTACTCATTTACAGAAATATTTTTTGCAGCTTATTGTACTACACTCAGTGAAAAAAATATGTCTGGAGTAAAGTACAAGGCAACAAAATTCAACGGTGATAGAGGTTTCTCAACATGGCAGAGAAGGATGAGAGACTTGCTCATCCAACAGGGTTTGCACAAGGCACTAGGCGGCAAATCCAAAAAGCCCAAATCCATGAAACTTGGGAAGAAATTGATGAAAAGGCTGCTAGTGCAATAAAATTGCACTTAACAGATGATGTAGTTAATAACATCATCGATGAAGAGAGTGCATATGGCATTTAGACAAAGTTAGAAAATCTATACATGTCCAAAAGGCTGACAAATAAATTGTACCTAAAGAAACAATTATACGCGCTACATATGGGTGAAGGTACAAATTTTTTGTCTCATTTAAATGTACTTAATGGACTAATCACGCAGATAGCAAACCTAGGAGTAAAGATCGAGGATAAAGATAAAGCCATAGTGCTCCTAAACTCATTGCCATCTTCCTACGATACTTTAGCAACAACCATTTTACATGGTAAGGACTCCATTGAGTTGAAGGATGTCACATTAGCCCTTCTTCTTAATAAGAAAATGAGAAAAAGGCCTGAAAATCACGGACATGCTCTCATCACGGAAAGTAGAGGTAGAAGTTACAAAAGGAGCTCAAGTAACTGTGATAGATCCAGAGCTCGTGGAAAGTCCAAGGTCCGATCAAAATCGAAGGCCAGAAATTGCTATAATTGCAATCAACCAGGACACTTCAAAAGAGATTGTCCAAATCTAAAAAGGGGCAAAGGGCAAAGCAATGTCCAGAAGAATGCTGACAACACAGCTGCCATGGTACAAAATAATGACAATGTTGTTCTCTTCATAAACGAGGAAGAAGAATGCATGTACATGGAAGGTGTAGAGTCGAAATGGGTGGTCGACACAGCAACATCTTACCAAGCCACACCGATAAGAGATCCTTTTTGCAGATATGTAGCAGGTGATTTTGGTAATGTGAAAATACGTAACACAAGTTACTCAAAGATTGCGGGGATCGGAGACTTTTTCTTAAACACAAATGTTGGATGCACATTAGTGTTGAAAGATGTGCGCCACATACCTGATTTGCGGATGAACTTGATCTCGGGAGTTGCTTTGGACCGAGATGGATATGAGAACTATTTTGCAAATAAAAAATGGAGACTCACCAAAGGGGCATTAGTGATTGCAAAAGGAGTTGCTCGTGGCACGTTGTACATGAAAAATGCAGAAATATGCCAAGGTGAATTAAATACGGCTCACGAAGAGAATTCTGTAGATTATGGCAATAAAAGAATGGGTCATATGAGCGAGAAAGGATTGCAAATTCTTTCCAATAAATCACTCATCTTTTTTGCCAAAGGTACAATGATAAAACCTTGTAACTACTGCTTATTTGGTAAGCACAATAGAGTCTCATTTCAGACATCATCTGAAAGAAAGTTGAATATACTTGATTTGGTATATTCAGATGTTTGTGGTCCAATGGAGATAGAATCGATAGGAGGTAATAAATACTTTGTTACCTTTATTGATGACGCTTCTCGAATTTTGTGGGTTTATATCTTAAGAACCAAAGATCAGGTTTTTCAAATATTTCAAAAGTTTCATGCTCTGGTAGAAAGAGAGACAGGTCGGAAGCTAAAACGTCTCCGAACTGACAATGGAGGTGAGTACACTTCAAGAGAATTTGAAGAGTACTGTTCAAACCATGGAATCAGACATGAAAAGACAGTTCCTGGAATCCCATAACACAATGGTGTAGCTGAGAGAATGAATCACACCATTGTTGAGAAAGTGAGAAGCATGCTCAGAATGGATAAATTACCTAAGTCATTCTGGGGTGAAGCAGTTTGCACAACATGTTATCTTACCAATCGTAGTCCATCAGTTCCGTTGGAGTTGGACATTCCAGAGAGAGTTTGGACCAACAAGGAGATGTCTTACTCGAACCTAAAGGTGTTCGGCTGCAAAGCTTTTGCACATGTACCGAATGAGCAGAGAACCAAGCTAGATGATAAATCAGTTCCCTGCATATTCATTGCATATGGAGATGAAGAGTTTGGGTACAAACTATGGGATATTGTAAAGAAGAAGGTCATCAGAAGCAGATATGTAATCTTTCGAGAAAGTGAAGTTGGAATTGCTGATGATCTATCCAAGAAGGCTAAGAAAAAGAATGGTATCGTCCCTAATCTTGTTACCATTCCTTCCTCTTCTAACCATCCCATAAGTGCAGAAACTACAATCGATAAAGTTGCTGAACAAGAAGAGAAACCTGATGAGATTGTTGAGCAGGGGGAGAAACTTGGTGATAATACCGAGCAAATGGAGTACCCAGAAGAATAAGAACAATCTAAACCTCTGAGGAGATCAGAAAGACAAATGGTAGAGTCATCCAAATACCCTTCCTCGGAGTATGTCCTCATCAATGATGAAGGGGAGCCAGAAAGTCTTAAGGAGGTGTTGTCTCATCCAGAAAAGAGCCAATGGATGAAAGCCATGCACGAAGAGATGGGATCTCTACAGAAAAATAACACATACCAGCTAGTTGAACTTCCAAAAGGCAAAAGACCGCTTAAGTGCAAGTGGGTCTTTAAACTCAAGAAAGATGGAAATGGCAAGTTGATCAGGTACAAAGCTCGATTGGTTGTAAAAGGCTTCAAACAAAAGAAAGGTATTGATTTTGATGAAATTTTTTCACTTGTTGTCAAAATGACTTCTATTCGAACTATTTTGAGCCTAGCATCTAGTCAAGATCTTGAAGTGGAGCAATTGGACGTGAAAACTGCATTTCTTCACGGAGATTTGGAAGAAGAGATTTATATGGAGCAACCAGAGGGATTTGAAGTATCTGGAAAGAAACATATGGTTTGAAAATTGAATAAGAGTCTTTATGGGTTGAAACAGGCACCAAGGCAATGGTATAAAAGTTTGACTCTTTCATGAAAAGTCAAACGTCCAGAAAGACCTATTCTGATCCATGTGTATACTTCAAAAGATTTTCTGACAGTAATTTTATTATTTTGTTGTTGTATGTGGATGACATGTTAATTGTAGGACAAGACAAAGAGTTGATTACAAGGTTGAAGAGAGATTTGTCCAAGTCATTTGACATGAAGAACTTGTGCCCAGCACAACAAATTCTAGGGATGAAGATTGTTCGAGAACGAACAAAAAGAAAGTTGTGTCTATCTCAAGAGAAGTACATTGAATGTGTACTAGAACACTTCAACATGAAGAGTGCTCAACCTGTTAGCACGCCTATTGCGAGTCATCTGAAGTTGAGCAAACAGATGTGTCCTACAACAAAAGAGGAGAAAGATGGAATGACCAAAGTTTCTTATTCTTCAGCAGTGGGGAGTTTGATGTATGCGATGGTGTGTACAAGACCTGATATTGCTCATGCAGTTGGTGTTGTTAGCAGATTCCTTGAAAATCCTGGAAAAGAACACTGGGAGGCAGTTAAGTGGATACTCAGGTACCTAAGAGGTACCACAAGAGACTGCTTGTGCTTTGAAGGATCTTATCCAATCTTGAAGGGCTATACAGATGCTGATATGGCAGGTGACCTCAATAATAGAAAATCCACTACTGGATATTTGTTTACATTTTCAGGGGGAGCTATATCGCGGCAGTCAAAGTTGCAGAAGTGTGTCGCACTCTCTACAACTGAAGCAGAGTAAATTCCAGCTACTGAAGCTGGCAAAGAGATGGTATGGCTGAAACGATTTCTTCAACAACTTGAATTGAATCAGAAGGAGTATGTCGTCTATTGTGACAGTCAAAGTGCAATAGACTTGAGTAAGAACACCATGTATCATGCAAGGACGAAGCATATCGACGTGAGATATCACTCGATTTGTGGAAAGATAGAGGACAGATCTATGCAGGTCATGAAGATCCCTACTAGTGAAAACCCTTCAGATATACTGACCAAGGTGGTATCAAGAGACAAGTTTGAGTTATGCAAAGAACTTGTCGGCATGCACTCAAGCTAGAAACCTAGAGCTACCTCCTTCAGGTGAATGGGTCTGGAGGGGGAGATTGTGGGGTCCATCCCCATGTACCAAACTTTGAATAACTCTCTGCAAATTTCAAAGTTTGGCAGATTTGGTGTGCTGATTTATTTTCAGCTTTCCTTATTATTCAAAAGTTGATAAGCTGTGAAGAAGAAAAAATTGTTTTTCTCTGTAGCATATTTGGAGGGTAGTGCATTTGTTCTCTATAAAAGGGAGGACAATTCTTCATTCTCTATGTACAAAAAAAATACAAAGGAGAGAAAAGAAGAGTGAGGCATCACAGAGGAAAATAGTCTAAGAACAAATAGAGAGTATGAGCGATATTGTAGTGAGGTGGAAAAATCAAAAGAGGGATATTTCTTTTGATTGTGTAGTGGTCTTTGGAGTTTTACTCAGACCTACAAGTGTAAAAATCCTTACTATAGTGATATCAGTTGCTCCTTCGGGTCGTGGTTTTTCCCTTATTTAGGAGGGTTTCCACGTAAAATCTTGGTGTCATTATTTCTCTTTATTCTCGTTGATTAACCGTATTGTTGTGTTCTGCTTTTATATATTTTATTACCATAAATAATATTTCTGTTACAAATTTATTCCCAAGAAAACATAGGTCATCCCAATCCACCCAATGCTTCCCGTTTAAACTACCAACCTTTCCCCAAAAAAATTGGCCATAATTTTTTGAATCTGCTTGATCACCCTTTTGGTGGATTAATAACTAACATTGAGTATATAGGCATTAATTGTAGAACATTACAAACCAATACATGTTTACCTCCATACGTAAGTAAACTTCTATGCAAGCCATCACCCTTCTACATACCTTTTTCACTAGCTCTTCAAAGTGACAAATCTTCTTTCTCCCATAGAGCATTGAGCAACCTAGATAAATAAACGGGAAGGACCCTACTTTAATTCCCGTAGTTCTTCTTATTTGTTTCTTGCCGCAATAGATACCTTCTCATGTAAACACATATAGCTTTTCGTAAAATTTATGAGTTGGCCCAAAATCGTCTCATAATTATTCAACAATGCCATCATATTCTTGATTGATCCTTTGTGGCATGAGCAGAATAATATAGTGTCATCTACATACGATAAGTGATTGATTTTCTCACTCCATTTTGGCATTCCATATCAAATGAATTTATCATCGTCATTCAGCTTATTCAAACTTCTCCTTAACACCTCGGCTGCAATTATGAATAAAGCTTATGATAAAGGATTCCTTGCTTTAATTTTCTTGAAGATGGAAAGAAACCATATGAGTTTCCATTGAATAGCATAGAACACCAATTATTTGACATCAGTCTCCAAACCATATCAATGATTCTCTCTATGAACCCAAACCTCTTCATTACCTTTGTCAGGAATACCCATGATACTCTATCATATGCTTTCATCATATCCAACTTTACCACTATATTATGATATTGATTGCTCTTGTTGATGTCTCTGATGATTTCTTGGGCTAACAGAACATTTTCCGCTATGCTTCTTCTTTTCATAAATCCAGTCTGATTTTTCGATATGATTTCTAGAAGTACCTCGGCCAGCGTACCATGAATTACCTTTGAAATTTATTTATGTACGTACTCAAGCTAATTGACCTTAGATCTGTAAAGCTACTGGCTTGTTCCTTCATTGGAAGAAGGACCAGGTTCGTGTGCATTATAAACCTTGTTAATTTCATGCCACAGAAAAAAGCTACCGCCATTTTCACAAAATCCTCCTTGACAATCTCCCAGAACCTTTGAAAAAAGTTCCCAGAGAACCCATCTTTACCACAGCATTGTCACTGTTTAATGAGAAAACTTCCTCTCTTACCTCTTCCTCCATGGGAGTTCGATTCATTCTGTATTGTTGCTCCACTGTGATTAATTTAGGTATGCAGTCATTCATTGCATAATCAACATTGAAGTTGCTCTACTTGAACTGCTGCTCAAAAACCTTTACTGCTGCTTCTCCAATGTCTTTCTTATCTTTAAGTAAGACACCTTATTCATCAAGTATCTCATTCAATTGAAACGTTCATCTTCTCCCTTTCACATAAGAATAGAAAATACGTTGTGCTCCTATCCCCTTCTATAAACCATCTCATACCTGATTTTTGCTTCAGGTTTTCTTCCTCTACTTGATAAAACTTTCGGAGATCCTCCTCTGCCTTCATTAGCTCCACCCTGTTACAATCCGTGCTATGGATCTCAATTGTATTTCCTTCACCTTTACTATATCTTCCATGGTTGCAACTCTATGAAAAATGTTCACACATATTTCTTTACTCCACTTGGTTAGGACTTTCTTTATGATTTTCATCTTTTGTTGGACTATGTGAAAAAGGCTTCCTTGTATCTCGATTTTTCAGTTCTCCTTCACCACTTCATGAAATTTGTAATGATTTGTCCAAAAATTCAAAAAAAAAAAACGAAAAAAATTTATTGTACCTTTCCTAATTAGCATGGCACTACACCTGGATAGGACAATGATCTGATCCCTCCCTAATAAGATGTTGTACTTCTGAAGTAGGGAATTCCTGCGTAAATTCCATGTTACCTAATATCCTATCCAACCTTTTAAAAAGACATTCATTCTCAATTCTTCATTTCCACAACGTATAATTGCTGCCAGTGAATTTTATTTCAGTTAAAGCACAACTATTTATACATTGTGTGAAATCCATTGTCTCACGATGGGTGACTGGTAAGCCTCCTAACTTTTCTGACGTATCCAGGATAACATTAAGATCACCCCAACCAGCCAAGGCTTCTCCATTTCTTCCTTAAGCTCCTCCAAATCTTCCCAAAGCTCTAATCTTTCTAGTGAACTACACCTTGCATACACTGCAGTGATGTAGATCATCTTCTATATTGCATGTTGTTTAAACTGAACGGTGAGTTGTTGTTGTTTGTCCATTACAATGCTACGTTACAATACCCTGATTTTTAATTAACAATTAGCCACATCGTTATCCATTCCCAACTTAATTCTATAAGTTTCTAATTCATGAGGCCCTCTGAAAGGTTCAAAAAGGGAAATGTATGCAACTTTGTTTCTTTTAATTAAATAAATAAACCTTTCCAATGATTTTTTCATATTCATTGATCTAATATTCCAAAAACAGTAGTTTGTCCATCATCATTTTGACACAGTATGTTTTGCAGAGCTGCTCCTTGTACTTCTAATTTGTCCCGTGTTATTGGCCTTCTTGCCTGTACGCATCTCCTTTGTATGCCTTGGAGATAAATCCCCTTTCACACGCATCTCCATAATATTATCCTGGATATAATTCTCATCCTCATCCTATCTACTTTTCTCAAATGTATTAGGCACTTGAACTTCTTGTGACTTGGTTGATTAATGTTCATGCTTTCCATCCTTTGTTTTTGTGTTGTCGAGCCCTCATCGTCCATGTGGTTTGACAAGTGCAGCCTAGTATCAGGTGGTTTATCGTATTAACATCTATCACTCACACTTTCTCTTGCCCCAATTTCCTCATGTTCTTCATTATTTTTGCCAGCTCTCTTGTAATTTTGCCCGTCATCCTCAGTGTTAGTGGATTTCTCAATACTCTTCTTTTTGTCACTCTCTTTTGTTAATCAACATTCTTCCCTTGACCCCCCCCCCCCCCCCTCCAACCACAAATTTGTCTGATCCTCACTTTTCATTTGTTTCTCAAAAGTTTCCTCTACCCACTTCTTAGTTGATTCCTTGTCCTTGCCCTTACTATCACCCATTTTCACTGGTGTTCTCATTGCTCCGTCCTGTTCTTGTTGGTCATCTTTCTCATCTATCATGTCCTTTTCATTTAGCGCATTGAATTTATTTCCAGTTAATAGTCCTTCTTCACATACCTCCCTTTCTTTAGGACTCCAGCACTCTGTCCCACCTGGCTGCCAGGATTTTCCTCTTCTAGCACCATTCATCTGCCAATGCTCAAGATTGTTGCTTTCTTTCTGCTTTCTTTCTACCAAATGATTCATCTTTTTTGTCTCCTCACTTTCTTTGGTAATTGCATATCCTTTATTTTTTTCACTTTTCTATGTGTCTTCCTGCAATGGATATAACTCTGGATGAATTACAAAATATTTCTTCTCGTTGTGACCCTGCAATTTGTGATTTTTACAATATTTGGATCAGTAATATTATTTGATATCAATCCACCTTTCTACTATCTCTCCAGTCTCCTTATTGATTCCTACATTCACTTTTTTTGGAAACTCTCCGAGTAGGTTATGTTACACAATCTGTGTTTAAAATAAAATTACTGATTTCAACAAACTTTGCATAAACACGAAGTAATCGAAGTTTAATGAACCAGTAAGAATAGAAGAAGAAAAATTAATTCACAAGAATAAAAATCTGTAAAACGTACCAAAATCTGGAAAAGACATAACGGAAAAAGATCAAGCCCATTGAAGAGAATATTGTCCCCTTAAGGAAATTATTTCCCTCTATTATCCGAGGTTTGATTTGAAATATGTCCTCCCAGATTGAATGATCTCAATCACCAGTGTATTTATACCTAGAACGCAACATTAAAGTATACGAAAAATATTTGTGCAGAAGAAGAAGAGGAAATCAGAAATTTTCGTACGTTAACAAAATATTGCCAAGATCCACACGACCATTAATGAAAGTTTGCAACCTTTCAAACGGTCATGGTTATTCCTGAAAGTTGCAAGCTTTCAAAATAGTCATTTCCAACGTCGGGTCAAAATGTTTAAGCTAATTAACTAATTAAATAAAATGTTTTGTCCGTTTAATATAATTTAATTAATTATAACTAAATAATTAAAATAAAATTTGTCCAAAATATAATCTCTCGATCATTTTCCAAAGCCGAAGTCGAAGTCGAGCGAGCGACGATGACGACGGCGCGAGGGGGGTTCCTCTTTCCAACCTTTTTAACAATTAATAATGCACGGACGAGTGTGTACTTTACAAGCAAGGATCAATTGCATCAGGATAAGTAGGTTGCCTCTTGGACTTTCCGTAGTGAAGATATGTCGGATATACTCGGTCAATCGATAGATGCGATATCTTTGAACCTTCGAGCTTTGGTGTATACCTAGACAACCATATGTCACACAATTAACCCTTTACCGTTTATGGTTCTTAAGGTTGTGTTCGTTTCAGCCATGAAAACCTCCTGGTTTCATGAGTTTATAGAGAATAGGCTTTTGACATAAAATTCTCTTTGAAACGGCTTACACTTCACACTCAAATAGGTGATTTCTAACCGTTTCATCTTGTAGATACACTATTTGGTCAAATCTTCCTTACTTTGAAAATCATTAAAAAATTAAGCTTTGTTAACTCATTAACAAGTCTTAAAGTCTTAACCTTGTTCCTGAACATTATCTTTATCATGAGAATGGATTGTGCTCATTGACAATGCGAACCGTCAGTCACAACTTTGTTTTTTCTCCTTGAATCTAGCTTTTGGGATCTCCAATCTGCTAGATAGAGTTACTGACATGCTGACTTGTCCTAAGGCGTAAACCCATTTCCTTAGATGAGCTTTCAACTACCTCTCTCACTAGGACTTTCGTTAGTGGATCTGACGCATTATCGCTTGAATTCAGATAGTCATTTGTGATAATTCCACTAGAGAGCAGTTGTCTTATAGTGTTATGTCTCCGTCATATATGATGAGACTTTTCGTTGTACATGACGCTCCTTGCCCTGCCTATTGCTGCTTGACTATCACAATGTATGCAAATAGGTCCCACATGTTTGGGCCAGAATGAAATATCCTATAAGAATTCCGGAGTCATTCAACTTCTTCACCAACCTTATCTAAGACAATAAATTCAGATTCCATTGTGAAGCGAGCGATATATGTTTGTTTGGACGATTTTCAATAAATTGCTCCTCCATCAAGTGTAAACACATAACCACTTGTGGATTTTACTTCTTTTGACCCGGTGATCCAATTTGCATCACTATATCCTTTAATCACGATAGGATATTTAATATAATGCAAAGCATAGTGTTGTGTATGTTTTAGATACCCAAACACACGTTTCATTGTCATTCAATGAGGTTGATTCGGATTACTAGTGAATTGACTCAGCTTGCTAATAGCATATGCTATATCAGGTCGCGTACAATTCATAATATACATCAAACTTTCCAACACTATGGCATATTCCAATTGAGAGTCACTTCCACCTTCATTATTTTGAAATATAACGCTTAAATCAATTGGAGCATTGACAATATTGAAATTCAAGTACTTGAACTTATCCAATACTCTTTCAATATAATGAGATTGAGATAATGTTAGTCCCTAAGGAGTTTTGAGAATCCTGATTGTCACATCCCGAAACCACACCCTAGAAGTTAGGGTGCAATCTTGGATTGCGACCGGCGTACTCGACCTCTCAGAGGTCTCATACAAGCCTCTCATATCATTCATCGCATATACATAATGAAAAGTAGTGCGGAATTAAAACTTTTCATAAAAACAATAACATAGCCTTAAAACTCTTTCATATATAGTAATAGGAAATGCTAAGTCTCAACTCATCATCTTAAGACACAAGAATACTTGGGACACGGCCCATACGAATTTGAAAACATACTACTATATAGTCTATTACAATACTTCATAAAACGAAACATAAAATGACATATATGCCCTCGAGTCAAGTGAGGACATACTTCAAACTTCTCTTGAACGATCTTCTAGTCCAAGTCTTCTTCCCAAAGCTCTTCACCTACCAAAAACTATATAAAATAAATTATAAAATTAGTACAACCACATGTACTAAATATGACATTATGCATAAAATTATGAAAACGGACATTTATTGGAAATATGCATCTTTTCGTTTAAATATCATAATTTCATCATAAGAACAACATTTAGAAACTTAGAATCACATAATATGACATTTAAAACCAATTATCATATTTTAGAACCCACTTTCCAGTGAGCTCAACTCACTGTACAGTGAGGTACTTCACTGTTACAGTGAATTCACTCACCTTCTTGGTAAGCACCTTTTAGCATGTAGTCTTCTCGCTAAAAGCATTCTAAGATTCACTTAAGTCACAGAAAGAGAGATCGCCCATACACCCTCTCTAGATGTGCCTAAACGATCCTTAAGATTACTCATAATGAGACACATACACACCTACAATACATCAACATACAAAATATGTAAGGTATGACAATCTCCTCTACCAAGGCTATCAAAAGACTTACTTAAGTACTCCTAGAAGAGATCGCCCATACATTCACTTCAAGGCTACCTAAATAATCCTTAAGACTTCCTAGGTTTAGATCATGTCACACATAACAACCAACTTCCCTAACTACAGTCATTCTCAAGACTTCCAAAGATAAGACATGAAGAGATCATCCGTTATGCCCTCTTCACACTTTAACTAAGGAATCCTTAAGTCACTTTATATTAGGTACTCATTCATTTACATACTTTATATCATTAAGTCATTAGTTCATTAGTTTATTTAAGAGACATACATCACATAAAGGACATTCAAGTAATGGTCTTGGAGAAGACCTAGGGACTCTTACTAACATTTTCAAAGCCTATTGTGCAATGTCTGGATAGCGTATCATACCACCACCTAAACCTCATAGAACATCTCTAATGTTAATAGGTATCTCATATGATGAGAATAGACAATACCGACATAGACCATGGTAGCAAAGCATGGAATCCGGAGTTCTATCCTACTTCGATGAGGTTGTTCTACTTGCCAATGGTAGAACTTAGACACATCTCATGTAGGCACATGGTTAAGGAAATATGAAGGGCTTCTTTGTATTCTAGCCTCATTCTTTAACTAGAACAACTTCCCTTACCATACTCACTCGGTGCTAGCCTTCGTTCTCATAGATTAAATCACATTAAGGTTCATACAAATGGGTCCCATATCTAGTTCATGACTCAATTACATTTACCCTACCAAAGCAAGATCCGTTAGGGCTATCTCACTATGGCGACAAGAAACTCATCATGACTTTCCTAAGGATTGATATGATGCCCTTTCAGCCAATCAACCTTAAGTCCATCATTCATTTCATGAAGGATACCATTACGGCTTTCGACTTCAAGTTTCATAACCTTATCACTTTGTTCAAGGTTTCACATAAAGGACCCTCTTATCATCATTCAAGGTCTCACTTAACATTCATTTATTCAAGACTAAGACTCTTTAAGTTCCTAAGTCAAGACATCACATTATATTCATATTCATACAAGCATCAAGTAAGGGACACAAGTTTACCTAAACAAGACACAACATACTTCCATTTAACACATATAGCCTATCATTCTTTAGACACTTAGGAATGACCCTTAAAATTATTTAGTCAACCTATTCATTACCTTAACATCATCAACATAACCATTTTAGACTCATATAGACAAATTAGGAACAATCATGTATCAACTCTAAGACTACACACTTAATACATAGTCATAACATAGCATGATTACCTAGATATAATCAATAAAATAGCACATACTTTCACATATAGGTAGATATGATCATACATCACATAATCAACAACACAAATAGCCATATAACTTCAAGTAGTGCCGACAAGGCCATGATTAGCAATATACTTAAAATAACGCCGACAAGGCCACATCAATTCACATAACACCGCCACCATAAGTGGACCAAACTAATCATAACAAAATTGAACAATAATTAACATTGAAATAAAGGAAATAGGGCAGCGTACCACCTCTTCATACTCAACACTTGAAGCCAATACCAAATCACCCAATTCAACATCATAAGGCCCTTACCCATGGCCATAAACACCAATTCAATACACTATTATTATAATCAATGAAATCTAAATCAATTCAACATAGATTCAATATTCTATGATCAATTAGATAACAATTGAATACAATTCTTACACCATTAGAAAGCCCATAAGAAACTACACATTAATTCATAAACATTAGACCTGTCAAACTCGGATTCTGGAATCCGAATATGACCAGCGTCGTTAACCTCTGAGAGGTCGCAGACAAGCCTCTTCTTAGCTTTCATCACAATTATACAGTTAAATTTGCATAAAATTTAAAACTTTTTAATACTTATTGAAGTATACATAGACTTCATATAGTACTGGATAAGAGTGATATTCTAATAGCTCAAACTAAACAACCATCTATTAAAGATTAAACAATTGAAATAAATGATCGTAATAATAATAATAATAGTTTGCTAATTGGCCTTATTACAAACACTTGAACAAATACTTGAAAGGAAACGCTAGGGACAGTAGTCACTAGCTATATCTAATGTACTAAGCTAGAATAATAAAGTGTAGCATCCTCGAACTCAAGAGGACCTATCAAAGTCTGGAGATCGCTAATCCAAACCGCTTCGTCGAACTTCAATCTTCTTGAGAACCTGCGCCTATAAAAATAGTAATAATATATGGGGTTAGTACACACTTGTACTAAGTATGAGTGTATGCACATACACATAAGGACTATGCACGAACAAGGAAAGCTCTTCCTAAAGCAACATGTTGTTTCTGGAAAGTTAAGCCACTTACTTTCTTAATTCGTTAATCGTGATTCATGCTATGAATATGACATGTTCTCATGGAATTAAGGCACACAACGTATTTTCTATATGAACATAAGACCTTGGAAACATGAACATAATTTTAGAACAACTTAAACAAACATTTATTATTTTGCTCTTTAGGCCGAGAGCTACTTATTTCATACTTAGATTATTTTGTTTTTGTTGTGTAGTTCAATGACCTCCTTTGATCTTATGTTTTACTTACAAGTACAATGATTCATTGTAGTCCCATACCTACAATGAATTGAGTAAGCAACTCACAAGACTAAGGAAATGATTTGGCTACATTACTTACAAGTTAGGTTTCTTTACTCATGTTAAATGTGGATAAATATATTATAAGCCAATCTTTATTGGCTATGCCCATTAATTGGTTGTTAACCTAATGTAATAATCTTTGGGGCATAATTCATACTCCATTATTGGCTCAAGCCACTAACTTGCTAAGACCTTATTCTTATCAAACACTAGTGATTGATGTTCTTAAGCTCTTACTTTACTTAGTTCACTGTGAACTTATGATTCTACTTCTTTGCTCAGTTGTTCACTTTGAACATGCTACTTTCATTCTTTCTTACTCTCTTAAAGAATTCTTTAGCCTTAACGGAAGTATATCTTGCGAGCTAACATGAAATCCAGTGTCTCCCCCATACAGAAAAGAGGTGATTCACCGGTTAAGGTGAACCGAGTTCTGTGTCTACCCCACACCGAAAAGGGGGGTTCACCGGCTAAGGTAATACCGTGTCTGTGTATTCCCCACACCAAAAAGGGGGGTTCACCGCTGAAGTGAACCGGATACTTTCCTGAGCTATAACTGACATAGATCATGTGAGCTAAACATGAAATCCGGTGTCTCGCCCACACCAAAAAGAGGTGGAATCAACCGGCCAAGGTGAAATCGAACTTGCTAGCGTTCTTAGTGGGCGGCATCCACTAGCTAGGTGCCCCTATGTTGGCAACATAGTTCGAAGACTAGGAGAAGTACGGAGACCCTGGTCCACCGGGGTGGTGATCTCATCTCATGAGACTTACATGTGCTGGAACAAGCTCATTGCTAGTCTATTGGTGCTAAGCTTAGATTTTATCTTATTATCTTTTAGAGTTGACTCACACATTATGTAAGCTTGCTTCTAGTTATGAGGTTTACTTACTCTATGGATGACTGGTCATACCTCTCTTTACTTGATGAATATGAACTTAATTCTTCCATCATCATCATGGTGCCAGTGAGACTTGTCTCACGGACTCTAGCACCCTCTTATGTGAGTATTTTTGACATAACGATTAAGTGTATTTGAGACTTGTCTCACTTTTTTAACACTCTATATTAGGTCAATTTCATAACTTAATCTTTTAGTTATTTCTTTACTCACCTTAACTTGTTCACATTAATTGCTAGTCTTAAATCATTCTTTATGATAATTATAACTTCTTATACAATGCTATTACGTTCACAAGTTCGTGTGGATAGGGTATGTTGGAACTTGTCCCATTGATTGGCATACCCTATGTTATGAGTTCATTGAGTTAAGATTGGTATGACTTCACATATTTTGGGAGATAATATTATTAAGCCAATTTGTTGGCATAAATCAAACTATGATATTATCACAAGCCAATTCAATCATTCATGAATACATTATAGTAATCTAAGATGTTAAACAAGCCAAATTTTAACCTTTGATTAACATATAAAATAATTCAATGAATTACTCTAACAATTTCATCTTCTCGAACACAAGTAGGCATTATAACATTCAACGTTCATGTAAATAACACCCTAAGTATGCGGATATAACATGTGTATTTCATTTGACATATAATTCACTAAAACATACACATAATGATCAATTAACACCACATACAAATAACATGCATTCGAGAATACACAATAGATATTACAAGGATCGGAAATCGGGAGAACTAGGGAGATGAACATGTGATTCATTGGGAACAACCCTAGTTTCGATATTCTTGAAGTTAAAACATTTGAAAAGCCTCTAGTAGAAATAATTCCAGGAGAGAAAACCCATACCTTATTGTAGAATTAAATCTAGGAAGATCACCTTGCACTTTGCACGAAGACCTTGAAGAACTTGCTTGAAATCGTCTAGGGTTTCTAACATTTTTCTCTTGTATTTTAGTTGCAGCGTTTTTATGATGAATAACGAGTCTAAGTCTTTAATAACTGAATGTTAACTAATTCGACTTGGACTATATAACCTAATTAAGTTAGACCAATTATCTAATTACAAAAACGCCCTTCCTAACTTGACTAGAATTAGAAGAACACTTTGACTTAACTGAAATCGTGAATTTTCTTAGTGGTTTCGGTTTTGACCAATTAAATTAATTAATTAAGTTGCTAAATTAATTAATTAGGTAACCTAGGGTAATTACTAAAGTACCCCTAAGTTGTTAGGACCATAACCAACCCTTTGGATCATCTTAGGTTAGGTACTAGGTTGTCTGTTTCTTGATTTAACCGAAATCTGGAAATTGCTTAGTGGTTTCGGTTTTGTCCATTTAAATTAATTAATTAAGTTGCTAAATTAATTAATTAAGTAACCTAAGGTAGTTACTAAAGTACCCCTTAGTTTTTAGGACCATAACCAACCCTTTGGACCATCCTAGGTTAGGTACTAGGTTGTCTCTTAGTTAGTTACACGGTTTGGTGTCACCTGGTTTGGTCTTAGGTTAGCTATTTTGGTTTGTACTAGGTTAGTTAGTTAGTTAGGTCAGTTATTTAGTGTCTAGGACTGGTTAGGGAGCTTGGCCCCACGTGGCTGGACCCGTATGTGCGCGTGTCCGCAACCGCCCTAACCGAATCGGTTAGGGTGGTCCCTTGGCCGGTTGCACAGGTGCTTGCACAGGTGCTTGCACAGGTGCTTGCACATGTGTTGCGTGTACTTTCCTAACTAACTCTTTGGAAGGTTCATTTGGAGTGTTTACTTATTGTCCCAAGGATCCTCACTATGTCCTTGGGAACTGCTTAATCTACATGATCATTTTAAATGGTTATGTGCTGTGGTACTAGGCTTGACACTTGGATGCCTAGTACCTAATGTGTTGCGTTGAGAATCTATATATTTTAGCTTAGGGTCTTCATTGCAGGTACAATTTCTAAACAAACTTGAATTATATTATACATACTTGTGTATATATAGAAATTGGCTAACACCCTTTAGCCAATTTTCTATATTATGCCCAATATTTCTCAATATTGGGCATTGAGATGCCTATGTACCCCAATACGCATTCTTAAAAACCTACTAGGCTCTTCACTAGACATGTAATTTCTGGAGTGTTACATTATCCCCCCCTTGGGAACATTCGTCCTCGAATGACACTACTCATCGTTTTAAATCAAATAGGGTATTTTCGAAAAGCACATTAACATACTAGGAACTTTATCTTTGTGAATATCTGATTCACAACTTACTCTGGATGATGCACATTACTCTAAGCTTATCTGAAGCTTCATATCTGATATTGAGGAACTTCCTTCTGAATTTTACTTTAAATTAATGTACATCACACTCATGAAACACATCAATCATGTCAACGTCATACAAAAACAGCAACATGAATGCAAGCATGAACTCATAATAACTCATATAGTGTAAGTATAAAACACACAGTTATGGACTTAAGACACCAAAAACCGCCTAATGCACTAAATTTAGAGTCTCATTAACGAAATCGGACTTAGGAAGAGTTTATCTAACCATCAAGAACTTAACAAGTGTGGGTAACAGAATCTCATATCGGCCTCGACCTCCCTCAACGAGGTGGTTTCCCCATAACACATTTACGGTGGCAACCTCCTTGTTCCTCAAACGCTTCACTTGGCGATCTAAAATTGAAACGGGAACCTCTTCATAAGAAAGGTTCTCATCGACTCCTAACCCCTCGATGGGTAGAATGGACGCTGGATCGCCTAGACACTTCTTAAGCATCGAAACTTGAAACACTGGATGAACAAAAGCCAAGTCATTCGGTAACTTAAGTTCGTAAGCAACATTTCCTACTCGATGTAAGATCTCATAAGGACCTATATACCTCGGACTCAACTTCCCTTTCTTACCAAACCTCATCACCCATTTCATGGGTGATATCTTTAGGTATACTTGATCACCTACCTAGAATTCAAGAGCTCTCTTTCGGTTGTCTCCATATGATTTTTGACGACTGTAAGCAGTAGCCAATCTATCCCTTATCATTCTCACCTTTTCCAAGGAAGGTCACTGACCTCAACCAAAACTCACATTTGCTAGACTTTGCATACAACTGATGTTCCCTGAGTACTTGCAATGTCATTCTCAAATGTTGTTCATGCTCTTCTCTGGACTTAGAGTATATGAGAATGTCATCTATGAATACTATGACAAAAGAATCAAGATATTCACGGAAGACTCTATTCATAAGGTCCATAAACGCGGCTGGTGCGTTAGTGAGACCAAGTGACATGTCAAGAAACTCATAATGACCATATCTAGTACGGAAAGCAGTATTGGGAACGTCCTCTTGTCTTACCCTAAGTTGGTGATAACCCGACCGAAGATCTATTTTGGAAAAGAAACTTGAACATTGAAATTAGTCAAATAGATCATCAATTCTGGGAAGAGGGTATTTGTTTTTTATAGTGACTTTGTTGAGTTGCCGATAATTGATACACATTCTAAGAGTTCTATCCTTTTTCTTAACGAACAACACTGGAGCGCCCCATGGGGATATGCTCGGCTGGATGAAGCCCTTATCAAGTAAATCATTTAACTGCAACTTCAACTCTTTGAGTTCCGCTGGAGCCATTCTATAAGGCGGAATGGAAATCGGTTTGGTGTGGGGATCTAAGTCAACACCAAAATCAATTTCACGTTCTGGATGGATCCCTGGTAAATCCTCTACAAAGACATCTTGAAACTCATTTACTATGGACACATAGTCTATGGAAGGGACTTCTTGTTCTAAGTCATTGACTCTAACTAAGTGGCATAAGTATCCCTTAGATAACATCTTATTGGCTTTAAGATTGGAAACTATTTGGCCTATTGGATTTGAACCACGCCCTTCCCATTTTAACTCTAACTCCTTTGGAAACTGAAACCTTACTACCATGTTTCGACAGTCTATGGTAGCATAACATTTATGAAGTAAATCCATACCTGATCCACATCCTTGAGCTAGTATGCAGGCAACTCAGCCTTCTGCTCTTCATTAGCACTCATAGCAGGCATTAGAACCTACCATGCACTCACCTCCATGCGAACAACCACACTTACCACACGTATTTCGTTCACGCTGGGAATTTCTATCATTGCCCTTCTTGGGAAGGCCAAATCTTGAGTCTGGCGCCTTAGACCACTTGGCCATCCTAATTCTTGTTCTCTTGTTTCTACTCGCGCACACAAGAAGGAAGTCAGATACTTAGAATGACACAAAATTTCAAAGCTCTAGATAGCACGATAAAGAGTAGAAGAAGGGAAGATTCCTATCATCACTTAGTCTCTAAGTCATGATTGTAATGCACTTCACAACCATAAGTTAGAAACTACGCAACGTGGTTGTGTTGAGCCTTAGTTCCTAGGTAATTTAACCTCATGCTCTGATACCAAGTTTGTCATGCCCGGATTCTGGAATCGGATGCAACCGGCGTCGTTAACCTCTCAGAGGTCGCAGACAAGCCTCTTCTTAGCTTTCATCACAATCATACAGTTAAATTTACAGAAAATTTAGAACTTTTTAATACTTATTGAAGTATAGATAGACTTCACATAGTACTGCATAAGAGTGATATTCTAATAGATCAAACTAAACAACCATCTATTAAAGACTAAACAATTGAAATAAATGATCGTAATAATAATAATAATAGTTTTCCAATTGGCCTTATTACAAACTCTTGAACAAATACTTGAAAGGAAACGCTAGGGACAGTAGTCACTAGCTATATCTAATGTACTAAGCTAGAATAATAAGTGTAGCATCCTCGAACTCAAGAGGACCTACCAAAGTCTGGAGATTGCTAATCCAAACCGCTTCGCCGAACTTCAATCTTCTTGAGAACCTGCGCCTATAAAAATAGTAATAATATATGAGGTTAGTACACACTTGTACTAAGTATGCGTGTATGCACATAAACACATAAGAACTATGCATGAACAAGGAAAGCTCTTCCTAAAGCAACATGTCATTTCTGGAAAGTTAAGCCACTTACTTTTTTAATTCGTTAATCGTGATTCATGCTATGAATATGACATGTTCTCATGCAATTAAGTCACACAACTTATTTTCTATATGAACATAAGACCTTGGAATCATGAACATCAACGTAAACAAACGTTTATTATTTTGCTCCTTAGTCCGAGAGCTACTTAGCTCATACTTAGATTATTTTCTTTCTGTTGTGTAGTTCAATGATCTCCTTTGATCTTATGTTTTACCTACAAGTGCAATGGTTCATTGTAGTCCCATACCTACAATGAATCGAGTAAGCAACTCACAAGACTAAGGAAATGATGTGGCTACATTACTTACAAGTTAGGTTTCTTTACTCATGTTAAATGTGGATAAATATATTATAAGCCAATCTTTATTGGCTATGCCCATTAATTGGTTGTTAACCTAATGAAATAATCTTTGGGGCATAATTCATACTCCATTATTGGCTCAAGCCACTAACTTGTTAAGACCTTATTCTTATCAAACACTAGTGATTGATGTTCTTAAGTTCTTACTTTACTTAGTTCACTGTGAACTTATGATTCTACTTCTTTGCTCGGTTGTTCACTTTGAAAATGCTACTTTCATTCTTTCTTACTCTCTTAAAGAATTCTTAGCATTAACAGAAGTAGATCATGCGAGCTAACATGAAATCCAGTGTCTCCCCATACCGAAAAGAGGTGATTCACCGGTTAAGGTGAACCGAGTTCTGTGTCTACCCCACACCGAAAAGGAGGGTTCACCGGCTAAGTTGATACCGTGTCTGTGTCTTCCCCACACTTAAAGGGGGGTTCACGACTGAAGTGAACCGGATACTTTCCTGAGCTATAACCGACATAGATCATGTGAGCTAAACATGAAATCTGGTGTCTCCCCCACACCGAAAAGAGGTGGAATCATCGGCCAAGGTGAAACCGAACTTGCTAGCGTTCTTAGTGGGCGGCATCCACTAGCTAGGTGCCCCTATGTTGGCAACATATTTCGAAGACTAGGAGACGTACGGAGACCCTGGTCCACCGGGGTGGTGATCTCATCTCATGAGACTTACATGTGTTGGCACAAGCTCATTGCTAGTCTATCGGTGATAAGCTCAGATTTTATCTTATTATCTTTTAGAGTTGACTCACGCATTATGGAAGCTTGCTTCTAGTTATGAGGTTTACTTACTCTATGGATGACTGGTCATCCCTCTTTTACTTGATAAATATGAATTTAAGTCTTGCATTATCATCATGGTGCGAGTGAGACTTGTCTCACGGACTCTAGCACCCTCTTATGTGTGTATTTTTGACATAAGGATTAAGTGTATTTAAGACTTGTCTCACTTCTTTTAACACTCTATAGTAGGTCAATTTCATAACTTAAGCTTTTAGTTATTTCTTTACTCACCTTAACTTGTTCACGTTAATTGCTAGTCTTGAATCATTCTTTATGATAATTATAACTTCTTGTATAATGCTATTACGTTCACAAGTTCGTGTGGATAGGGTATGTTGGGACTTGTCCCATTGATTGGCATACCCTATGTTATGAGTTCATTGAGTTAAGATTGGTATGACTTCACATATTTTGGGAGATAATATTATTAAGCCAATTTGTTGGCATAAATCAAACTATGATATTATCACAAGCCAATTCAATCATTCATGAATACATTATAGTAATCTAACATGTTAAACAAGCCAACTTTTAACCTTTGATTAACATATAAAACAATTCAATGAAACTCATAACAATTTCATCTTCTCGAACACAAGTAGGCATTATAACATTCATCATTCATGTAAATAACATCCTAAGTGTGCAGATCTAACATGTATATTTCATTTGACATATAATTCACTAAAACATACACATAATGATCAATTAACACCACATACAAATAACATGCATTTGAGAATTACACTATAGATACTACAAGAATCGGAAATCGGGAGAACTAGGGAGATGAACATGCGATTCATTGGGAACAACCCTAGTTTCGATATTCTTGAAGTTAAAACGTTTGAAAAGACTCTTGGAGAAATAATTCCAAGAGAGAAAACTCATACCTTATTGTAGAATTAAATCTACGAAGATCACCTTGCACTTTGCACGAAGACTTTGAAGAACTTGCTTGAAATCGTCTAGGGTTTCTAACGTTTTTCTCTTGTTTTTTAGTTGCAGCATTTTTATGATGAATAACGAGTCTAAGTCTTTAAGAACTGAATGTTAACTAATTCAACTTGGACTATATAACCTAATTAAGTTAGACCAATTAGCTAATTATAAAAACGCCCTTCCTAACTTGACTAGAATTAGAAGAACACTTTGACTTAACCTAAATCTGGAATTTTCTTAGTGGTTTCGGTTTTGACCAATTAAATTAATTAATTAAGTTGCTAAATTAATTAATTAGTTAACCTAGGGTAATTACTAAAGTACCCCTAAGTTGTTAGGACCATAACCAACCCTTTGGATCATCTTAGGTTAGGTACTAGGTTGTCTGTTTCTTGACTTAATCAAAATCTGGAAATTGCTTAGTGGTTTCGGTTTTGTCCATTTAAATTAATTAATTAAGTTTCTAAATTAATTAATTAAGTAACCTAAGGTAATTACTAAAGTACCCCTAAGTTGTTAGGACCATAACCAACCCTTTGGACCATCCTAGGTTAGGTACTAGGTTTTCTCTTAGTTACACGGTTTGGTGTCACCCGGTTTGGTCTTAGGTTGTCGGGTCCCTTGGTTAGATAATTTTGGTTTGTCCTAGTTTAGTTTGTTAGTTAGGTCAGTTAGTTAGGGTCTAGGACAGGTTAGGGAGCTTGGCTCTACGTGGCTGGACCCGTACGTGCGCATGTCCCCAACCGCCCTAACTGAATCGGTTAAGGTGGTCCCTTGGCAGGTTGCACATATGCTTGCACATGTGTTGCGTGTACTTTCCTAACTAACTCTTCTGGAAGGTTCATTTGGAGTGCTTACTTATTGTCCCAAGGATCCTTACTATGTCCTTGGGCACTGCTTAATCTACATGATCATTTTAAATGGTTATGTGCTATGGTACTAGGCTTGACACTTGGATGCCTAGTACCTAATGTGTTGCGTTGAGAATCTATATATTTTAGCTTAGGGTCTTCATTGCAGGTACAATTTCTAAACAAGCTTGGATTATATTATACATACTTGTGTATATATATAGAAATTGGCTAACACCCCCTAGCCAATTTTCTATATTATGCCCAATATTTCTCAATATTGGGCATTGAGATGCCTATGTACCTCAATACGCATTCTTAAAAACCTACTAGGCTCTTCACTAGACATGTAATTTTCTGGAATGTTACAAGACCAATATCAGGTAACCCATAAATTAGTCAAAAACTAGGGTTCATCAATTTCATGGGTTCATAGGTTAATTGAGTTAAAATCACATTAATAACCACAATTAAATCACTAAACAATGATTAAAAACCTTTAATGCAAGAACCCATGGTAGATCATGAAAAGGGTCAATTCATCTTTTGAAAACTTTAGAAAACATCTTTGAAAGTTGGGCTCCTTGATGAAACGAGTTTCAAGGATCAAAAGTCATACCTCAATGAAGCTAATTCTTCACTTTGATGAAGAATCTCCACTCAATTCATCACACCAAGCTCTTCATTGACTTTGGACTTCAATGGAGTCTTGGGGAATTTCTAAGGTATTTTGGGGTTTTGATTTTGAAGAATGAAATCTTATAAGTGTTAAAGGCTTATAACCCCCTTTAAAATACCCAATATAGCCCTTAAAAACTGCCAAAGTCTATTTTTGGAAGTGGGGTGAATTTACAAGTTCACCCCTTAACTTACAGTGAACTGCACGAAGGACATGGCACCATCGACGGTGGGCAGTCGACGGACCGTTTGTCCACAAACAGACCATCCTGTCCTTCCATCGATTGGTTCAGAGGCTGGATGTGGATCCTCATCCTTCCTCAGCCTAATTATCAACCGACGGAACCACCCATGGTCCGTACTTTGACCTATGGACCGTCCTTTGGTCCGTGATCTGGGGCAAGGTCCTTCCCATCGACGGTTGCCCATCGATGGGACATAGGTCCACTTACGGACCGTCCTGTCCTCCGTCGAATGGTTCATAGACATGGGACAGGTAGCTTAGGCACCCAGGCTAAGTACCTACCCATGCCCATCACCCACTGACCGTCGACCAGTCCACTGACCGTCGATTGGCTTCCGTAATTGAGGCTGCCTTGGGCAGTCTTGGCCACCGGCATGGGTCCTTCCTCAAGGACCCTCGGTTGGTCCTTGGGGATGTTTTTCTAGACATTTCTAACACAAACATGACCGTATATGAGTTTAGGACCTCTCATATGAATTTCACTCAAAACGAACACGTAAAACTTGACGAAACATGCCTAGACACACAAGGTCATTTCAAGGCACATCTTTCAAATGCCATGGACGTTCTTGAGTGTTTCACCTCCAAACTTCTCGAAACTTGACAAACTACCTATACACATCATATTAAACTTATTTAAGACTGTAAAACCACATAAGTCCCACATAAACACATAGGCCCCCGTACGAAGCACTTAGGTGACTTAGTCGTCGAACGTCTTGGTTGACCCTTGACGTTTGACTTCCAATGCACCTAATACTTTACCTACTGCCTCAATACAACATTATAGACATATTTAGGACCTTATACCACCTTGAAAACAATGTTAGGCTCTAGTTCACCAATGTCATTTTCGGGACCTTACATTCTCCCCCACTTGGACAACATTCGTCCTCGAATGACACTTGCCACTATCCGAACACTTTCAAGATTAGAGAATCAACTAACAGCACATAACCAAACCATATAACTAACAATAAAGGAGAAAACATCAAGTTAACATAGTCAAGAGATTCACAACACAACAAGAAACTAGAATACAATTCTATAATTTATTATGCTACAAAACTCACATGCTTCATACCAAATAGCAAAAACTCATTTTATATTCATCATTATGCTCATACACATCAGTTCTAACCACATAACAATAATTTTAGACCAAGGAATCAATTAGTCAAATTTTACAAATTTTCACAGTGAACAGTGAACAGTGCTACAGTGATTTGTGGCAATTTTTTTCAAAAATGCAAAATCTTAGGCAATTCATTATATAGATATGATAATATGCAAGGTAACATCATATAAACACCTTTTTACAACATTCTCATAGCTTACTAGAACACACAATGCAAGAAGTTAATGAAATTGAATTTCAACCAAACTCCTAGACATCATGCTCATGCAACAACTTCTAGCACATCTATCTAGCCATACTCCCCCACTTAGAAGGAACTCATATCATAACAAGAGAATAAGGACTTACCAACATCATCATCACTCTCATCTGGCTTCTCACCTCTAGTCCGGAATGCATAAAAACGCCTCCTAGTTGGAGCATCTTTCTTTGGAACACTAGGATCAACTTTCTTACCCTCTTGTCTAGAAGCATTGTTAGGACAATCTCTCACTTTGTGCCCATCTTTTCCATATCCAAAGTAATTATCCGTACCCACTAGACACTCACCATAATGTTCTTACCACAAGTGGCACATGTAGGTTTGCCATTTTGAGAAACACCTCCTTTTTCAAACTTCTTCTTAGGAACACTAGGTCCATTTTGAGTTTGAGCCCTCTTTTTGAACCTAGGTTGCACTTGATCACTAGAAACACTCCTTTTCAAGTTTCTTCACATCCTCCTAAGTTTAGACTCTTCAATTAATTTTGGATACACCATGAGTCTAGCTAAAGTCATATCATCATGTAGCATAGTCGTACGTCATTATTCCCTCACTAAGTCGGCTACACCCGTCACAAAACGACTCATTTCATCCCTTAGATTTGACACTAGGGAAGGTGCATACCTAGACAAAGTTGAGAATTTCAAAGAGAATTCCTCAACACTCATATTGCCTTGTTTGAGATTGATAAACTCCTCTACTTTCACTTCCCTTCTCTCACGGGGAAAGTACCTACCAAGAAAAGCTTCCTTGAATTCTTCCCACTCAATAGGACCCGACTCCATCGTCGTATTATCCTTCCATTGAGTGTACCAAATTTGAGACACATATCTCAATTGATAAGAATCCAACTCCGCCTTCTCCCTAGATGTAACCTCCATAGCACTCAATACCTTGTACACACCATCAAGGAACTCTTGGGGATCTTCATTCACCTTAGAGCCAAGAAAGATTGGAGTATTCAACCTCACAAAGTCTCTCAACCTAGATGACATAGTGCTCTCCACAACATGACCCCTAGGCACCATATTCAAGTTTATTTGACTAGTCACGGCTTGGGCTAAAGCAACCAAAGCCTCTCTAATCTCCCAATTAGTCAATTCCGGGGGAACCACCGGAACCTCATTACCTTTTCCCACATTAGGGGCATGATCACCTTGAGGAGGCACTTGAGCACCTTGAGCACCTTGGACACCTTGCCCATCTTGAAGCACTTACTCAACTTGCTCAACTTGAGGAGGAGCTTCCTCATTCACCCTTCCCTCTTTCAACCTTTTAGCGGCCATTCTTCTAGTATTCATCTCCTAGAAACACAAGGAAACACATTTAGAAGGATACTCATAACATTACTCTACCGCACGACATAAGAGTAGAAATGAAGGGAAACACTATCGTCCTATAGCCTCTCGCCCATAGGTGTGTCGCGACTCACACCAATGGTCGAGACTCTACTACACATGACTTGTCGAGACTTTTTGATTCCTAAGACTACTTTCATTAACCTATGCTCTCATACCAAGCTTGTCACATCCCAAAACCACACCCTAGAAGTTAGGGTGCAATCTTAGATTGCGACCGGCGTACTTGACCTCTCGGAGGTCTCCTACAAGCCTCTCATATCATTCATCGCATATACATAATGAAAAGTAGTGCGAAATTAAAACTTTTCATAAAAACAATAACATAGTCTTAAAACTCTTTCATATATAGTAATAGGAAATGTTAAGTCTCAACTCATCATCTTAAGACACAAGAATACTTGGGACACGGACCATACGAATTTGAAAACATACTACTATATATTCTATTACAATACTTCATAAAACAAAACATAAAATGACATATATGCCCTCGAGTCAACTGAGGACATAGTTCAAACTTCTCTTGAACGATCTTCTATTCCAAGTCTTCTTCCCAAAGCTCTTCACCTACCAACAACTATATAGATAGAAATAAAGCATGGAATTAGTACAACCACATGTACTAAGTATGGCATTATGCATAAAATCATGAAAACAGATTTATTTATTGGAAATATGCATCTTTTCGTTTAAATATCATAATTTCATCAAAAGAACAACATTTAGAAATTTAGAATCACATAAGAAGACATTTAAAACCAATTATCATATTTTAGAACCCACTTTACAGTGAGCTCAATTCACTGTACTTCACTGTTACGGTGAATTCACTCAACTTTTTGTTAAGCACCTTCTTGCATGTAGTATTCTCACTATAACCATCCTAAGATTCACTTAAATCACAGAAAGAGAGACCGCCCATACACCCTCTCTAGATGTGCCTAAACGATCCTTAAGATTACTCATAATGAGACACATACACACCTACAATACATCAACATACAAAACATGTAAGGTATGACAATCTCCCCTACCAAGGCTATCAAAAGACTTACTTAAGTACTCCTAGAAGAGAACGCCCATACATCCACTTAAAGGCTACCTAAATAATCCTTAAGACTTCCTAGGTTTAAATCATGTCACACATAACAACCAACTTCTCTAACTAGAGTCATTCTCAAGACTTCCAAAGATAAGACATGAAGAGATCATCCGTTATGCCCTCTTCACACTTTAACCAAGGAATCCTTAAGTCACTTTATATTAGGTACTCATTCATTTACATACTTTATATTATTAAGTCATTAGTTCATTAGTTCATTTAAGAGACATACATCACATAAAGGACATTCAAGTAATGGTCTTGGAGAAGACCTAGGGACTCTTACTAACATCTTCAAAGCCTATTGTGCAATGTCTAGATAGCATCCCATACCACCACCTAAACCTCATAGAACTTCTCTAATGTTAATAGGTATCCCATATGATGAGAATAGGCAATAACCGACATAGACCATGGTATCAAAGCATGGAATCCAGAGTTCTATCCTACTCCGATGAGGTTGTTCTACTTGCCAATGGTAGAACTTAGACACATCCCATGTAGGCACGTGGTTAAGGAAATATGAAGGTTTTTTTTGTATTCTAGTCTCATTCTTTAACTAGAACTAATTCCCTTACCATATTCACTCGGTGATAGCCTTCATTCTCATAGATTAATCACATTATGGTTCATAGAAATGGGTCTCATATCTAGTTCATGACCCAATTATATTTATCCTACCAAAGCAAGATCCGCTAGGGCTATATCACTATGGCTACAAGAAGTTCATCATGACTTTCCTAAGGATTGATATGATGTTGTTCCATCCAATCAACCTTAAGTCCATCATTCATTTCATGAAAGATACCATTACGGCTTTCGACTTCAAGTTTCATAACCTTACCACTTTGTTCAAGGTTTCACATAAATGACCCTCTTATCATCATTCAAGGTATCACTTAACATTCATTTATTCAAGACTAAGACTCTTTAAGTTCCTAAGTCAAGACATCACATTATATTCATATTCATACAAGCATCAAGTAAGGGACACAAGTCTACCTAAACAAGACACAACATACTTCCATTTAACACATATTGCCTATTATTCTTTAGACACTTAGGAATGACCCTTAACATTATTTAGTCAACCTATTCATTACCTTAACATCATAAACATAACCATTTTAGACTCATATAGCCAAATTAGGAACAACCATGTATCAACTCTAAGACTACACACTAAACACATAGTCATATCAACTCTAAGACTACACACTTAACACATAGTCATATCATAGCATGATTACCTAGATATCATCTAGTACATACTTTCACATATAGATAGATATGATCATACATCACATAATCAACTACACAAATATCTATATAACTTCAAGTAGTGCCGACAAGGCCATGATTATCAATATACTTAAAATAACGCCGACAAGGCCACATCAATTCACATAACACCGCCACCATAAGTGGACCAAACCAATCATAAAGGAATTGAAGTATAAATAACATTAAAATAAAGGAAATAGGTAAGCATACCACCTCTTCATCCTCAACACTTCAAGCCAATATCAAATCACCCAATTCAACATCATAAGGCCCTTACCCATGGCCATGAACGCCAATTCAATACACTATTATGATAATCAATGAAATCTAAACCAATTCAACATAGATTCAACACTCTAAGATCAATCAGATAACAATTGAATACAATTCTTACACCATTAGAAAGCCCATAAGAAACTACACATTAATTCATAAACATTAGACCAATATCAAGTAACCCATAAATTAGTCAAAAACTAGGGTTCATCAACTTCATGGGTTCATAGGTTAATTGAGTTAAAATCACATTACTAACCATAATTAAATCACTAAACAATGATTAAAAACCTTTAATGCAAGAACCCATGGTAGATCATGAAAAAGGTCAATTCATATTTTGAAAACTTTAGAAAACATCTTTGAAAGTTGGGCTCCTTGATGAAACGAGTTTCAAGGATAAAAAGTCATACCTCAATGAAGCTAATTATTCACTTTGATGAAGAATATCCACTCAATTCGTCACACCAAGCTCTTCCTTGACTTTGGAATTCAATGGAGTCTTGGGGAATTTCTAAGGTATTATGGGGTTTTGATTTTGAAGAATGAAATCTTCTAAGTGTTAAAGGCTTATAACCACCTTTAAAATACCCAATATACCCCTTAGGAACCGCCAAAGTCTATTTTTCGAAGTGGGCTGAATGTACAAGTTCACCCCTCAACTTACAGTGAACTGCACGCAGGACATGGCACCATCAACGGTGGGCAGTCGACGGACCGTTTGTCCACAAATGGACCGTCCTGTCCTCCCATCGATTGGTTCAGAGGCTGGATGTGGATCCTCATCCTTCCTCAGCCTAATTATCAATCAACAAAACCACCCACGGGCCATCATTTGACCTACGGACCGTTCTTTGGTCCTTGGTCTGGGACAAGGTCCTTCCCATCAACGGTTGCCCATCGATGGGACGTAGGTCCACTTACGAGCCGTCATGTCCTCCGTCGATGGGTTCAGAGACTTGGGACATGTATCTTAGACACCCAGGCTAAGTACCTACCCACGTACATCACCCACGTACCGTCGACCAGGCCACTGTCCATCGATTGGCTTCCGTAGGTGAGGCTGCCTTGGGCAGTCTTGGCCACCGGCAAGGGTACTTCCTCAAGGACCCTTGGTTGGTCCTTGGGGATGTTTTCCAAGACTTTTCCAACACAAACATGACCGTATACTAGTTTAGGATCTCTCACATGAATTTCACTCAAAACTAACACGTAAAACTTGATGAAACATGCCTAGACACACAAGGTCATTTCAAGGCACATCTTTCGAATGCCATGGACGTTCTTGAGTGTTTGACCTCCAAACTTATCGAAACTTGACACACTACCTATACACATCATATTAAACTCATTTAAGACATTAAAACCACATGAGTCCCGCATAAACACATAGGCCCCGGTATGAAGCACTTAGGTGACTTAGTCGTCGAACGTCTTCCACTTAGGTGACTTAGTCGTCGAACATCTTGGTTGACCCTTAACGTTTGACTTCCAATGCACCTAATACTTTAGCTACTGCCTCAATACAACATTATAGACATATTTAGGACCTTATACCACCTTGACAACAATGTTAGTCTCTAGTTCACCTATGTCATTTTCGGGACCTTACACTGATCCCTAAGATCAAATCAGCAACTCCTAAGTCCTTCATATCAAACTTGCTGGACATAATGCACTTAGTAGCATTTATATCGTCAATATATTTACTCAATATTAACATGTCATCTACATACATAAAAACAATAACTTCTTGACTCAGAACGTTTTTAATGTAAACACACTTATCACATTCGTTAATCTTGAATCTATTTGCCAACATTGTTTGAACAAATTTTGCATGCCATTTTTTGGATATGTGCTTGAGCCCATAAAGTGATTTCACAAGTCGACACACTTTGTCTTCTTTACTAGGAACCACAAACCCTTCAGGTTGTTCCATGTTAATTTCTTCCTCCAACTCTCCAGTTAAGAAGACTGTCTTTACATCCACTTGGTGGATTTTAAGATCATGCATTGTCGCTAGTGCTATTAACATCCTAATTGATGTTATGCTTGTTGCTGGAGAGTATATATCAAATTATTCTAGGTCTTCCTTTTGTATGTATCCTTTGACTACAAGTCTAACCTTATATTTGTCAATAGTCCCATCAACTTTCATTTTCTTCTTAAAGAACCACTTTAATCATAAAGGTTTATTTCCTGAAGGAAGATCAACTGATTCCCAAGTATGATTACTTAAAATTGATTCAATCTCACTATTGACTATTTCTTTACAATAAATTGACTCAGACGAATACATAGTTGCTTTAAATGTTTGAGTCTCATTTTCAAGCAAGAATACCACAAAATTTGGTCCGAAATAAGTGAATTTCCGTTGGAGACTACTACGCCTAGGATCCTCATTAGGTAGTTTATTTATAGCTTATTTTTCTCATGTTCGTTTAGGTCTTTCACTTGTCGACTCACATTTAGTTTTATACAGAAAAATGTGTTCAAATAACTCAACGTTATCTAAATCAATTACCGTATTCACATGAATTTCAGGATTATCATATTTGTGAATCAAAAACCAACAGACCCTTAGTGTTCACAACATATTCAATAAATACACAATCCCATTATTTTGGGTCCAATTATCACCCTCTTGGGTAAAGGAACATCTACCTTGGATAGACACCCCCATACTATGAAGTATTTCAAGTTGGTTTTCCTTCCTTTCCATAACTCATATGGAATCGATTGCGATTTGCTATGGGGTACTCTGTTGAGTATCTTGTTAGCCGTAAGGATGACTTCCCCCCCCCCCCCACAAATTTCGTGGTGAGCCAGAACTGATTATCAAGGCATTCATCATTTCCCCTTAATATTCTATTCTTTCGTTCCGATAAACCATTTTAGTGTGGTGTATAAAGTGCAGTAGTTTGATGAATAATACCATATTCCAAATATATTTGTGCAAAAGGAGATTTGTATTCTCCACCCCTATCACTCTAAATCATTTTTATCTTTATATTCAATTGATTCTCCACTTCATTTTTACATTGCCTAAATGCATCAATTGCTTCATCCTTACAATTACACAAATATACATAATAAAATCGAGTGCAATCATCAATAAAAGTTATTAAATACTTTTTCTCATCATGAGATGGTGTCGACTCTATATCGCATATATCTGTGTGAATTAAGTAAAAAGGTTTCGAATTCCTGTCAACAGACTTGTAAGGATGTATAACAAACTTACTTTCCGCACAAATTTTGCATTTCAATTTATCGCATTTGAAATCATCAATACTTGTAAAGTAATTAATTTTCGCAAGGCTTTGTAATTTACATGTCCCAAACGAGCATGTCATAAATCATTTGACTCCAATAAGTAAACATAAGCAAAATTCTTATTAATACTGTTAACAACCATTACATTCAATTTGAAGAGACCCTCATTAAGGTAGTCCTTTCCTAACAACATCTCATTCTTACTTATTACAGGTTTGTCACTAACTAGCACACACTTAAACATGTTCTTAACAAGTAGTGTAGCAGAAACCAGATTCTTTCTAATAGTAGGAACATGCAGAATGTTGTTCAAAGTCAACACCTTGTTGGATGTCATTTTTAACATTACTTTCCCAGTTTCTGCAACCTTGTTGTTGTTGTGTTTCCCATGAGTAAATCTTCATCGAACTAAGCAAGAGTATACATAGCAAAGAATTCTTTTGTAGAGCAAATATGTCGAGTGGCACCTGAGTCGAGAAACCACTCCTTGGGATTTCCAACTAAGTTGCACTCTAAGATCATTGCACATATATCAAATGCATCTTTCATCTCTTCCACAATGTCTGCTTGACTCTTGCCTTTGTCTTTGTCTTTGTCCTTTCCTGGAACATGACAATCATAAGACTTGTGACCAACCTTACCACAGTTGTAAAAGTTGCCCTTGATTTTCTTTTTGGCCTGCTCTGACTTCTGTCCATTGAACTTCTTTCTCTTCTTGCCTTTGTCAGGAGCCTCTTCAACAATATTAAGTTCAAGTATTGTCGAACTCTTACAAGAATTCTTTTCAGCAGTCTTTTTATCTTCCTCAATCTTGAGTCGAACCACAAGATCTTCAAGCTTCAGTTCCTTATGTTTGTGCTTTAGATCATTCTTGGAGCCGTTTCATGAAGGAAGTAACTTCTCAATCATTGCAGTCACTCGAAACACTTCATTAACTACCATGTCCTGAATAATCAGATCAAGGAAAATAAGTTGAAGTTCCTGCACTTGTGATCCAACAGTTTTACTATCTCACATTTTATAGTCTAAAAACTTTGCGATCACAAACTTTTTCAAGCATGAATCTTTTGTCTTATAATTCTTTTCAGAGTGCATCCCACAATTTTTTTGAAGTTGTCATTACACTATAGACATTATATAAGTCATCATCTAAAGCACTTAGGGGTCGTTTGGTAGAGTGTATAAGAATAATGCAAAATAGGGTGCATTAGTAATGTTTGAATTAGTAGTGTTGCATTAGTTATGCAAACATCTTATACATTATTTGGTTTGATGTATTAGAAATAACAAATCTTGCATAATTTTTATTAAAAAATATATGTTTATAAATATACCCTTCACACTTTATTTATTTGTACACATCTTTTGCAACAAAGTTCTTTGCTAAAAAATCAAAAAAGTTTCTTTGCTAAAACATCATTAACTCTTCTTCCTTTTTTTTCAAATATAATATTAAATAGTTATACAATTACGTCAAAATATTTTTGTGAAAAGTTGGCAAACAATTTTTTTTTATAAATTTAGCATCACAACAGTAAAAAATTTGATTAAATTATATTGAAATTAGATTATTATTTTTAAAAAAAATTACTTAATTGGTCATAAAGTCTATTAAGACACCAAAAAACAAATCAAAATATAAATAAAAATTTATGACAAGAAAGAAAATGAAAAGGCTTGAAGGATAGTTTTGTATTTAATCTAATGCAAGTGTTAAAATGTTGTGTATTACTAATACCTAGAATTCCTTGGTATTAGTAATACACAACTTAATACACAATAGAGTGTATAACTTATGATTGCATTAGTTATACATGGCATGAAAAAGTGTTCCAAACAAGGTACTACTAATACACACACCTAATACATGCATTATATTTTCTAATACACTCTACCAAATGACCCCTTAGAATGTAACATTTACATAAGAAGTCTGCATGTTTACATGCTTCAATAATCATGAATTTTTCTTTGTCTGACATATCAGCAACAGGCATTGGAGTTTCTTCATTGGTAAATTTCTACAGACCAAGAGTGGTAAGCCAGAAAAATACTCGTGGTTGTCATCCTTTGAAATCCACACCAGAGAATTTTTATGGTTTTGTGTTGGTGGTACAACAGTTTGGGTTGATGCAACAACAACCACCGTAACATTATTGTTTGTCATTTCTGATAAACAAAAATCGATAAGACCTAGTAAGCAATAACTTAAAATTGCAGATTTAATAGGAGTATAAAACCACAATGATTTTTGTCTCCACTAGAAACACAGATTAAAATAAATAATAATTTCCTTAAGATTGTTACACAATCTGTGTTTAAAACAGAATTACTGATTTCAACAAACTTTGCAAAAACATGAAGTTACCAAAATTTAATGAACCAGTAAGAACAAAAGAACAAAAATTAATTCACAAAAAACTAAAATCTGTAAAACATAGCAGAATATGGAAATGAAAGATTTAAAAAGATCAAGCCCACTGAATGCACAGTGTCCCCTTAAGGAAATTATTCCCCTCAACTATCTGAGGTTTGATTTGAAATATGTTCTCCTAGGATAGAATGATCTTAATCACCAGTGTATTGATACCCAAATGCTGGTATCAACGAGCCACTCAACGATAATAAAGTACGCGAAAAATATTTGTGCACAAGAAGAAGAGGAAAGTAGAAATTTCCGTAAGTAAAAAAACTGAAGAATAACTTGTATTTATAGCCAAGAGGAACTGATTCTGAAAGGTTGCAACCTTTCAAACGGTCATGGTTGTTCCTTAAAATAGCAACTTTTCAGAACAGTCATTTTCAACGGCGGAAAATTCAAATAAAACGAGAAAGTTTAAATAAAATGGTCGCGTGCGGATCCGAGTCGGCTTAAAAAGTTTTGGTTAATTAACTAATTAATTGAAACGTGACCATTTAATTTAATTAATTAAATAAATAACTAGACAATTAGAACAAACTTTGTCCAAAAAATAATCTCTCGATCATTTTTCAAAGCCAAAGTCGAGTGAGCGACGACGATGGCGGGGCGAAGGGGGTCCCTCTTTCCAACCCTATTAACCATTAATAGAAGTTTTTCTATATTTAAGCTCTTCTATTTTTCTTTCCACCACCGATGTAGGAGAAATGTCTTTTTACTAAAGCGTAAGAGCACTTTTCAAGTTCTTAACTTTTCAATTTCCTCTTTTTTCCATCTTCCCTCCATTTCTCATTTACTTTTGCTATATACCCAACAGGTTCACCTCCACCTTGACTCTAACACAACTCGGTCTAGTTTTATTACTTGTTGCCAAATCAACTTGCAAGGGTTTGCCCGCTGCAGCTTCCATCGAGAAAATAGTTTCTTTGCCAAAAAAAAAACTGTAGTAGTGCAGGCAATGAGATCCAGACAATCGCAGTAGTAGTCTCCTCCTCCGGATCAAAAAGTGGATCCCATTTAAAAGTTCTCATAGAATAATACCAATTTTTGTGAGCAATATAAAATATAGGCATCGATAATAGATTCACATAATCTTCCATCCTTGACGCCCTTATAAGTACGTATTTGTTACATAGTAATCCTATGTTAACATATTTTTTTAATTCACATTGCTTGGGTACAATCTTTCAAAGTTCTTGTATGTCTAGCCATCCATATGAGAATTTTTTCACTACAGCAAATTCTAAATCCTCATTCACAATCATCTGCGCCACTTCCTCTTCCTCCCAGATTACTCTAGGTTCTTCTGTGGTAAATGGTGCACGCAACGTCATAGATGGTTGTAACGTGGAAGCATATGAACTCTCTCCAACAGTGTGTCCAGGATGCATAATTAGTGGAGAAGCCTCCACAAACGGCTGCCTGCCGGCCACAATGGCCATTCCGTTAGGCGGCCAAATTCAAATTTTGAAGGCTAGGTTTTTCGAGAGAGTCCAGTCTTGAAAATTCTTTATCCAAAATGAATTCATATAAATAGGAATATTTATTGTGGAAAGTAAATGAGTGAATGAATGTTGTATAATTAAAAAAATGCATAAATAAATGACTTCATCAAAAGAAACATTTAACCCCTTTTTTTTAGGAAGTTGGTGGAGCGTGATTTGATGGCCCTTTAGTGCTAATTATAATTGAGCAATTTTCACATATAGCAAATAAAAAATTCATATTTGTAAGCTATATCAAAGTTTGCATAATTGCGCTCCATAGCAAACATAGAAACTGTATAATTCGCTATACATATACAGTTGAAGCGAATTGTATAAAACGAGAAGGAGAAAGACACTTGGGCAGAGACTTGTATAAAAACAAAGTGTATAAAACGAATTGTATGATTATAAGTGTATAGAACGATTATATACAATTTGAATTTGTATAAAATGAGAAAGAGAGAAAGAAAAAAGAGACTTGGCAGGGAATATACAATTGAATCAAATTGTATAAAACGAGAAAGAGAGAAATTAGATACAATTTGAAATTTGTATAAAACGAGAAAGAGAGAAAGGCAAAAAAAATCGGGCAGGAAAGTATTTTTATTGTATAATTATAAGTGTATAGGACGAAAATATATGTACTTGCATGTGTATATACAATTTTCTCACGCTTTATACAAACAGAAACGCAATTTATACATTTCGTTTCTGTTTGTATAAGTGAGAAAGGCGAGGGTGGCGAGCGAGATTTGGGAGAGTGGCGAGCGAGATCTGGTAGAGGGGAGAGAGGGGAACAAAAATATATGTATTTATACAATTTTCTCTGCTTTATACAATTCGAAACAATTTTTATGCACTTGTGTTTGTATAAAAAGTGAGGAGCGAGGGAGAGATTGGAGGAGAGTGGCGAGCGAGATATTGGGAGAGAGGCGCCTGACAATTTTTTGCAAACGTTTGCTATGGAGCACAATTAAATCAAAACCTAGTTACTCCATTTATTTTAGGTTATTAGTTTGCTATTATATATAATTATCCCATTATAATTTACCAACACTGGATAAAACGAAAAGAAAGCAGTTGAAAAACGTAATGACCACAAATATTCATGTTTGCACGGATCGCTCCTCAAGTAGCTGAAGAGAGGAACATTTTTTGTACCCAGATATTAGCAAATAAACATTAGATTTGTGAGAATCCAAGATGCCGTATGGAATTATGAAGAAATTGCATGAAGATGTGGTGATTCAGATTCTATTAGAGTTGCCGGTGAAATCTCTCATACGATTCAAGAGCATCTCTAAAATTTTGTACACTCTAATAGATTCCTCCAATTTTATCAATCTTCATCGCAACCGCAGAAGAAACACAAAAGATGAATTGCTTATCTTAAAGCGCCCCATCTTTCTAGATGAAAACCTATATAAAAATATTATGTATTTTCTTTCTAGTAACGATAACGATAACGATGATACCCTAAAGCACGTTTCTCCAGAAATAGATGTACCATATTTTGACAATGATTTTTGTGTTCAGTTTCAACAGCTCATTGGTTCTTCTCATGGTTTGATTGCTTTGACAGATTATGAAGACATCATATTTCTAAATCCTAGTACTAGAAAATATAGACTTCTCCCACACAGCCCTTTTAGGTGTCCAAAAGATTTCGTTTTTGTCCCCAGAGGTATTGGTTTTGGATATGACTCAATCGAAAAAGATTACAAGGTAGTCAGGTTTTATGAACTGTCTTCAGAACCTTATGATAGGGATTTAGAAGCAAGACATAGCAGAGTTGAGGTTTATGATTTTTGCACAGATACTTGGAGGTGGATTATTCCTACCGTAAAGTTGTTGCCCAGGGTGCATCACTATGTTGGTTCCGAAGCCTTTTTTAGTGGAGCATGTCATTGGACTGCACAGGATGATGATGCAGAGCCCATCGTTCTCTGCTTTCACTTAACCTACGAATCTTTTCGCAACATAAAATTGCCTGATACTTGTTATTTCTGTGACAATAAAGGTTATGGTCTCACAGTTTGTCAAAACTCTCTAACCTTAATTTGTTACCCACATCCAAAATGCCATCTTGAACCAGGACAAGAGTTCACTGATATTTGGTTCATAAAGGAGTATGGTAAAGATGAAACATGGATTAAGAAATACACAATTAGACCTCTTCCCATTGAATCTTCATTTGCAATTTGGAAGGATCATATATTACTTTTTCAAACCGGAACTGGAACTTTGAGTTCCTATGATATTCATTCCGATCAAATCAATGAATTCGGGTTCCAAGCTAATAATGGTACTTTGAGACTTCTAGTATACAACGAAGCCCTCACTATAATTCCAAGAGAAAGCAACGAAGCGACACAAGTTCTAAATTTTTGACTCTTAAAACTCCTTCTTTGTGACCATTCTACACTTAAATTCTTTTAGATATTTGGATGTAATATTTGAATTTAATAATACACTATGTAAAGATATATCTCTTTGTAAATGCTATTTAATTTCCTAATTTACACTACATTCCATTTTAAGTATTAATACATAAAATTCAAGTGTAGTGATGGAATATTGGAATATATATCATCTAGTTATCTATCAATATTTATATAGTTCTAAAATGACAATCAAAAAAAGTTAAAAGTTGAATTATCCAAATATCCATCAAATAGTGTACGATATTATTTTATTAATTATTAATTATTTAATAATAAAATCAACTGAAAGGGAAAATCATTTCCCCCTTTTTCTTAAATTTAATTAATAGTTACGCCCCTCAGATCAAATACTACTCCTACAGTAAGTTTACACTATTCTAAAAATTGGAACCAAAAATGTCTAAAAGTTATTTTTAATCAAAAACCACTTCCAAGGTGGGGGCTTAGGAATGAGACCCTCACCTTATATATTAAAAAACCATTAAAAAATTTATGCGCAAGAGGGGTATACTGTCTAACCTCTCAAGAAATATATAAGATTATGAACCGTATTTAATGGTAGCAAAATCAAATCCAAACTGTTTAAATTTGAACGGGTTATTGACCTACAATTTATTAGCTCAATCGTTTTCGATCCATGAAAAATTGGGTTGATATGTAACTTTAGTTGACTCATGAAAAATCTTGTCAAAATAGTTTTTTATTTTTAAAAATTTGACATGTTGTATATACACAAAATAAAGAAGAAATAAATATTTTAGATACTAAAATATTTTGAAAAATAAAATAAAATAATAAAAATTCAATAGAAACTTAGTTGTGTTGGGTTTTGATCCGTTCTTTGATCCATTATCAGCCACATTTTAACCAAAGCAAATTAAAATTAGACTGAAATTTGACCCATTTTGTTTTTTTATCATGGTATATTAAAAGACGCCCAAATTCAATTCAACACGTCCAATTGTTACCCATAACAATTCCATAACCTTACAATTCAAAACCAATAAATTATAATGCATTAGGTTATATACATGCTAACATGCATAAGGGATTAGAATATCATTGATGATATATGTAATCATTTTTAAAAAAACTAAATATAAATTTATTAAATGATTTGGATTATATTAAATTAATGAATATATTAATCCAAATAAATAATAAGGATTAATATAATTGAATTAATTAGCTAAATTCAATAAATATGAATTTAATTAAAACCCGCTCCATAAAGCCCATATGACATGTCACTAAAATTTGATTGGCCGAAGGGAGTCATATTCCAATAGCAACTCCTCTATTCTAAAACTATATATAGGGGTCTCATAATTCAGAAAAAGGGGACCAAGAATTTTAACAAGAAGGTAGAGGAAGATCGTGGATAAAACCTGCAGATTTCTCTACAAGTTTAAGAGTTCAAGAATTCAAATATTCAAGTTTCAAGAACGATCAAGGTGAAGAATGATAAAGATCAAGACCGTTGGATTCAAGATCAAGCTCGAAACCCTTGGATTCAACTAGAAGTCAAGATCAATATAAAGTTCAAGTTCAAGATAAGTTCTAGTTCAAGATAATCCCAAGTTCAAGATCAAACTCAAGAGCCTTTGAATTACATTTGAAAAGGCGAATTCAGAGGAATCATAGAGATTGTAACACTCACACTTGAAATAATAAAATGATTGTTGCTATAATCTTCCATTCTTGATTATTGTTTTCTCAGCATGAATTTTATCGTCTACGAATTATGGCACGCCCTGTGGGACAATCTCTACCTCTCATCTCAATTTTTCAAACATTAAAGACTATCGAGATGACTTACATGAAGATCAACTCTCAATCAACTACCTCTAAGGCCACTAGCTCCAAGTTCTCTACTGAAGTTGAAGACATTCTGGGTGTTACCTTTGGAAGTTTTGGAGTTGTTATGAAGAGCAAAGCTGCTATTCTAGGACAAAAAACACTTCAAGTGTCGTCCGCGTCAACTCCAGTTTTTGGGTCTGCAACTCCAAAAGGATCAACTTCCTCCACAAATGCTTTAGAAAGGGAACCCAATGTTGCTGAAAATATCAAGAAGACCTTAACTCTACTTGAGCAATCTGGTTCCAAGAACTCTACCACAAGGAAGAACTATGATTCAACCAATGAATCATCTCCACGTGCATCGATAATGTGAGTCCATGATACGCTCAAATTATACTTCCTTAAAGAAGTATAAGCGGTCGTATCAAGTAAAGAACCTAATTATTAGGTTAGGTCGATCTCACGAGAAAAATGATTTAGACTTAACTTTAATCTACTATTACGTCTATTTAGTCAAATCCTTTCCGAAAACAGTTAAATAAAAGGGGGGTTTGTGTAACAAAAATGTTCAATTAGTTCTAAGTAAACAAGTAGCAAGATTAAAACTTTAGTCTTTATCAAGTGATGAGAGAAACTAGGGCGTAAGTGTTCCCCATAGGTTCATTAACACGATAATCCTAGCTATAACAACCCTTTTCTAGTGTATTTCATGTAAAGTGGTAAGTTATGTATCTCTAATTCCTTGGTCCGGCAACTAGAGAATTTCACCCCGTACCTTGCTCCGCCTACGTGTGTTGAATTACTAACCCTTACCCTTACCTCATATTAAGCATCATATTCAATGTATGGCTAAGTTACTACTTCGCACCAATTGAGACTAGCCTATTAGATAGTGTATACTAAATCTATGTTGATAATTCTTTTCCTATTAACTACCTCCTTGGTCCGGCAAGTAGAAACAGGGCAAGTTCTAACGCGTGCACTCGTTAAAAAAAATTTTAAACGAAAGAATTATCAATACATGCAAGAACCTATTCTAGAATTGTTATTTAGCTAGTTTTATCTTGTTAATTACCAATGGTTCCCACAACCCTAGTTGTGAATTTAGTTACCCATACTTAGAATTACACAATTCATGATTGTTAAACAAGAATTCATGTACTTACTTTGACAAGTTGGAACTAAATCCAGAAATATCACTTGAATTAACGAAAATATTGTAAGAATTGATCCCGGAAACTTGAAGTAATTCCCAAAATCCAAAGTTCAACTTCCAATAACAAGAGTATGAAAAATGGTAAAAAGTCTAACCCCAAAAATGAGGTTTTTAACCCTAATTATAATAATGAAGTCCTAAATTAAAAGGAGTTTTAAATAAGGAAAAATCTGTCCAAAACGCTTCTTCAGTCAACGACCCAACTGATGGTTCGTCGATGAAACGACGGACCGTCGACAGCCTCCGTCGGTCCACACTTCACTTTTTCTTGGGCCTTCGCTTTTGCATCCTTTCTGTTATAATCGACGGACCACCAGCACGGTCCGTCGTCTCACTTACGGTCCGTCGATGCCTCCGTCCTTCCACACTTAGTGATTTCTTCAAGTCGGGTACTGGGACTACTTTCTGTTAGAAACTACGATTTGCCAGGACGGTCCGTCGATCAGTCAACGGATCATCAATCCTTCTGTAGCCCCACACTTGTTCAGATTTCCCCGAGTTGCTTCCACATGCGTGATCCTCCAGTCGACGATCACCACCGACGGACCGTCGATGGGTCAATGGACCGTCGATGGGTCGACGGACCGTCAATGGCTTCGTAGGTCATCACTTCTGCACTGATTTCAGCAGTCTTCTACATTTTCATTTTGAACAGCTTTCCTGCTAACACAGATAAAAATATATTAAAATTACTACAAAAAGGCCTAGACACACACTAAACTTAAGGAAAAAGCATTGAAAGTACCGTGAAACCATGGTACATCAACACCCTCAACTTAAATTCGTTGTTTGTCCTCAAGCGACGCACTATGACTCACCACAACACCTTTGTACAAACGTATACTCTTTTAAGCTTTTGCAATCACATGGCTATCAATACCAACTATTTTCATTGCTTTGATGCATGATTTCACTCTTAGGCTCACTAGGCTCATTCATGTGGATCAGACCATGACACAGACTCACCACGCCGACACCTCTTATTCTTTTATCTCTCACAAAGGCATCAACTTTCCAATATTGCAACTAGTGTTTTCACTTCAAAAGATATCCTCATTTTTTTGCTCAGTGATTTCAAATTTGGGTATAAGGATCATTAGTCAATACTTACGCTCAAAATGACTTCACACCTAGTTGGTACTTGTCGCCATAGGCTTGCCCTTATTTTCACTGCTTAAGTTCATCATATTAGACTCTTAGGATCACGATAGGACTTTCTTAGCTTGTAACGTAGGCTCAGGGCTAGGTATGGTACATATAGATTCATTTTAGTGACTTGTTGCCCTCCTTGACATTATGGCTAAGCATCCTACCTCTTTCATTGTCTATTATGTCCTACTCTTCCTTTTCTTGTATTCGTTGCCTTGTTTTCTCCTTTCTTTTTCCTTTTGTGCAAGTGACTCTTCTTTTAAACACTTCTTTTATTTTTATTTTATATTTTTTTTCTTTTTTTTTCTTT
>JABWTJ010000251.1:1059533-1061845 GCA_016801875.1 Solanum sitiens
TCAAAATGGATCGGAATGGCCGTGAGGGCCAACCGGATGCATAGACAAGGACTTCACGGACGTCCACAAAAAATTTTGGTAGTTTCGACGTCGGGATTCCGATCACCCAAAAAATGGTTTACTATAGCACACGAAAAATCGTCGAAATAGGGGTATGCGCGCTTCGGGGCTATTTTGACCTTGAAAATGGATCGGAATGGCCGTGAGGGCCAACCGGATGCATAGACAAGGTCTTCACTGACGTCCACAAATAAGTTTGGCACTTTTAACGTTGGGATCCCAAACACCCAAAAATGGTTTACTATAGCACACGAAAAATCGTCGAAATAGGGGTATGCGAGCTTCGGGGCTATTTTGACCTTGAAAATGGATCAGAATGGCCGTGAGGGCCAACCGGATGCATAGACAATGTCTTCACGGACGTCCACAAATAATTTTGGCAGTTTTGACGTTGGGATCCCGATCACCCAAAAATGGTTTACTATAGCACACGAAAAATCGTCGAAATAGGGGTATGCACGCTTCGGGGCTATTTTGACCTTGAAAATGGATCGGAATGGCCGTGAGGGCCAACCGAATGCATAGACAAGGTCTTCACGGACGTCCACAAGTAATTTTGGAAGATTTGACATCGGGATCCCGATCACCCAAAAAATAGTTTACTATAGCACACGAAAAATCGTCGAAATTGGGGTATGCGCGCTTCGGGGCTATTTTGACCTTTAAAATGGATCGGAATGGCCTTGAGGGCCAACCGTATGCATAGACAAGGTCTTCACAGACGTCCACAAATAATTTTGGCAGTTTTGACGTCGGGATCCCGATCACCCAAAAAATGGTTTACTATAGCACACGAAAAATTATCGAAATAGGGGTATGCGTGCTTCGGGGCTATTTTGACCTTGAAAATGGATCGGAATGGCCGTGAGGGACAACGGGATGCATAGACAAGGTCTTCACGGACGTCCACAAATAATTTTGGCAGTTTTGACGTTGGGATCCCGATCACCCAAAAAATGGTTTATTATAGCACACGAAAAATCGTCTAAATAGTGGTATGCGCGCTTCGGGGCTATTTTGACTTTGAAAATGGATCAGAATGGCTGTGAGGGCCAACCGGATGCATAGAACACGTCTTCGCGGATGTCCACAAATAAATTTGGCAGTTTCGACGTTGGGATCCCGATCACCCAAAAAATAGTTTACTATAGCATACTAAAAATCGTCGAAATAGGGGTATGCAAGCTTCGGAGCTATTTTGACCTTGAAAATGGATCGGAATGGCAATGAGGGCCAACCGGATGCATAAACAAGGTCTTCACGGAAGTCCACAAAAACTTTTGGCAGTTTCGATGTCGGGATCCCGATCACGCAAAAAATGGTTTACTATAGCACACGAAAAATCATCGAAATAGGGGTATGCGCGCTTTGGGGCTATTTTGACCTTGAAAATGGATCGGAATGGCCGTGAGGGACAACTGGATGCATAGACAAAGTTTTCACGGACGTCCACAAATACTTTTGGCAGTTTTGACGTTTGGATCCCGATCACCCAAAAAATGGTTTACTATAGCACACAAAAAATCGTCGAAATAGGGGTATGCGCGCTTTGGGGCTATTTTGACCCCAAAAATGGATCGGAATGTCCTTGAGGGCCAACCGTATGCATAGACAAGGTCTTCACGGATGTCCACAAATAATTTTGGCAGATTTGACGTCGGGATCCCGATCATCCAAAAAATGGTTTATTATAGCACACGAAAAATCGTCGAAATAGGGGTATGCGCGCTTCGGGGCTATTTTGACCTTGAAAATGGATTGGAATGGCCGTGAGGGCCAACCGGATGCATAGACAACGTCTTCACGAACGTCCACAAATAATTTTGGTAGTTTCGACGTCGGGATCCCGATCACCCAAAAAATGGTTTACTATAGCACACGAAAAATCATCGAAATAGGGGTATGCAAGCTTCGGAGCTATTTTGACCTTGAAAATGGATCGGAATGGCAATGAGGGCCAACCGGATGAATAAACAAGGTCTTCACGGAAGTCCACAAAAACTTTTGGCAGTTTCGATGTCGGGATCCCGATCACGAAAAAAATGGTTTACTATATAGCACACGAAAAATCATCGAAATAGGGGTATGCGCGCTTTGGGGCTATTTTGACCTTGAAAATGGATCGGAATGGCCGTGAGGGACAACTGGATGCATAGACAAAGTCTTCACGGACGTCCACAAATAATTTTGGCAGTTTTGACGTCGGGATCCCGATCACCCAAAAAATGGTTTACTATAGCACACGAAAAATC
>JABWTJ010000251.1:1071319-1194399 GCA_016801875.1 Solanum sitiens
TCATGTTATACTTGACCATTAGACTTCTTATAGTGTAGGTGAGGGGGATATGGTTCTTTATTGTGATTAGTGTTGGTTTAAACTAGCTTGGAAGGTGATGTAATGCCTTGCACGGTTTAGCATATGTATTGCAAGTTAACTCCGATGGAAAGTATTTAAGTAATTATAGTAAGATGGTAATTGAGCTAGCAGCTGCATCACCTACTTGATCTATATTATAATTAAAGGGCCCAAGTTTGATTGACCAGATTTAGGCTTATATTTAGGGGCTCATTTGAAGCCCAAACCTATTAAAGAAATTGTGAATGAAAGAAGGCCCAGCAGCCAAATCTACCAATTGGCCCATTATGGATAAAGCCCAAGTGAAACTAGGTAAGTGCATGACCTCCTAAAATTTGTTTTACCATGTTATTGGGCCAAGTGTGTACCACCTACTTGCATTAATCTGTCCCAAGTGGAATAAAAGGACAAAGGGAAAATGGACAGCCAAGGTCCAATAATATTAAGTCCAAAAAGGCCCCAAGTTAAAAGGAGAAGCAGGTGGGGCACCTACTTGACATTATTATGGCCCCCAAAATTGGTCAAGGAGTGTCGGCCATAAAACCACCTTTTTTTTCAAAGTATCAAGGATCAAGTCTTATTCTCCATTTTGAACTTGCAAATGTTTCAGATTTCTAAGTTCTTTTTGGTCTCTCTTTGGCTTAAAATTCGCATCCTACGGACACCTTAGAGGTCTTGAGTGCTGTCTAATTTTTCAAGTAAGAGTTTGAAGAAGAGTTTGACTTCTGATAGTACAAGTGTAGCGGATAAAAATTTTTCAGAATAAGGTAAGACTTCAACCCATTTGTTTTCCTCTCTTTGATATGTTTGGGTGGAGAATTTTGTAATGTTTATCAAGATTCATGGATTGTGATTAAATCTTTGAGCAATATTCTCTATTATGCTGAAAGATTTCGAGATGATAGTGGCTTGCTTATGAAATTGTTGTTGAGGGCGCTGTTTGGGTAGCTAGCTTGGAGATGATGTATGAAGTTGTATTAATGATGTAGAGGAAGGGTTGTGGTGGTCATCATTTATGTAGGGTGTTTGGGCCTGATTTCCATAAAATATTTTAGCTACTGATTTGGAGGACCTTATTGTGATTAGCTGCTGATGTTAGCTTAATCATGACTTATGTTGTAGATTAGCACCCAATAAGGAAGGCTGAATCGTGATAGTGGTATTGGTCAGAAAAATAAGGTATGTAAGGCTATTCGATTTTATATCTTTTTGGCATGAAATCTGCCATCTGCAATTAATATCAATGAAGTGATTCCCATAAGTTCTATTTCTAGAAAAGGAAGCATATTGGCAGCGTACTATCTCCAAATAGCTAACACTATTTCTTTCCCCATTCTAAGCACATGGAACTACTTCATTATATGTTCACTACTCTATACTTGTGTAATTTCCCCTTGTGCTGTTATAGAAATGGTATTTGCAAAAGAAAGTTTGATGAATCCTTCTCCTAAGTCCAATTGAAGCTCAATTGTGCCATTAAGTTAAAGTAAGGTGTTGATGTTTCATAGCTCCTTAGGTCATTGTTCTGGCCCAAAGTATTATTTCCAGTATTTCCACTACTGTTCCGTTATTTTCATATCTCCAAGATGATTATGATCACCAAATCAACCATCTCAAAAGAGTTATGAACTGATTAACAATAATCTCAAAGATTAAAGAATCTAAGTGAAGAAATCTATATAATTAAGGGTGGCAGCTCAGGGGCGAAAGCCTAGCATGGGCCGATCCCTATTGGTATAGAAGGGTGGCAGCTCAGGGGCGAAAGCCTAGCATGGGCCGATCCCAAGTTGTGTAATTATGAGGACCGCATCCCAGGGGTTAATACGCCTAGCATGGGTCATCCTCTTCTACCACTGATCAGCTGGTCACTTGTATCACATGCCCAACAAAGATTATAACATACAAAGAAGGTAAAGAAAAGAATGTAGCTTACTTGATTCCACAAGAGTAAGCAAAGGTGGTCTTCTCTCCTAATCTATGCACTCATATGTTGCTACTTGATTTCATTTGTGCCTTGTATTACATATACTTTTTGCCTTACATATTCAGTACATTTTTCGTACTGACGTCCCGTATTGGGGACGCTGCATTTCATGCTGCAGGCTCAGGTACTCCAGCTAGTAGACCTCCTCAGTAGAAGCACTCAAAATTCTGCTACTTTTGGTGAGCTCCAAGTTGATTCGGAGCTTTATTAAGTCCTTGGTAAATTCGTTTGGTATTGTATCGTAGTTAAGGGTAAGGCGGGGTCTGTCCTGACCTACTCTAGTCTTCTATCTTTTAGAGGCTTTGTAGACGTATGTACATGGTTCAGTTGTGTCTTAAGGAGTTGTGGCCTAAACGGCTAACTCTTGTATATAACTTTTGGATCTACTTACGTTGGTTTGTATCGCTCCATCCAAAGTTAACTTGTCTCAATTGTTATAGTATATGCTCAGTAAGAACAGGTTGCAGGTTGGTTCTCTCGGGCCTTTAGGGCATCGGGTGCCTGTCCGTCTTAATGGGTTTTGAGGCGTGACAGCTTCATCAACATTACTATAACGAAGTAGAGAAGTAGAAGAGTAGAGAAAATAAGCATTCTTACCAAGATCATTGATCAATACACCTTGTTTATAAATAATTCATATATAGGAGAGTATATCTATGTACTTAAATCATAAAAGAAACCATGTACAAGTCGCTACAAGATTATTCTATAACATAATACAAGGCATCCCATATGTACTAGAAGGTAGAGAGTCCTAAAGCATCAACTAACCTCCCTATTTTAGTTCATCAATCATCATGTATCAATAATAAACATTTAGGGAAGTAGATAAATACATATAAATCAAATCTAAATCATGCTTCGTCTACCCTTGAATTAAGATTACATAAGGTTCATTACAACATTCAAATTGTATACTAGAAGAACCTAGATCAATTCATGCCAAGATTCCTTTTCTTTGATCATCAAGAAGTCATACCCACAATCCATTAATATCATCGATATAAAACATTAGATAAGGACAACATGCTCTACACGAAATCCCACTACCATTGCTATGACTTTTAGATCACAGTGAATATGCTATTTAAGTCACCAATGGAAAGTAGAAGAATCATAGGATAACCAACATTGATCAACATGAATCACTTAATACAATTCATCCAATTTATTAACTTAAGGCAGTAGCTACATGAACCACAACATAATCGATTTATACTTTTATACCTTAAAAGGTCAACATTACAGCGATTCATTGATAGCTAGGCTAAACCTTTTCAAATATTAATACACTGATTATCATGGAATTTTCATCATCAATTTATACCCAATTAACGTAATAACAGTAAACATAAGCAATTCAAAGTAAGAAAATCATAATTCAATCAAGAACAAGCCATGATCACAATACCCATGAAAGAGCTAAATCAATTTTGGAAGGGAACATGGGTTCATCAAGCAATTGGAGTAAAATATCATTGAAACCATTACACTAACCTTAATTCATTAGTATTTAACCATTAAAAACGTTTTGAGAAAGAACGCATGGGTAGATTGAAATATTGGAAGATTGATCATAAAATGTCTTTGAAATCTTTGAGAAGAACTCTCCAAGTGAAAGGTTTCTTGAAGATAAAGGATTGCCATAACTTTGATTAGTTGAAAACCTCTAAAACTTTATGATTCATCCATGGAAATACAAGTTTAAATCTGGTCTTGAGCTTCATCAACAATGGTGGTTTCTAGAGAGAATATTTTTGGAGGGAAAGACATTAAACATGTTGGTTGATTTTGGGAATGGGTTGATCATGTTTTAGACGACTTATATAGACCCTAAGATAGTTAATTTAACCTATTAGATTCAGGTTAGGACGTGGGGTGAATTTCCCATTCACCCCTTAATTAAAACAGTCGCAAGCTGCAGTTTACAGGCCACAATCGACGGAAGAACCTACTGGCCGTAGGTCAGTCGACGGGCCGTGCATAGGCTTCCGTCGATTGGTACTTAGCCAATTTTTGGCTTGAGACCAGACCAAGGTAAGTTCCAATAGATGATACCTCACCTACGGGCTGTTGGTTGACCAACTGGCCGTCGTTTGGTCCGTCGATTGACACTGCCAAGGCAGTGTCTTGACCAGCCTTGGGTCCTCCTTGTGGGGCCTCTTGTGGGGCCCTTTATAAGTCGTACCCGGACGTTACCAATGTAAATACAACCCTTAAAAAGTTTTAGACCTTACACATAAATTTCACCGAAAATTAACACCTGCAAGACGTCCAAACAGGCCAAGCCCCATCAAGACACACGTTGAGCGTCTAAAGGGCTATCTTTCAAACGCCTTGGACGTTCTTGGTCGTTTGACCTCAAAAGATCTCGAAACTCCATATAACAACATTAAAAATCATTATAACTCATTTAAAGACTTCATAAGTTCATGAAATACATATATAAGCATGCATAGACCTAGGAGACACATAGGTGACTAGTCGTCGAACGTCTTGGTCGTCCCTTGACGTTCGACTTCCAAATCACTTCAAACTTTACACACTGCCTCTATGATATATTATAAGACATTTAAGGACCTTATAACCTTAATATAACATGTTAGTCTCTAGACACCCTATCTCATTTTTGGGGTCTTACAATATCCCCCACTTTGGAACATTCGTCCTCGAATGACACTTAGGGATATTTAACCACAACAAGGATTTCAATTCAACAAGAATTTCATAACATTTATAACATCATCAAATAATTTTAGCACTCAATGCACACAAGCAAGCAAAACCATTACTCACTCACTCTTTAATGCATCAAACACAAAGGCTCTTTTCATGTTCATAGGAGAACATCCTTCTCCTAATCATAACATGGTCATTACACCTTAATTCATTAAGATATAATCTTGAATGGCCACACATAGGCAGATTACAACATATACTCAAAGTTACTTAAGCACTCATACTTCAATGCACATAAACTTGAGTTAGTTGAATCACAAAGATCTTCATTAGTTAGACCTAGTGCCATGAATGTCATACTCAACCATACCATGCTTAGTGGTGTCCATGGAGGAATGTCTTGCCCCTCAACACCCTTAAAATTATCATGAGTTCACACCTTAGCAAAGTACAAGGTCAATTCCTTTAGAATGAGAAATTCTCAACTTTTGAAACCAAGACATGCTCATGCTTTCTTCCTAGTGAAGTCTTGGTAAGTCACACCAAATACATCACAACAAATAGGAAGCTATTTCACAAAATTTCATTGTATAACATAGTACTCACCCTTACAGTAAGCCTCATTTTTAGAAAAATAAAACAAATTATAGGCACACACATGAACACTTAGTTAAACATGCTTTCACCTTTCAAGAATGAGCCTACAATTATGCATTAGAAATCATAAAAGTCACATAGTTTTCAAGAGAGTCAACATATTTCATTGTAAAATAGACTCAACTTTCATTATAAGGCTAAATATTACACCTCACATGTGACTATTACCATGTTTCTTATCTTACCTCACGAAGTCAAATTCACAATTAGCATATTAAGATGCAAGTCAACATGAGAAAACAGAGATTTCATATAAAAAAAATCTTTCATGCACTTTGGAACATTCACAATGTCTTCAAGATGATGCCAATCAATACACACCAAACATACGATCATGCAATTCATACTTATGTCATACTCTATTCATGAACAAGCTTACTAAAATTCCAATAGAATTCAAGTTCAAGTAAGAATAGAAGAACAAGGTAGATACATCTACAACCTTACTACTCAATCACCATCCCCCACTTGGGGTAAACCCAAATTAAGAGCAACTTAATCCAACCTCAAGAGGATTTTAACTAAACAACCTTCATTTTCATCACTTAAAGGGATTACTACTTTAGAGGGAATTTACAGTAATTCAATATAGTAACACCAAGGTATTCTAAACCTTATCATTGTAGGTAAACCATCCTCAATCATCAATTTAGATCATATCATTCAACCACATAAGGTCTTCATACAATACAATAGACACCAAGGTCATACATCATTAGGGGAACCAATATAGGAGACTTAGTCCTTAGGACTCTTTCTTCTCTTTCAACATTAATGTAAGGTAACTTCTAGGTCAACCAAACCCACATCATCACCCTACAAAGATAAGAGTACTACCCCCAATTCTAGGGAAACATCAATGCCACAACATAAGGGGACTCTCAACACAATAAGAAGCTAGAAACAAATCTACGACTCATCATGCCATAAGACTCTCATTCTTCAATCCAAATAGCAAACCTCTTTTTTTTTTACATTCATTATCATATCCATATGCATCAATTCTACACACATTTCAACAACATCCAATGAAATGACAATTTAGTTGGTTCTCCAAAAATGTTACAGTAAGTTGCCTAGCTTTACAGTGAGCATGCTTTAAATTTCAAAAAAAAACAACATTTAGACAATTAATGGGAAAAGCATGACAATATAAGATACAAAGCTTCACTACTCATCCTACATAAGCATGCATATTATCATCACAGCTAGGATCAAGTCAATACAAAGGACTCCAATTTATACTAGCAACTTATCAAGTACCACATATATACACAGGGAGGCATTGAGCACCTTTTAGTACATAATATTAGGGTAGCATGCTTCCTTAGGTAGTCCCTAAAAATTTCAAGTTCAAATAATATTATTAGGCTACCATCATGCAAAACCATATAGGAACACATCATTCTAAAAGAACTCACTTTAACCATAATAACTTCTAACATGCTTTAACTATATCATGGCATACTTTTATCAATATAACATGCTATTTCACATAAGTTTCATATATAGACATAATTGTCATCACATCATCAAATAAGCCAAAAGTCACCTTCACACATACTCATTCAAACCATAAAACCAAGATAAGCATTTAAACTCACCTTTTCTCCCTCAAGCATAGAGAACAATCTCATCCAAGCAATAACATCTAAAAGACCACCGGACAAGAAAACATAAGAGGGAGATCTTATAGAGTTAAGTTCTATGGCACGATATGAGAATGATCAAGAAGGAAAACTCTATCGTCCTATAGCCTCTCATACCATTTGATGTGTCGAGACTAACCACCAATGATACAAGACTATACTAGACGTGGCAATATAGGACTTCTTGGACCCTAAACCACTTTTAAAACCTCATGCTCTTATACCAGGTTTGTCACTTCCGGGGAGCACCCCCTAAAAGTAACATGGCGTACTTGACCTCTAGGAGGTCTTATACAAGCCCATAGTTATCATTCATCGCATTGACATAGTAAATTTAGCGGAAAATTTAAAACTTTTCATAGCACATCATATGCTAGAAACTTCATCTCATTTATACATAAAACATAAGTCATAATACATATATAGACCTTAAGTCTCTTTGCCATCTTAGACTCAACAACTTTAGAGTACATTATGGACACGGTCCATAAGACATATTACATAACTATAAAATATTTAAAGACTTTACAATAAAGAGGGAATCCTTGGAACTTAAGGACCCCTTTCCTTGAGCTTGGGAATCACATATCAAGCTCCTCAATCATATAAATTCTTTAAGCATCCATAACCTACACTTTGTGTAAAAAGTAGAGAAGAATGAGATTAGTACAAGAATGCACTAAGTATGGCAACCATGCAAAAACATGCATTTAAAAGGGACATTTTCGTGAAACCATACTTCATGCCTTTTCGAGTAAATCCTTATAAAACCCTTAAATTAGCATTTATATCATTCATATACTTCATATAAACATATTCAAAGGCCAAACATCACATTTAGAATTTATGGCGTTATCAAGTCATTTGACAGTAAGCTCTTTCACGTTTACAGTGAGCTTTATTCCCATTCATTCATTAACTTCCCAAGTAACCCTTTAGTGATACTTGGTGCAATGCATCACCTTATGGACACAAGAAAACGTACATATCGTCTACACAAGACAACACATACCATCATAGAAGTATAGTACAACATAGACATAGTTAAGTCAAAACTATAAGGGCATTACAGTGAAATCCTAGTAATTATGCACATATACTTATTTTACTTCACATATAACCTTATAAGACCTAACTCATGCCCCCAATCTAAGTCTACTAGTGCAATGTACATTTAAGTCCCCATAACCTCACACATACTTTGTGAACCTATCATGAGACCACAAGCCTTTACATCCAAGTCATATATCAACATAGTAAGAGAATACCACTTCATTTATGTCAAGCAATACCTTTATCATATAATCAACAAGATCAACATTATGCATAAAGACTCATATCATGCACATCTTCATAACAAGTAGACAAATACTATAATGTCATACATAAAGAACACATACATAGTGACATGCATTAGAACACCTTCCTAGAACTTCCTAAGGAGCTACTTGTGCAATGTATAGATGGGTTCATTACTTCCACCTACCTAAGTAAACTCCCTTAGGTCATTCTAGTTAGAGTCCTAGTCATTTACTTCCATTGTCCATTTTACTTTAGGGAAACTATAGCCTTAACCGACATAGACCATGTGATGCTAAACATGGAATCTGGTGTCATGAAACCCCACACCGAAAGAAGTTGTTCCACCGGCCAAAGTAGAACCAAATGTGACATAGACTTCTAGGTGGATCCACTAGCTAGTATCCTATGGTGGAAACATAGTTATGGATCTTGGAGGTATATGTGAAAACCCTCTTTATGCCTAATGGGGCATTATAGTTATTCACTTATGGAAATCCTCTTTATACCAATTGAGGTATTGTGGTAATCCACCTCATGAGATTTATGGTAGACCTTCCTTCCCATATTGGAAAGGGACACACACTCATATGCAAGTTCGCTCGGTGCTAAGCTAAGTTCCGTTTATTAAAAACCTTGATTATCATTTCTTTATAAAACATAGGTTTAGGATAATCATCCCATCATATGCTTAACTCATAGGTCATAGATGAGAGTTCATCAACCTAAATCATGTAAAAAATCCCTTCACATGAACATAGCATATGTAAAGCATCATCTAGTTCTGGATACACATGAATACATCATTCAAGTCCCATCTCTTGACTAGATCTCCATTCATGTGTGTGTGTATACATATATGTGAGTAAACCCTTCACATAACACCTTAAGACCACACATGACCATACATACATATTCATACATATAGAAACTAAAACTAGAAGTATCCTATCAAGCTACACATGTACAATGCATAGACAAACTCCCATACCCTTGCCCATACTAGTACACCTATCAAGTCATCCTAGCTAAGGAAACACATATCATACTTTCATAAAAATCACCTTAATATGCATAGTAGTAAACACTAGTGAATATGAAAACTACCTTACAGTTAGACACAATGACCTATACTAGTTGTAACACGCATGTAAGTGAGAGTGTGTGTTTACATTGGTCAATATGATCACATAATGGCTATCAACACATATTGAGGCAGCTACCCTCTTAGACCACATTACACTTTCAAGAATAGTCCACACAATACACAATATCATAGGAGGCAAGACAATCTACACCTTGTAATCAAGACTCCTAACTTTAGCTATTTACACATTCAAATAAGGGATAAATGGGTAGGGACTATTAACCATTTCAACACATCAATGGCAGCACCTATACATTACCCTAACATGGATACACACATGCTTATACAATAGCCACACAACCTAGATCACAACTAGAATAGGAAAGTAGGTACATACTTCTCATAGTATCATCCTAAGCACATGTTCATAAGTTCATCAATTTTCCTTCAAGGCCATGGTCAACATTACTATAACGAAGTAGAGAAGTAGAAGAGTAGAGAAAATAAGCATTCTTACCAACTCCTCAACCTTTGATCATCATTGATCAATACACCTTGTTTATAAATAATTCATATATAGGGCATTAGCTATATGTACTTAAATCATAAAAGAAACCATGTACAAGTCGCTACAAGATTATTCTATAACATAATACAAGGCATCCCATATGTACTAGAAGGTACAGAGTCCTAAAGCATCAACTAACCTCCCTATTTTAGTTCAACAATCATCATGTATCAATAATATACATTTAGGGAGTATATAAATAGATATAAATCAAATCTAAATCATGCTTAGTCTACCCTAGAATTAATATTACATAAGGTTCATTACGACATTCAAATTGTAGACTAGAAGAACCTAGATCAATTCATGCCTATTCCTTTTCTTTGATCATCAAGAATTCATACCCACAATCCATTAATATCATTGATATAAGGCATTAGATAAGGACAACATGCTCTACACGAAATCCCACTACCATTGCTATAATCTTTAGATCACAGTGAATATATTATTTAAGTCACCAATGGAAAGTAGAAGAATCATAGGCTAACCAACATTGATCAACATGAATCACTTAATACAATTCAGCCAAATTAATAACTTAAGGCAGTAGCTACATGAACCACAACATAATCGATTTATACTTAATACAGTGATTCATTGATAGCTAGGCTAAACATGTTCAAATCTTCATACACTGATCATCATGGACTGTTCATCATCAATTTTATCCCCATTTAACGTAAATAACAATAGACATAAGCAATTCAACGTAAGTGAATCATAATTCAATCAAGAACAAGCCATGATCACAATGCCCATGCAAGAGCTAAATCGATTTTGGTAGGGAACATGGGTTCATCATTCAATTGGAGTATAATCACATTGAAACCATTACACTAACCTTAATTCATCAGTATTTAACCATTAAAAATGTTTTGAGAAAGAACCCATAGCTAGATTGAAAGATTGGAAGATTGATCATAAAATCTCTTTAAAAACTTTGAGAAGAACTCTCCAAGTGAAAGGTTTCTTGAAGATGAAGGATTTCCATACCTTTGATTAGTTGAAAAAATCTAAAAATTGATGATTCATCCATTGAAATCCAAGTTTAAATCTGTTCTTGAGCTTCACCAACAATGGTGGTTTCTACAGAGAATATTTTTTGATGGAAAGGCTTTAAACGTGTGAAATGATTTTTGGAATGGATTGATCACGTTTTGGACGACTTATATACACCCTAAGATAGTTAAGTTAACCTATTAGATTCATGTTAGGATGTGGTGTGAATTTACCATTCACCCCTCAATTAAAACAGTCGCAAGCTGCAGGTTACAGGCCACCATCGACGGAAGCACCTACTGGCCGTAGGTCAGCCGACGGGCCATGCATAGGCTTCCGTCGATTGGTACTTAGCCAATTTTTATCTTTATACCTTCCCAAGGTAAGTTCCAATCGATGATACCTCACCTACGGGCCGTTGGTTGACCAACTGGCCGTCGTTTGTTCCGTCGATTGACACTGCCAAGGAAGTGTCTCGACCAGCCTTGGGTCCTTCTTGTGGGGCCTCTTGTAGAACCCTTTAGAAGTCGTAGCCGTACATTTCCAATGTAAATACAACCCTTAACAAGTTGTATACCTTCCACATAAATTTCATTCATAACTAACACCTTCAAGACGTCCAAACAGGCCAAGCCCCATCAAGACACATGTTGAGTGTCTAAAGGGCTATCTTTCAAACGCCTTGGACGTTCTTAGTCGTTTGACCTCCAAAATTCTCGAAACTCCATATAATAACATTAAACATCACTATAACTCATTTAAAGACTTCATAAGTTATTGAAATACACATATAAGCACGCATAGACATAGGAGACACATAGGTGACTAGTCGTCGAACGTCTTGGTCTTCCCTTGACGTTCGACTTCCACATCACTTCAAACCTTACACACTGCCTCTAAGCCATATTATAAGACATTTAAGGACCTTATAACCATAGTAAAACATGTTAGGCTCTAGACACCCTATCTCATTTTTGGGGTCTTACAACCAACACTTCAATCAAGCTATGAATTGTCGACCTTATCTCAAAATTAGACATAGCCCCTTATTCAATAGGAACTTGAGGGTTTTAAGGAGCTTGAGGGGGAACCACCTCTTTCAAATTCTCCTCTCCGGCCCTTCGAGCATTGTTCCTTCTTGTATTCATTGCTTATAAGCACAATAAAAGGATTAGAAGAAAGTCTTAGATAGAGTTGAGACTCTTAGGCACAACTAAAGAATAACAAGAGAGTGAGAGTTCCTTAGCATCACATAGTCCCTCATACATGAGTGTGGCGCGCTTCACAATTATGAATAAGAACCTACATAGACGTGGTTTAGTGAGACATCATTGCAAAGAATACATAACCTACTGCTCTGATACCAAGTTTGTAACGACCCAAAGTACACCCTAGTCGTTACCGGCGGAGGCGTCCTCGAAGAGGACTAAGACAAGCCTATTAGCCTTCGTCATAGCATATCATAGGTCAAAAACACAAAAAAGTTAAAAATTTTGCTTATATAGCAAGGAGGTTTACATAGACCTCTACATAGGAAGCATGCATAGGCTTCTCGCATACACAACATAACAAAATATAGAACTTTAGTCTAAAACTTTTTCTCATATCAACTGTTGACACCCAATTTTGGCCTAACATTTAAAAATTCGTGATTTTTAAATTTATTTATTTAAGAGTTCAAAAATATATTATTTTTATAATTTTTTAATAAGTTTATCGATAACTATCTTTATTTATTAGAATTTAGAATTTCTTATTAGTTAATTTTAAAATTGCATCTTTACATTGTTAATATTCATTTTTTGATATTCTGCACAGTCTAAGAAATTCATTCAAATACGAAGATAATTTGCATATACGGATATTTTATCAACAAATAATTTTTGGGCCACTATTTCAAGCCCATAATTTAGGCCCATTTTAAAATTCCCTATATATAGAACACTTTGCGGTTAAGGGGGAAAAAATAAAAAAAATAAAAAAGTTAAAGGGGGTAATTTTTCAGAATTTTTAGTGTTAGAAGGAATTCTTAAGTGTCCATATTTTTCCGGCGAAAGCTCTGCCGGAATCCGGCAAACCACAACCCCAAACCCTCTTCCTTTTCCCCATTTCCAGACCACCAAATCGCTGCCTGCAAACCCAAAACTCCCTTTTCATTTTATTTTATTTTTTCTTCTTCTTTTCCAGCGAGCAACCTTCAGTTTCAGCCACCAAAAGCTCATCAGAAAACACCACCAAGACCCCACTCATTTTTTACCTTTTCCGGCGCAAAACCCCGATCAAACAACCCTTATTCCTTCATCAAAATAACCCCAAACCAGCAGCTGAAACCAGCAGCTCAATACCCATTTTCCCGCGACCTCTAATAAGCTCAAAGCCACCAGATCTCCATCCACAACTACCATCAGATCTAGACGATACCACCGACAAAAACCAAAGATGCAAGCGCCGGCAAAAGAGCACCCGCTGCCAGTCCCTTTCCCTTTCTCTTTTTCGATTTCTGTTGTTTATTTTGCAGATCTTAGGCAAGATTGACTCCAACCAGTTCTATGGCGACACAACTCCAAACGGAACCAGATCATCATCACTGTTGCTCCTCCGATGAGATGCAACCATCAGAGCTTTGAACTCCGGCGAACAAATCCGGTAAAATTAGTGACACTTCTTTCCTTTTCACAATATTTATGCACATATTTCTATTTTTTATTATTATTTATTTTTGTGTGTTTATGCTATCGGAAGTTTCTTTAGAGAAGTTTGGTTTTTGATACTTTATTTTAGTTGCTTTTTGTTATTATTTTGCCTATTTGATTACTTTATTTCTGTTGATGAGCTTTATTGATTTGTTACTTTTGTTATTCTTCCAGTTGTAGTTCCTTTATTATTATTATTATTTTTACTGTTATTTGTGTTCTCCCTCTGTTTAATTTACTTTGATTATTGCTAATTTCTTAGCTTTATTTTGACTTCCGATATCTTTTGTTAAGGTTTGCTGTTATTTTACTATTATATACACATTGTATTTTATTAAAGTCTAATCTATTTTAGCACTTTGTTTCATTTATTTTGTTGTTATTTTAGTTTGTTTAATTTGATTACTTTTACTAGTGTTGTTATTTTCATATATCACTTGGTTTATATCATTATTGTTGAATGGATGACCTTAGTTCTTCAATTTTCATTATTTTGCTATGTTTTCTTACTGACTGTTGGTTTGGTTGTTACGTTACAGTTGGAGTTAAATTTTTCATGAATATTGTAGTTTAGTTTAATAACTACTCATCCTTTTTCTGATATACTTTGTGATTTTGGTTATTAGCAATTGTGTTTTCGATTTGGCCAAAAATTTGTGTACTCTAATGGTTAATTTGTGCTTGAAATAAATCTGTCTTATTTTTCTTTGTTTTGTTTTAGTTTGTTGACTTTCAATTGCTACTACTTTTCTTTGTTTCATTTTCCTTTACATACATTTTATTTGATTCAATAGAGATTTTCCAGCATCTTTATATTGTCCTCTTCCGTGATATGAATTCATGATTAGTACTTTTATTTAGATTATTATTTTTGCCTCGGGATAATGTATTTGGATGTTCTGTTTATTAGTTTGTTTAATACTATTGGGTCGTGGCTATTAGATGACATTTTGACATTTATTTCTTTTTGTTTTGTTGTTACTATATTTAGTATTGATTTGTTACCAGTGAGTTGGGCATTTTATCATTTTAATTATTATTTGTTTAGTTGAATGTTCCAGCCACTTTCATGCTAAGTTATTTTTATTAATTCATTATTATTTGCTTTTGTTATTAAAGTCCCTATGTTGTTCAATCTTCAATTGTTGCTTATTCGTTATTTAATCATTATCATTTCTTTATATTTAAATGCTACTAGTGGATTAATTTTTATTTGTTCTTATTTGCTTCTAATGAATTTGTTTAGTTGACTTCATATTATGTTAAAATGGCCAATGAAAAATCTATCCGTCGGGTTTAGAGGCCTTTCCATTTTAAAAGACGGATATCTAATTTAAGTTCATATATGTTTATTTGTTAAATTGGCCAAATGAAAAAATCTCTCCGTCGGTTTTGGAGGCCTACTCAATATTAAAAGACGGAAATTTTTAGTTTAAGTTCATATAACTTGTTTGTTAAAATTGTTAAATTGGCCAATGAAAAATCTATCCGTCGGGTTTAGAGGCCTTTCCATTTTAAAAGACGGAAATCTAATTTAAGTTCATATATGTTTATTTGTTAAATTGGCCGATGAAGAAATTACCGTCGATTTCCAAGGCCTCCAATGTTAATAAGACGGGTTTTTATTTTTTAGTTATTATGTCTTATATTCAATTTTATTCATATTTATTTATTACTAACACTTTTACTAAGTGTCTTTACAGGTACACAGAGTTTCTTCCATTGAAGCTATTCGAAGAGCTCAAATTATATTTTTATTCATTATTATGTAAATATTGACGTTAGGCAAACCTTAGGCCGTTTCTTATGTTATTATTTTATTTTATTACTTGTGATATTGCATATTTATATTACTTGTATATTATTTTATTTTTTCCTCAATTTGAAAAAAAATAAATTCAGTCGGGACCCACACTTGTGGATTTCGAAGGGTGCCTAACTCCTTCCCTTCGGAATAATTTGAACCCCTTACCTAGAATCAAATTGGTTTCGTAGATCACTTAATGGTTTCCTAGTTTTCCTAAAATTAGGTGGCGACTCTTTTTAAAACTCGTTTATTTTAAAATTCTTTTAAAATTGAATCAATTAATTATTTTTCGAGTTGCCGCAACGTTTCGCCCTATTTGAACAGAGTGGGGATGTAAACAGAATGGCGACTCTGCTGGGGACTATTAGAGGCTCTAACCATATGAATTCATTTTTTTAAAATTGAGGAAAGTTTTCTTTTATTGTGTTATACCTTGTATTTTTATATTTCGCTGATTATGTGTATATTGTATTTGTTGTTTATTCATTATTCTTTTATTGTATGTATATTGTCATTGCACTCATACATCTTTCCGCCAAATGGCAAATAGTATGCATTAGGAAAACGGAAGTTACGTGGCTTTCCACGGCTTCTTTCAGAAATACACAAGAGTTTCATTTGGAAGTATCAAACGAATAGTTGGAATGCGGTCATCCGACGTCGTTTGATAGCTTCACCCCGTTGTTTGTCCGACTCGGGTTACCGTCAACTTGAAAACTATTCTAGTGAAGCCTAAGATAGAGCAAAACTAAATCCAAATCTAAGCATTGAACTAAGATGACCCAACACCCAAGGTGTGTTGGGTTCATTAGATAGACCACCTTAAGTCCAAAAGTGCCTACGGCCTGAACGGACGATCATATTTATTTGTTTAAATTTGAAGGATGTATACATCATTTGAAAAATCATTGTCCTCGGAATCGGGAGTATATTGTAGCTTATTCTATTAAAAAAAAAAATCTCACAAGTTACTAGTACAAGACGCGGGAACTCAGAGAAGAGAAGACATAAAGAGAGAAAGATCTTCTATGGAAGCATAATATAGGATTGAACCCCTGCGCGGGACTGAATATTTTGTATCCCATTTTCCCTATTATGTATCCCATTCATTTTATTCGTATAAATTTGTATAAATTTAAATTTCGGGACAATGGAATGTTTCAAATGATATATATATCCTTTAAATCGGTAGGCCTACCCTAGGCATAAAAGGGTCACATATTTGTATAGGACGCGCAATAATTGTTTGTATACTATGTGATATATTTCAGTTTGTCTTTAATTAAAACAATATTTGTGTGTTTAATTCATTATTTGTGTGATATTTTGCATTATCCATTATGTACATGAACTAACACTCTTACATTTTGAGTTGTTCTTCTTCACAGCGAAAAATTGATTCAAAAATTATTATTTGTCCGAAGTCGTAAGAGACAAGAGGATTAGCGAAATGCGTATCCTTGTATTTCACAAGACATTAATATTAAGTCAAAACGATAAATCAGGGGAGTATTTGACTATGAGGTGACACCCACTTATTTTTATTATTATTTTGCATGATGGTCCTGCTCTCACATATTTCTCATATTTTTGTAGGAATACCGTCCCTGACATCAGTCGGGGATGGTCATGACAATGTTTGGATCTCGTGAAAATTGAGAGAAGACAGTTCCAAAAAAACATCCAAAAAGAGTATACATAGAAATTACTGTGAAAATTTGCAAGTTATATTCAAAAGACAGTATAAAAATTGACGATTAAGAGACTATAAAACATACTGGTGCAGAAAAAATGGGGGTCAAAAATACTTTATGACTACAAATTTTAGTGGCGCTAGACCTAGAAATTTCTTTGAGTTGTTTAAATCTTTAAATTATTATATGTCATATAGGCACGAACTACGCGTACCTGATTCTCATTTTAATGAGATACGTAGGCAACCCTTCTTGGGTTCGGTTTTATCTTCTCCAAAAGTAAAAAAATAAAATTAAATAGTTTGTGCATATTTTCCAAGTCATATATGCACGAACTACGCATACCTGATTCTCATTTCGGTGAGATACGTAGGTAACCCTTCTTGGGTTCGGTATTATTTTTTCAAAGGTAAAAAAAATAATAGAAATAGTTTGTTAATATTTTCAAAGTTATATCTACCTACGCACACCTGATTCTCATCTTAATGAGATACGTAGGCAGCCCTTCTCGGGTTCGGTAATCATTCTTTCAAAAAATAAAGTAGCTTGTGCATAGTGTAAGAGTCATGTCTTCAGCTCGATTGGTACCTACGTAGTTAAGAGCATATAAATATATTTGATATGATAGAAAAGACTGACTTTGCGGTAAACTATAGATTCTCGTGGTACCTCTTATCTGTACTTTTGTGATGCTTGAAAATTCTCTTGCACTCAATCAAGATAAGAATAAAACTAACCTTATGTTCCATGTGCATTGTGTGGTGAGCTTTTGATCAAAGTTCAATTGTGTTACATTGTTGATCTAGAACTTGACCTGAATGTTTTTCGAGGCGAAATCCTGAGTAATGTTTGGTTTGGGAAAGGATTGTAGGCCTTTTTTGACTCGATTGTGCCTTTTAAAGCCTACCAAATTACATTAATCCCTAGTTTTCCCACTTTGAGCCTGAAACCTTTCTTTGGACAACCACATCTTAACCACTACCCTTTTAAGTGCTTACAAGCACTATCCTCTCTTGGCCCAACCTTCTTGAGTGCATTAAGAATGTGCAAATTATAAGAGGAGATCCATGTTTGAAATTTTCAAATGCAAAGATATTGAGTCTCCCAAAATCAAGGAAGCAAAGACTCTAGAGAAAAGAGAGAAAGGAAGAAAAAAAAAAGGTGGAAGAAATAAAAAAAAGGTAAAAAATATCCTTACAAGGTCAATGAAAGGTGGGAAGGAAAATACTCCAACAAAAAGGAGAAATATTTATAAGAAAGGAGTGAACTAAAAGAAAAGTTCCAAGAAATAAGGACTCAAAAGAAGTCAAATCAAAGAGGGTAAAAAAAAAAAAGAATGGAAAAGCTCAAAGAAATAAGGACTCAAAAGAAGGGCGAAACAAAGGAAGGAAAAGAAGAAGAAGGGAAAAGAGTCAAAAATGAGAATTCAAAAGAAGTTGAAAAGGGGGAGAACAATGAAGAGGATCTAACGCCAAAGGCGTACCAATCATTAAGAGCACAAATTCTGTATGACGCTCAAGGAGGAATTAAGTCACTTTTATCCCAAATAAATATCCTACCCATCCCTAAGCCTACGTTAAAAGCCAATGGCAAGCCCTACATGATCTCATTCCAAATGTTCTCACATTAGTGGAGATTTACATATGGGTCAAGCATATGGTATCACAGTTGTATGCATTGAACATTCTTGTGAGTGTGAGTGCACTTTGGAAATGTCCTAAAATTAAATGTTTCAAATACGTGTGAAATAGGACAAGTCTTTTTCGTGAGGGCACTTGAAACATGAGGATTGATACAATTCAAAACCTTTGTTGAAACAAGATGAACGGATCATGTTGATCCTTAAGTATATTGGAGGTACCACTTGAAGCTGTAGGAATTACCTGAAATTCAATCTTAAAAAAATAATAATAATAATAATGAGAGATTTACCTGCAATCTTAACTGTTGGTACCAATTGTAGTGAAGGTTTGACTATCTCATCACATTTTTTTTATTTTTCAAAAAGAAAAGAAAAAAAGTAAAAAAAAAAAAACACTCATTCTTTAATATTTTAAAACCTTTTTAAGAGTCTTTCAATTTTATAAAAAAAAATAAAAATTGCCTTTTGAGCTGTTCATTGTAAAAAGTGTCATCAGGTTAATCTCGTATGTGTGAGAGTCCTATTTTACTTCATGGATTGTCCGTCCCAAAATGTGACATGTTTTTTTTTATATATCTCTAGGCTTTGGATATCACATGGAATATTATTTTCCTATTTCATCATGTTCATATTGTACATTTTCTACTGATGATTTTCTTTCAGATTCTTTGCAGTATTCATCATCTACAAGTTTGGAACTACATTTGACCTGATTCCTGGATCAACAGGATATGTAGGCGCCACGACGACTCGGTCATATACTCAGTGTGATTATTATTTCTCCTTACAATAAAAACTGGGACAGAAGTTTTGAAAATATCTCAAAAATTCTCAATAGAGGTGTTATCGCCAACAAGTCAAGATTGAAGATCATTTTGAGATTTGCCAAAATTCTAACTGGGACAGAATTTTTGAGGAAGACCTCAAAATTCTGATAAGTACTGCGAGAAGCTTGATAGCAACTACAAAGATCATGCATTGAGAGTTAATATTCATGCATTGCAGAAGATCATGCATCGAGAGTCAATAATCATGCATTGCAGAAAATCATGCATTGAGAGTCAATATTCATGCATTGAAAAAATCATTCATTGAGAGTCAATATTCATGCATTGCAAAAGATCATGCATCGCGAGTCAATATTCATGCATTGCAAAAATCATGCATTGAGAGTCAATATTCATGCATTGCAAAAAATCATGCATCGCGACTTAATTCATGCATCGAGAGTTAATATTCATGCATCGAGAGTTATTATTCACGCATCGCGAGAAGATTTCATACCTCGCAAAAATTTATGCATCGCAAGAAGATTTCATACCTTGCGGAATTCATGCATCGCGAGAAGATTTCATTCCTCGCAAAAAATTTATGCATCGCGAGAAGATTCCATCCCTCGCAAAATTTATGCATTGCGGGAAAATATTAATGCCCCGCAGAAGATCATGCATTGAGAGTCAATATTCATGCATAGCGGAAAATCATGCATCGCGAGTTAATATACATACATTGCGAGGAGATTTCATTCCTCGCAAAAGTTTACATATCGCAAGAAGATTTCATACCTTGCGGAATTTATGCATCGCGAGAAGATTCCATCCCTCGCAAAATTTATGCATTGTGGGAAGATATTCATGCCCCGCAGAAGATCATGCATCGAGAGTCAATAATCATGCATAGCGGAAAATCATGCATCGCGAGTCAATATTCATGCATTGCAAAAAAAAAAAATCATGCATCGCGAGTCAACATTCATGCATTGTAAAAATAAATAAATAAATAAATAAATAAATAAAAAATCATGCATCGCGAGTCAACATTCATGCATTGCAAAAAAAAAAATGCATCGCGAGTCAATCTTCATGCAAAAAAAAATAAAAATAAAATGGCGATATTTGCATTTAAGTCGCATCTATTCGGAGGTGAAGGATGTGCACCATATCTTTTCAACGTTCAAGTCGGTGAAAACTTGCGTTGAAAGATATTTGCATTTAAGACGCATCTATTCGGAGGTGAAGGTTGTGCACCCTATCTATTCAACGTTCAAGTCGGTGGAAACTTGCGTTGAAAGATGTTTACATTTTGTCCTACCGATGGACATACATTCAAAGTCCTACCAATGGATAATCTTTTCATTTGTCCTACCGATGGACACATTCAAAATCCTATCGATGGATAATCTTTTCATTCGTCCTACGGATGGACATGCTTTCAAAATCCTACCGATGGATAATCTTTTCATTTGTCTTACCGATGAACATACATTCCAAATCCTACAAATCGATCATCATCTTCATTCGTCCTATCAAGGGACCTGTATTTATCTCCATTTATCGTATCATAAGAGATGCTACCCTTTTTCTTTTAGTTTTGCCTATATTAATGAGTTTTATCTTTGTTTTTTTTAGAACATTTCAGAGGATGCACTCTCAGAGAAGCCACATGTGCGCATTACTTCAACAAGAACGCAACACATCATAGAACCTTTTGAAGACAAGTCTGGGATTGACTTCCACCACATTCAACCGCACTTCTCTAGAAAGGTCATGTGTTTGGTCAAAATTGGGTTTGTCAATTTTCGTTGTCCACGATTTCTTTCATCAATCATACACAACGAAAGGGACACAACCATCTAAATGAAGTCGAACAATCCGGGCAAATCCCTTACACAAATTCATAATTGCCACATGGGGCTTACATCAATATCTTCAACAATAAGAAAGAAATGAATTTCTATTAGACAATACAAGTACTACTAAGATAGAGTGTTTGGTAGCATCCTCAAACTAGAGGGCATAACAAAACTTGGAGAGTCTAGTCCAAGCTTTCTTGCTTTAGCATGAATGATACCTCAACGGCCCGAACCTACAATTTTTGGGAAAAGGGAAGAGATATGGGTTAATGCAAAACACATGTTTAAGTATGGTCCCTATGCATTTAAATCATAAATGTATGAGAAAAGGCTCAATTTAGTCAAAATTATGCACAATGACCAACAATTCAATATACACATATAAAGAACATCATAATTATAACAACATATAAGTAACTCAAGCACCACTTGTGCAATGCCAAAAATAAAGCCTCCTAACCCTATCCAAAGCTAAGTATCACATTAAGCAACTTATTTCATACTTACAACCTATTATCATATAGAACATGCTTCATACATCAATACTACTCATATATTATCAACATATCATAATCATAATCATAATCATAAAAGAACACCATTAGAACCATCCCTTAGGACCCCACATGTGCAATAAGTAAGAGATGTCCCATACCCTCCCTTACCGTATGTAGAAGCCTTCAAGACAACCCTAATAAGAGTTCACACAATTAACTTATTCATTTACTTTTATGCTAGGGAAAGAAGTGAAATAATCGACATGAGACCATGTGAGCTACATGGAATCTGGTGTTCTACTCCCACACCGAAAAAAAGGGTTAACACTTGCCTAAGGTGTAACCATTCGTACGTAGTTATATAGGTGGATCCACTAAGCTAGAGTCCTATGTGGGCACATAGTTAAGTGTCAAGGAGATTGTTTCTAGAAACCTTGACTTACTAACGTGGAGGTTTCCATATCATGAGACAACACAAGAATCAAGAATTAGGACTTACTAACGTGAGGAACTCATGTGGGAGGCCGGACTTACTGACATGAGACCTCCATCTCATTTACATGCCCTTTTGGTGCTAAGCAATTATTCCCTTTAATAATTATCTTATGACATCATACAAGTTCACATTAGTCTTTTCTAGACCCTTATGTAAACATCCTATCATAATGTCACACTCGGATTTTGGAATCTGAATAAAACCGACGTCGTTAACCTCTGAGAGGTCATAGACAAGCCTCTTCTTAGCTTTCATCACAATCATGCAGTTAAATTTACGGAAAATTTAAAACTTTTTAATACTTATCGAAGCATACATAAACTTCACATAGTACTGCATAAGAGTGATATTCTAATGAGCTCAAACTAAATCAACCATCTATTAAAGATTAAACAATCGAAATAGAGAATCATAATAATAATAATAGTTTGCCAATTGGCCTTATTACAAACGCTTGAAGAAATGTTTGAAATGAAACGCTAGGGACTATATCCACTAGCTATGTCGAATGTAATAAGCTAGAATAATAAATGTAGCATCCTCGAACTCAAGAGGACCTACCAAAGTTTGGAGATCGCTAATCAAAACTGCCTTGTCAAAACTTCAAATTTCTCTCAGACCTGCACCTATAAAAATAGTAATAATATATGGGGTTAGTACACACTTGTACTAATAATGGGTGTATGCACATAAACACATAAGGACTATACATGATCAAGGAAAGCTCTTCCTAAAGCAACATGCCGTTTCTTGAAAGTGAAGTCACTTTACATTCTTAAATAGTTACATATGATTCATGCTATGAATATGACATGTTCTCATGCAATTAAGGGAGACAACTCATTTTCTATATGAACAAAAGACCTTGGAATCATGAACATAATTTTAGAACAACTTAAACAAAACTTTTATAATTTTGCTCCACTAGGCCGAGAACTCCTATTTCTAGACCTAGTTTATTTTTCAATCTTTTCTTCTTTCTGTTATGTAGTACAATGATCTCCTTTGATCCTATGTTTTACTTACAAGTGCAATGATTCATTGTAGTCCCATACCTATAATGAATCGAGTAAGTAATTCAAAAGACTAAGGAAATGATTTGGCTACATATTTACAAGTTGGTTATTTCGTTCTTGTTAAACTGGGATGAATGTATTTATAAACCAATCTTTATTGCCTATGCCCATTAATTGTTTGTTAACCTAATATATAAATCTTTGAGGCATAAATTAATACTCCAATATTGGAATAAACCACTAACTTGTTAAACTTCATTCTTATCAACATTATTGATTGACATTCTTAAGCTCCTGCTTACTTAGTTCACTATGAACTTACGTTTCTACTCCTTTGCACTGTTGTTCACTTTGAACATGCTACTATCATTCTTTCTTACTCTCTTAAATAATTCTTTAGCATTAACGGAAGTAGATCATGCCAGCTCACATGAAATCTAGAGTCTTCCCCACACCAAAAAGGGGTGGTTCACCAGTTAATGAACCAAGTCCAGTGTCTACCTCACACCGAAAAGGGGGGTTCATCGGCTAAAGTGAAACCAAGTCAGTGTCTTCCCCACACCGAAAAGAGGGGTTCACGGCTATAGTGAACCTAATACTTTCCTGAGCTTCAACCGACATAGATCATGTGATCTAAACATGAAATCCGGTGTCTTCCCCACACCAAAAAGAGGTGGAATCACCGGCCAAAGTGAAACCTACTGCCTAGCATTCTTAGGTGGAGGCATCCACTAGCTAGTTCCCTTATGCTGGCAAACATAGTTCGAAGACTAGGAGACATACGGAGACCCTGGTCCACCTGGGTGGTGATCTCACCTCATGAGGCTTACATGTGCTAGCACAAGCTTATTGCTAGTTTATCGATGCTAAGCTCAGATCTATTTTACTTTATTATCTTTTAGAGTTGACTCAACATTATGGAAGCTTGCTTCTAGTTATGAGGTTTACTTAACTCTATGGCGACTGGTCATCCCTTTCTTTGTTTTATGAATATGAACTTACTTCTTACATTATCATCACGGTGCGAGTGATACTTGTCTCACGGACTCTAGCACCCTCTTATGTGAGTATCTTTGACGTAATCTTTTAAGTGTAAGTGAGGTCTGTCTCACTTCCTTTAACACTCTATATTAGGTCAATTTCATAACTTAAGCTTTTAGTTATTTCATTACTCACCTTAACTTGTTCAACGTTTATTGGTAGTTTTGTACAATTCTTTAGGAAAGTTATAACTACTTATACAATGCTATTACGTTCACAAGTTTGTGTGGATATACTCAAATTATACTTCTCTAAAGAAGTATAAGCGGTCGTATCAAGTAAAGAACCCAATTGTTAGGTTGGGGTTGATCCCACGAGGAAAATGATTTAGACTTAACTTTAATCTACTAATACGTCTATTTAGTCAAGTCCTTTCCGAAAAAGTTAAATAAAAGGGGGGTTTTGTGTAACAAAAATGTTCAATTATGTCTAAGTAAACAAGTAGCAAGGTTAAAACTTTGGTCTTTATCAAGTGATGAGAGAAACTAGGGCGTAAGTGTTCCCCATAGGTTCATAACTCAATAATCCTAGCTATAACAACTCTTTTCTAGTGTCTTGCATGCAAAGTGGTAAGTTATGTATCTCTAATTTCTTTGTCCGGCAACTAGAGAATTTCACCCCGTACCTTGGTCTGGCTACGTGTATTGAATTACTAACCCTTACCTTCACCTCATTTTAAGCATCGTATTCAATGTATGACTAAGTTACTACTTCGCACCAATTGAGACTAGCCTATTAGATTGGTTATACTAAATCTATGTTGATAATTCTTTTCCTATTAACTACCCCCTTGGTCCGGCGAATAGAAATAGGGCAATTTCTAACGCGTGCACTCGTTAAAAAGACTTATAACCGAAAGAATTATCAATACATGCAAGAACCTATTCTAGAATTATTATTTAGCTAGTTTTATCTTGTTAATTACCCATGGTTCCCACAACCCTAGTTGTGGATTTAGTTCCCCATGCTTAGAAATACACAATTCATAATTGTTTGATAAGAATTCATATACTTATTTTGATAAGTTTAAAGAAAATCCATAAATATCACTTGAATTAACAAAAATATTGTAAGAATCGATTCGAGAAACTTGAAATAATTCCCAAAATCCAAAGTTCAACTTCCAATAACAAGAGTATGAAAAATAGTAAAAAGTCTAACCCCAAAAATGAGGGTTTTAACCCTATTAATAATAATAAAGTCCTAAATGAAAAGGAGTTTTAAATAAGGAAAAATCTGTCCAAAACGTGTCTTTAGTCAACGACCCAACTGACGGTCCGTCGATGGAACGACGGACCGTCGACAGCCTCCGTCGGTCCACACTTCACTTTTTCTTTGGCCTTCACTTTTGCATCCTTTCTGTTACAATAGATGGGCCACCAGCATGGTACGTCGTCTCACTTATGGTCCATTGATGCCTTCATTCTTCCATACTTAGTGATTTCTTCAAGTCGGGTACTGGACTTCTTTATGTTAGAAACCAAGATTTGCCAGGACGGTCCATTGATCAGTCGACAGACCGTCGATCCTTCCGTAGCCCCACACTTGGTCAGATTTCCCCGAGTTGCTTCCAAATGCGTGAAATTCTAGTCGACGATCACCACCTACGGACCGTCGATGGGTCAACAGACCGTCGATGGCTCCGTAGGTCATCACTTCTGCACTGATTTCAGCACATTCTTCTGCATTTCCATTTTGGACAGATTTCTAGCAAACATAGATAAAAATATGTGAAAATTACTACAAAAAGGCCTTAGACACACACTAAACTTAAGGAAAAAGCATTGAAAGTACCGTGAAACCACGGTACATCAACACCCTCAACTTAAATTCGTTGTTTGTCCTCAAGCGACGCACTATGACTCACCACAACATCTTTGTACAAACGTATACTCTTTTAAGCTTTTGCAATCTTATGGCTATCAATGCCAACTATCTTCATTACTTTGATGCATGATTTCAATCTTAGGCTCACTAGGCTCATCATGTGGAGAAGATCATGACACAGACTCACCACGCCGACACCTCTTATTCTTTTATCTCTCACAAAGGCACCAACTTTACAGTATTGCAACTAGTGTTCTCACTTCAAAAGATATCCTCCTTTTTCGCTCAGTGATTTCAAATTTGGGTATAAGGATCATTAGTCAACACTCACGCTCAAAATGACTTCACACCTAGTTGGTACTTGTCGCCATAGGCTTGCCCTTATTTTCACTGCTTAAGTTCATCATATTAGACTCTTAGGATCACGATAGGACTTTCTTAGCTTGTACCGTAGGCTTAAGGTCAGGTATAGTACATATGGATACATTTTAGTGACTTGTTGCCCTCCTTTACATTACGGCTAAGCATCTTACCTCTTTCATTGTCTATTATGTCTTACTCTTCCTTTTCTTGTATTCTTTGCCTTGTTTTCTCCTTTCTTTCTCCTTTTGTGCAAATGACTCTTTTTTTAAACACTTCTTTTATTTTTATTTTTATTTATTTTTTCAATTTTTTCGCTTGGTTTCTACTTTTATTTAGTAACTTTTCTTCTTCACTATTTCTTTTTTTTTATTCTTTCACATTAATCCTTTCAACCCCCCTTTTCAGACCATTACTCATAGTAGCAAACCTCAACTCATGGCTTTGCCATGAGTTGAGGTACACAATATCCAATGTTGAGTCAGGGCCAAGGCGATATCGGTTTCTGCATAATCCACCCTTAACTTATGCTTTTGGCATAAGTTGAGGTGCACATGTCCAAGGAGGGACCAGGGCCAACGCATTATACCTAAAAAAATTGGTGGGGTCGAAAATAAAGTTTCATTGTAAGCTCAAGATATTTGGATCAAAGAGGGATTAATTTGATTTGGTTTTCTATGATTTAGGCCAAAAATTGGCTAATTTGAACAAGGGCCTATGATCCTTTCCTAATTGACTAACACATATTACTTTTTGCTGGACTAACCGGGCAAGTTCTAGCTAGGTACCAACAGTGGACTATTTAACTTTCCTCACACTTTCTTAACACCTTATTACCCTACCAGATTATCGGACACCTAGTTCGAGTGTTAGATTGAGGGTCATGCAATAGTGTATCTCTATGTCATGCTTAGAGCCAACACATTCAACATTCACTATGCCTAATCATGCAAGCATTCTCTTTAGAACAGGATATCATTGTATTTAGCCATCATGCTTCAGATTTCACATTCATACTTTGTACAAGATAGTAAACATGTGGGTTCAACAGTAAAATAATCAGTCTCTTAAGGCAAAAGAACACAGGCAAGAAAACCCCAAGAGAGGATCGTGAGTTGGGCTACTCACACTTCACCCTAACACTCACTTTCTATTTACCCCACCCCCAACAAGAAAGCACACAATTGTCCCCAATGCATAAGAAATATAATAATAAGGTGGTTGGTGAAGCAAACTTGAGGCGCATGGAGTCGAAGATCAACAAGCAAGCGAGTTCGGCTGCCCAGAACCTGCTCCATCAGTAGTAGGGACACAATCAGCGGTGTCTGTGGAAATGTCTGCACCCTCAGTGGTGCTCCTCTCAACAACCTCAAGCTTGGAGCTAGACGCCCTAGCAGCCAACTCACGAACCCTCAACAATCGGGCCTCCTTATTTACCAAAGAAGCTCTCCTCGCGGCCTCTATCTCTGTGCGCTCCTTCTTCCTAGCCCGAGCCTCTTCACCCTCTTTGGGCCTGTGCCTCTTGGAACGCTCACGTGATGGAGGCGGTGGTGCAGTGGTAGTCTAAAATAGTGCATGAAGAACCATATCCTCCGCAGGCTCCTCAGGTATGGCCTCATGGTCGGATACCCACATATCCAAGATGGCATCAATATCAGCCCTCAAACTCGCCATAGCAGCCTGGAGAGTAGTCAAATCAATAGTATGGGCAGGCTGTGCGAGGGATCTCAACTCAAACACATCTAGGCGCTGGTGGACTGCCAGAATCTTCCTCTCCGTCTACTGGGAAATCCTTGTCTCAATACAATCCTCAGTCTCGATAATGGACTTCTGCATCCAAGGCTGGATATGATGCAGCAATGTTGCCATCTGAGACTCTAGCTTCTAGACCCTAGCAATAGACACCAGTGCTGCTGATGGTGTTGATCGGGAGGAACTCGGTGCTCCACTAGTGCCCGGGGCAGACTCAACCGAGTTCGTGTCGGTAGTCTCTGATGTAGCCTAATCATCCCCTTGGGCTTGCTCAACCGTGTCCCCCAAGTTCTCACCTAGCGGCTTCACCTCTACTCTGGGCCCTCTGTTAGGTGCCGCCTCATTGGCCTCATCCCAGATGAGACCGATGTCCACTGTCCCAGTAGAAGATCTGAGAAAATTAATGTCCCAAATGGGCACTCCAGCAGACATGCACAACTCAAAAATCATACAGGGAAAGGGGTAAGTGGTCGAGGCCTTAAAGGCCCTCTGATGGATGACTGCCAGCAACAGCCTCGGAAAATCAACCTCGAGCCCAACAACCATAGTAGCAACCAAGACTGCTATATCCCATGTAAGAATGTTTCTGAGGATGTGGGGGATAGGCAGTGGCGGACCAATAGCCAGATGAACTTGGTAGCAAATGTGAGGTTGCCCTTCTTGATGGTGCCTCTGGGATCCAGCACCCAATCTGCACCCTCACGATCCGCGGAAATGTGATGGGCTATCCACCTCTTTGTGGTATCTCTCAAAACCTTGTCTCGCTGGAAATGACCCTCCTTAATCACTTTCAAATGGTAGTCAAATTCGGGGGTTAGAGGATCCCTGGTGACATATGTATCAGCACCGTATAAGAAACGGTGAATGGTGGGCAAAAAGATATTAACCATGTGGCCACGGACTCGAACATAGGTAAGTGGTGCCTGTTTGGCGGTATTATACCGCCTATCCAAAGAAGCCCAAAGAGTCGCTACGTACGAATCGTAGAATTATCACACCACCTCCTCACTGTAGCGTCCCACGCTCCTAGTCGTCCACTCAAGCTGATGGCGGGTGAAGAGATCATGTATAGCGGGGACCGTGTGGAGACTCCCTGTAAGAACTCGCCGCTCAACTGTCAGAGTCCGAGTAATGACCCCCTTTTCATTGAGCAGCTTAGCATCCCTGTACACCTAGTATTGGACTTCTATGCACCACCGGTAGGGCTGATCAACAACCGGTGCAGGGATGTCGAACTGGCATGCTGGAGTAGAGTCCGCACTATCGACCTCATCAGATGAGGCAGAGTGGGCAAGTGCGGCATTAACAGTGGCACCATGTGATCCTGAAGAGTGGACCAACTTAAACCCTGAAGCCTCCTTGGATCCAAACGCTCCCTCAGAACCCACGGCAGACCAAGACGGTGTGTCGGTCAGTGTGTGCTCCTCATCAGACTGGGAGGCAGTGACTATGCCGGATGCCACCCTCTTGGGCGTGCCCCGAGTGGCCCTAGTAGCACGTGTCGGTGTCTGGTGCCTAGTGGCACGTATTCGGGGTCACGCTCATCATCCTACGAACCTATGACCAACCCGCGTGAAGGGGCGACGGACTTGGATCGTCCTCGAGAGTAGAAAATATCGGAATTAGGGGACATTTATACCTGCAAATGAGAGTTATTAGTTCCAGTATAATCATTCAACACACTCGATAGAAACAAATAGCAAAGTTGGAACACAAAACACAGTGAAGTTCTGAACTGGAGAACTGGACGACGGGCACTATCGATGGTCCGTTGATGGAACGACGGTCCGTCGGTAGTGTTCATCGGTGGACACTTAGTAAAGTTTAGAAGTTATAGGTCCACAGTAGTTGTAGTTAGAAATGACGGACGTACAGAACGGTCCGTTGATGAAACGATGGACCGTAGTCCACTTCTATCGTTGGACATTTAGACAAAATTTTGGGATCTTCAAAAACAAAGGTTCTGTTACAAACGACGGATGTGAAGGATGGTACGTCGATGAATACACGGACCGTAGACCACATCCGTCTATGGGCACTTAGAAATTTTTTTCAAACCCTCAGCAAACAGGGTTCTGTTAGAAACGACGGATGTGCAGGACGGTCCATCGATGAATTGGCAGACCGTAGACCACATCCGTTGTTCCAAATTTAAACAAAATTGGGGTGTCGTTATCGACGGACCCCATCGATGGTCAATTGACCGACAGTCCATAGATCGGGTCTTGTATTGTCGATCAGAGTCAGATTTGTTGCCACACGCTTTGCACCCCACACATACACAAATTCAAGTACAATACTTAACACAAGTTCTCTAGCAATATACACATCATTTCATCATTCCTAGGGCTTTGATTATTTCGATTTTAATCCAAGAATCTAAGATGCTAACAAGCCCTAAGTAGGAAAACAACAAAACATTTAACCAAGATCATTTAGACACTAAAACCTCAAACCCATTCACTTTTCATCATTCTAAGGGACTAGAGACCCAATTTTAACAAGTTAATCATGCAACTTCGTCCCCAAGTTAAGACCCACATACATGTTTCATCATTTTCACATGCTTTTGAAAGAGTAATCAGTTAGCGAATGAGAGTGGCATACCTGTAGACTGTAGTGGAGTGAAAGGGAGGACGAATTTTGCAAGACAACACCGAGCCCGCCTTCGAACACCGACCGGAAAAATGAAAGAAAAAGGATGGGAAATTGGGAGAGAAGGGTTTGGGGACTGAGGGGATTTAGAGAAAATGTGAAATCTGAAATTTAGAGTGTAAGAATGGTGGAGTTAGTGGGGGAGTTTAAGGGGAAAATAGGGAGGAAAACGGTTTGGGAGTGAATTTGAAAAGGTGGGGAGTAATTGAAAGGTTTGAATTTATTATATAGCCATCCGGGTCGGGTCGGGTCGGGTCGGGTCCTTGGATCTGGGAACTTACGATTCCCCGTAGATGGACCGTAAGTCAATCGACGGTCCGTCGATTGTGCCTTAACTTACACTAAATTAAAAATCATACCTGGGATCCATGGACACCATCAACGGTCCGTCGATGGGAGGACGGTCTGTCCATTGGTCCGTAGATCAGTGCTCCAGACCAATTTCTTTAGATTTCCTTAGGTTTGGTCCCTGCACATTGAGCACCCAATAAGCTATTCTTTTTGTATTTTCTGGACACTTTTTAGACACGGACCCTAAACTACTCTCTAGCCAACATACTTAAAAGAAATAAAAGAAAATTTACACAGTACAATAAGTAAAAATCGAAATAATGCGACTATTCCTACTAAGACAAGAAAAACCTAGTGTTGGCTAGAGGATACATATTGGGTTGCCTGTCAATCAGCGCTCGATTTAACGTCGTGGCACGATGTAAGAATCTTGATTACTCAGACTTCATGAAGATGGTATGCCTCAACCACTTTATTCGCATTCTCCGCATGCCAAGGTAGATTTTGATTCTTTGCCCATTGACCTTGAACTGTACACCCTCCTTGTTCTCCAAATCATCCGCACCATGAGGGAACACTTGAGTGATCAAGAATGGACCAGTCCATTTGGACTTGAGTTTGCCCGGAAACAAGCGCAACCTAGAGTTTAACAAAAGCACCAAATCCCCAACCGCAAATTCGCGCTTTTCAATCTTTTGGTCATGGTACTTCTTCATCTTTTCTTTGTAGAGGGATGAACTTTCATACTCCTTCAAGCGAATCTCATGAGAACTCACAAAATGGCCCATAACGTCAATGCCCCATACATCAAACAACTCAATGACAATAATGGGATTTAAAGGGAGCTCTTGCCTTCTAGAAACACCTCCATCTCTTTGGCACCTATCACATGCCTTGGCGAACTCATGAGCATCTAGGTGGATGGTTGGCCAGTAGTAGCCGCATTGCAAAATTTTATGGGCAGTCCGGATACCACTATGATGCCCACCCACAGGCGAGGAGTGGCATGCCCCCAAAACACTTAGAATCTCAACTTCTGGTACACTACGGCGAATAAGACCATCAGTACAACTCCTATATAAATACGTCTCATCCCAAAAGAACTTTTTTCACATCATGCATGATTTTTTTCCTTTGATGAAAGGACAAGTTCGATGGGACTATATCTGTAACAACCCTAAATATGAATAAGATAAGAAGTGCTTAATGTGTCAAGAATGCCTACGATTAGACCAGGGTTCACACGGATTGATGCGCATAGAACCAGACCTCGGAACCCTTGCTACAGGCAAGGCAACTAACTTGGGGAGTTAGTTGAGCTTGGAAAGGTTGGGTCCAACCATGTAGGGCTCTCGAATACGAAGATTTACTCGAAGGAGTCTTTACCGGACTTAAAAAGAATATATCTTAGGTTTGAAGGGTCTAGGGGTAAAATGGTCTTTTTCCTGGCTAAGGGTAGTATCGTAATTACCCTAAATATGTAATTAATTATTTAATTAATAAAGTGGAGGGGCAATATGGAGAGAGAGGGCCGAAATTGAGCCCTTGAAGTGAAGTCTTGCTCCACCCGGGTTGGAACCGAGGTGGGAGCAGTGATTTAATGTGATTTTTTTTAATTGGTGAATTAATTTAATAAATTAATAATTAATGGCTGATTTAATAAAAAGGAAAAATCAGATTTTTATTATTAATTATTATTTATTTATTAATTAATGTGTTTATGACTAAGTCTCGTAGTTGACTAAGTCTAAACTACTTCACGTCTTTTAACTCTCCCTCTCACACTCATCTCTCTCACGTTTCTCCACTCTTTTCACGATTTCTCTCTGCCTAAGCAACTACAAGAACAGAAAAAATACTAAAGTTCTTCAGAGTTGAAGAACTCACACGAAAATATAAGAAAACAAGCTAAGTGAACACGTTAGGCAAAGAGAGGGTTTTTCCGTCGAAAGTTTTGTGTTGAAACTTTGATTGAACGTGAGTTTTGCAGAAGATTTGGGCATCAACTTCAAGGTTTGAACGTCAAAATAAGATATGGGTTTTCTTCTCTCTTTGTCCCTTTCCCAAGAGACCCCTTAAGGCTCATATTATTCATTCAAAAACTAGGATTGTTTTCCCTTTTGCATGCCCTTGTCACTAGCTCCCAATGAATCGTAGGTTTGGTGTAATTGCTGGTAGAGTTAGGTGTATGTTATTTTTTCGTGATGAACATGATTATGTTTGTATACTTGAAATCGTAGGAAAGACAACCATGTATTCGAAAGTTTGTGCATGTGAAAAAATGTTACTGTGAATGTACTGTGAATGAGGTCTCGAGTTAAGGCTTCAAGTTTGATATTATTTTGGTTGTCATTTTACGTGCATAAACCTATGTAAATCGTGATGTTAATTAAAATGGAAGTGGGGCTGATTTGAGTTTCAATATTTTGGTTAAATGAATCCATGAAACACACCACAAAAAGTGTTAAATGATCCATGAATTTTCCTAAAGTTTTCAAGTGGAAATATTGGTGAAAATAAGCTAAGAAAATGATTAACTTTCCAGCAAAAATCATAAGTTTAGTTTAGGCTAAAGTATAGAGAAGTAATCTGGAAATTTAAATTGATTTTAAAGGGATGAGGCCACCAGGATTCGAACCTGTGACCTCACCCGTATGATACCTTAAATTCGTACGAAAAAGAAAAGGGGTCAGGGGGATTCAAAATGGGGTATATTGGCTGAGAAAGGAGAGTGCAAAAAATTAGATAAATTAAATGGGAGGCGTGAGAATAGAACCCACGACCTCCAGGCAGCGAATGAAGTGAAAGAAGAAAATTAAAAAAAGGAAATGTGAGGCGTGGGAATCGAACACACGACCTCAAGGATGGAAAGGAGAAAGGGCGAAATAAAAAGAAAATAAAGTGAGGATGTGGGGGATCGATCCCACAACCTCACTGCCAAACTCATAGCTAAGTTAATTTTTAAATAAAAATAAAATAAGGAGCCTTTGGGGGTTCGAACCCACAACTTCTCAGTCCCTAGCGAAATAAAGAGTAAATAAAGAGAGGCTGTGGGGGTTTGATCCCACAACCTCTTGGTCCATGCGAATTGGACAAGAAAATTTTAAATGAAAAATAAAAAGGGTCTGTGGGGGGTCGATCCCACAACCCTTCGGCCAATTAAGAGTAGAATCCAAGGAGAAAAATAAAGAGAGAATGTTGATGTTGGGGCTCGATCTAGTGTCCCAATGTCATGTGGATTAAAAATAAAATCTAGGAAAATTGTAAGTATTGTCCAAGAGATTCGAACTTGGGTTCCCTTGCCCGAATTTCCGTGTTGATACATAAATCATACGTGAGTTAAATGTTCAAGAATAATGCCACCTCCATAGAATAAAATCGAGATCTTGGCATACATACAAGATAAATAAGTCTTGTACTACATAATCTTGGGAAGATATGAGTCATTTAACGAATTATGAATGAAGCCTCATGGCTTGTATGTATAGACCATAAGTCTAGCATTCGTTTAAAAATAAGTGAACCTAAGATGTATGTAATGAAATGAAGTAACCCTAGGTGGGTTAAGTATAAGTGTAAAATACACTAAATGTCCAAGTGCATTGGCATACGATGAAATGATTATTATGTAATAAAATGATGAAACCCTAGAAGGGTTAAGTAAGAGTACGAAACACACAAATGGCCAAGTGCATTGGCATATGATGAAATGAACATTCACGTAAAAAGGGGGTGAGTAATTATGAAGAGAAATTGTGCTTATGTTAATGAATGTGGTGACAACATGATATGAGCCTAATGTAAAAGATGAGAACAATCTCAAATGAGCCTAAGTAATTGTTACCAAAACGTACTCACCTATGAGAGTGTAAAGTTAATGAAGAGACTAGTCTCTATGAACACTCTAATGAAAGTATTGAGATTAACACACTTATTACTAATGATGAGATGAGAAATCATCTATTGAGCTATGATGTCCTCATACTAGAACCCAGCTTCCATGACGTATGAGTTGAATGTAATGGAACTTTATAATGAGCACCGATAGACTAGCTATGAGTGGTGATGCCTTCTTTCGAGAAGGGCGGAGGTTCACGTAACTCTCATGAGATGAGACTGTCCGGCTTGCCGGGTATGGGTCTCCTTATATCTCCTAGTCTTCGAACCTATACTGCAAATATAGGGATCTGGCGGGGTTTAATTCTCATGTACGCTAACATGTTTTGGGTCACCTTGGCCGGTGATTCCACCTCTTTTTGGTGTGGGCGAGACACTGGATTTCATGATTCTCACATGATCTATGTCGGTTAAAGTTAAAGTTCCCAATGAATGAATGAGGCCAGCCTCAAATGATGCACATAATGAAATGAATGATACCAAAGGTGTTAGGTTATGATAATGAAGAGGTGAGCTAGACTCAAGTAATGACACTAGGTTATTCTTGATCATTGCAAAGCAAACCCGATGAAAGTCTTAAACTACATCCTTGGTATAACTGGTGTTCACACTAGCCTATGAACAAAATGAAATGAAGTACGTATGAATGAATGAAGCAGACTCTGTGTTTGCTAATGAAGACACCCTAGTTGAGGTCCCATATGTTGAGCCCTCATTTTGGAAAGTCTTAATGTCAAGTCCATGATTCCAAGGTCTCATGATATATGAATGAACGTTATAAAAGATGTTATGTGCTATATGCAATATGATATGTGCTATGTGTAAGATGTTATGTTCTCTGTGCAATATGATAAGTATGATGATGCATGTTACTCTCATGGCATGACTTTCCTAATCCAAATTTGGAAACCTCACTGACTTTCCTAATCAAAATTTGGAAAGGTCACTGACTTTCCTAATCCAAATTTGGAAAGTTCACTAACTTTCCTTATCCCAATTTGGCAAGTCCACTGACTTGACTTTCCATAATCATGTTGTTAGGAAAGAGCTATCCTTTCTCACGCATGTCCTTGGTGTGTGCTTGCATATACCCATACTTAGTACAAGTGTGTACTAATCTCATACAACTCTATATTTTTAGGTGCAGGCACAGGTGGACGCTAGAGCATACAGTTTGACGTTGCAGCTATCCGGACGTGGAGCTTTCATCCAGACATGGTAGACCCTCATGCTTTCGAGGATGTCTACCTTTACTATCTAGCTTAGATATATGCTTTAGCTAGTGGAGCATGTTCCACTAGTGTTTTTTCCGTTTTAATTTCAGACATTGTATTTGTGCTATTTTGGCAATTATACATTTATTACAGTATTGCACTATTTCTTTCATTTGATTATCTCCATATTAGATGGTTGATTTGTGAACGCCCATGATGTTAAGTTTTAAAATGTTTAGCATGAAATAAGAAAACAAAAAGTTCATATTTTAAGCTAAAATTAACCTAGATGAAGTAAGAATGACGTATGTAGGCTTGTCTACGACCTTTGAGAGGTCAACGACGCCGATCTCCTATGAGGTCTAGATTCTGGTCGTGACAAAGTTGGTATCAGAGCACTAGGTTAAATTCCAAGAATAATAAGTTCACATCAACCACATTGAGTAGTTTCTAAGTCATGGTAGTGAAGTGCACCACTATCTTGAATTAGAGACTGCATGATGCGTAGGAAAAGTTTTCCTTCTTTTGATCTTATCGTACTTTTCCTAATGTCTAAATTCTTGGTGTTATGAGCGTGTATAACATCAATCTTTGTTGTTTTCAGAGAATGAATACTAGGAGAGACGTTGGTCAGAGGAGAGGAGGAGCAACTGCTGGGGACAATCAGGTTCCACCCCAGGCTCCAGCTGAAGGAGTGGCTATGCCGGTTAACCCAGCTGGGTTGACTGATGCGGAGGTGCGGGCATCCCTGGCCCAGATGGCACAGGCCATCACTATGCAGGCCCAGGCTATGACTGCCCAAGTCAACCGGCAGGATGTTCAGAGGGAGAACCCACCGGTTCGTAGCATGGCTGACAGATTGAGAGACTTCACGAGGCTGAATCCTCCTATTTTCACAGGGTATAAGACTTCAGAGGACCCCCAGGACTTTGTGGATGAGGTGCATAAAATTTTGGTGGCTATGGGGGCCACATATATTGAGAAGGATGAGCTGGCTTCCTATCAGCTCAAGTATGTTGCACAGACTTGGTGCAAGATGTTTTAGGATAGCCGAGCTTTTGGCAGAGTTCCGGTCACTTGGGAGATGTTTAAGACAGCCTTCCTGGAGAGATTCTTTCACATGGAGATGAGGGAGGCAAAGGTTGAGGAGTTTATCGACCTTAAGCAGGGATCTATGACAGTCAGAGAGTATTCCCTGAAGTTTGTTAAAATATCCAGGTATGCTATTTTCCTTAGTATCTAACAGCAAGGATGAGATGAGTACTGAAGTTTGTTAAATTATCCAGGTATGCTACTTCCCTTGTATCTAAAAGCAGGGATGAGATTAGCAGGTTCCTCACAGGAATCAATGGAGATATGGAGGAGGAGTGTCGGTCTGCGATGCTCCATGATAATATGGACCTTTCCAGGTTGATGGTGCATGTCCAGCAGGTAGAGGACAGCCGTAAGAAGAGGGGTGTTCGTGATGCTAGGAGGCCTAAGCCTCAAGATAATGCAGGTCCCAGCCATGGAGGCCACAAAAACAATTTTGGCATCCGTGAGCAGCCCAGGTTCAAGAAGGGGCAGCAGAGTTATGGGAACTCTAATTCTCAGAGGAGTACATCATCTACAGGAGGCAGACCTAAGCCCAAGAAGGGCAATGGAGGTGAGATGCAGCGTCCCAAAAAGAACTGTGCTAAGTGTGGTCGTGCTCACAGTGGAGAGTGCAGACAGGGCACTAATGCCTGCTTCGGTTGCGGTAAGAGTAGGCTCATGGTTAGAGACTGCCCACAGAACAGAGGTCAGGCTGGAGGTAATACTCAGCCTAGGTCAATCCACAGGGTGCAGCACCAGCCGAGCCTCCTAAGAGGAATAGGTTCTATGCCCTGAAGGGCACAGAGGAGCATGAGAAGTTCGCTGATGTGTTCACAGGTACTTAGACAACATCAGTTGTACACCAAATTCAGCAAGTGTGAATTTTGGCTTAGATCAGTGACCTTCCTGGGTCATGTTGTGTCAGATCAGGGCGTGGAGGTGGATCCCAGAAAGACTCAGGCTGTGAAGAACTGGCCAAAGCCTCTTACTCCCACTGACATCCGTAGCTTTCCGGGATTAGCTGGTTACTACTGCAGGTTCGTGGAGGGCTTTTCTTCCATTGCTGCCCCACTGACAACTTTGACTAAGAAGAAAGCCAAGTTTGAATGGACGGAGACTTGTGAGAAGAGTTTCCAGGAGCTCAAGGACAGACTCACTTCAGCCCCGGTGCTTACGTTTCCTAAGTATGGTGAGAATTACACTGTTTACTGTGATGCATCTAGGGTTGGTTTGGGTTGTGTTCTTATGCAGGTTGGTAAGGTGATAGCCTATGCGTCCAGACATCTCAAGGTTCATGAGAAGAAATATCGCACTCATGACCTGGAGTTAGAAGCTGTGGTGTTTGCCCTGAAGATGTGGAGGCACTACTTGTATGGAGTGCATGTGGATGTGTTCACAGACCACAATAGTCTTCAGTATGTCTTCACACAGAGGGAGTTGAATCTACGTCAGCGGAGATGGTTGGAGTTATTGAAGGATTATGACATGAATTATCACTACCATCCAGGTAAGGCTAATGTTGTAGCTGATGCTTTGAGTAGGATGATCATGGGAAGTACAACCCACGTTGAGGATGAGAAGAAGGAGTTGCCAAACGATGTACACAGACTGGGTGTGCGATTGGTCGACTCTACTAGTGGGGGTGTTTCAGTTCATCCTAGTTCTGAATCATCCTTGGTAGTTGAAGTCAAGTAGGTTCAGCATCTAGATCCTGTGTTGATGGAGCTGAAGGACTCAGTGTTGATAAAAATGAAGGAGTCTTTCGCTTTGGGAGGTGATGGCATACTTAGGTATCAAGACAGGCTGTGTGTACTAGATGTGGATGATTTTCGGACCAGGATTATTGCAGAGGCCCATGGTTCCAGATATTCCATACATCCATGTTGCACCTAGATGTATCATGATCTTAACCAGATTTATTGGTGGGATGGCATGAAAAAGGACATTGCAGAATATGTGGCCAAGTGTCCTAATTGTCTGCAGGTTAAGGCAGAACATCTTAAGCCTGGCGGTCTTACTCAGATTATTTAGGTTCCGACTTGGAAGTGGGAGGCCATTAATATGGACTTCGTGGTTGGTCTTCCGAGGACTAGGAAACAACATGACTCCATATGGGTTATTGTGGACAGGATGACTAAGTCTGCCTACTTTATCCCTGTGAAGTCTACTTACAGAGCCAAGGATCATGCGAGACTCTACATTGATGAGATTGTGAGATGGCATGGGATTTCTTTGTCTATCATTTCAGATAGAGGAGCTCAATTTACTTCACATTTCTGGAGATCTTTCAAAAAGAGCTTGGGCACGCAGGTAAAGCTTAGTACTGCCTTTCATCCTCAGACTGATGGGCAGGCAGAGCGCACCATTCAAACATTGGAGGACATGTTGAGAGCGTGTGTGATTGACTTTTGGGGTAGCTGGGATGACCATCTGTCTTTGATAGAGTTCTCGTATAATAATAGCTATCACTCCAGCATTGGGATGGCACCGTTTGAGGCACTGTATGGTAGGAGGTGTAGATCTCCAGTTGGGTGGTTCGAGGTTGGAGAGTCATCTATTTTGGGTCCAGAGAGCATTCATAAGGCCTTAGAGAAGGTCAGAGTGATTAGGGACAGGTTAGCTACTACATACAGTCGGCACAAGTCATATGGAGATAACAGAAAATGGCCCTTAGAGTTTGATGTTGGTGACCAGGTCTATCTGAAGGTATCACCTATGAAGGGGGTGATGAGGTTTGGCAGGAAGGGGAAGTTGATTCTGAGGTATTTTGGTCCATACAAGATCCTACAGCATGTCGGTCAGGTAGCCTATGAGTTGGCATTGCATGCGGAGCTAGATTATGTCCATCCAGTCTTTCATGTATCCATGTTAAAGAAGTGCCTAGGTGATCCAGCATCGATTCTATCTGTGGAAGGTTTGGGTTTCGATGAAGACTTGACCTAGGAGGAGGTACCTGTTGAGATCTTATACAGACAAATCAAGAGGCTGAGGAACAAGGATATTGCCACAGTGAAGGTATTGTGGAGAAATCATCTTGTTGAGGATGCTACGTGGGAGGCTGAGGCCGACATGATATCCCATTACCCTCATCTTTTCAGCTCTTGAGGTTAGACTTCCTACTCTTAAGTCTAAGTTTCCTTATCTCTCTATATTTTATTGTTATTGTTTGACTGTGCATAGTGATTATGTTATAATCTGACTGGCATTACGCTAGATAGTAGTAGTGTCATTCGGGGACGAATGTTCCTAAGGGGGAGGATAATGTAACAACCCTAAAAATGAATAAGTTAAGAAGTGCTTAATGTGTGAAGAATGCCTACGATTAGACCAGGGTTCACACGGATTGATGCGCATAGAACCAGACCTCGGAACCCTTGCTACAGGCAAGACAACTAACTTGGGGAGTTAGTTGAGCTTGGAAAGGTTGGGTCCAACCATGTAGGGCTCTCGAATACGAAGATTTACTCGAAGGAGTCTTTACCGGACTTAAAAAGAAGAAATATTAGGTTTGAAGGGTCTAGGGGTAAAATGGTCTTTTTCCTGGATAAGGGTAGTATCGTAATTACCCTAAATATGTAATTAATTATTTAATTAATAAAATGGAGGGGCAATATGGGGAGAGAGGGCCGAAATTGAGCCCTTGAAGTGAAGTCTTGCTCCACTCGGGTTCGAACCTATGTGGGAGCAATGATTTAATGTGATTTTTTTTAATTGGTGAATTAAGTTAATAAATTAATAATTAATGGCTGATTTAAGAAAAAGGAAAAATAAGAATTTTATTATTAATTATTATTTATTTATTAATTAATGTGTTTATGACTAAGTCTCCTAGTTGACTAAGTCTAAACTACTTCACCTCTTTTAACTCTCTCTCTCACGCTCATCTCTCTCACATTTCTCCACTCTTTTCATGATTTCTCTCTGCCTAAACAACTACAAGAACAGAAAAATTACTAAATTACTTCACACTTGAAGAATTCACACGAAAATATAAGAAAACAAGCTAAGTGAACACGTTAGGCAAAGAGAGGGTTTTTCCGTCGAAAGTTTTGTGTTGAAACTTGAATTGAACGTGAGTTTTGGAGAAGATTTGGGCAGCAACTTCAAGGTTTGAACGTCAAAATAAGGTATGGATTTTATTCTCTCTTGGTCCCTTTCCCAAGAGACCCCTTAAGGGTCATATTATTCATTCGAAAACTAGGATTGTTTCCCTTTTTGCATGCCCCTGTCACTAGCTCCCAATGAATCGTAGGTTGGGTATGATTGCTTGTAGATTTTGGTGTATGTTATGTTTTCGTGATGAACATGATTATGTTTGTATACTTGAAATCGTAGGAAAGACAACCATGTATTCGAAAGTTTGTGCAAGTGTGTGCATGTGCAAAAATGTTACTGTGAATGAGGTCTAAGGCTTCAAGTTTTATATTGTTTTGGTTGTCATTTTACGTGCATAAACCTATGTAAATCGTGATGTTAATTAAAATGTAAGTGGGGCTGATTTGAGTAACAACATTTTGGTTAAACGAATCCATGAAACACACCCCAAAAAGTGTTAAATGATCCATGAATTTTCCTAAAGTTTTCAAGTGGAAATATTGGTGAAAATAAGCTAAGAAAATGATTAGGTTTCCAGCAAAAATCACAAGTTTAGTTTAGGCTAAAGTATAGAGAAGTAATCTGGAAATTTAATTTGATTTTAAAGGGATGAGGCCACCACGATTCGAACCTGTGACCTTACCCGTATGATACCTTTAATTAGCAAGAAAAAGAAAAGTGGTCAGGGGGATTCAAAATGGGGTATATTGGCTAAGAAAGGATAGTGCAAAAAATTAAATTAATAAAATGGGAGGCGTGGGAATCAAACCCACGACCTCCAGGCAACGAATGAAGTGAAAGAAGAAAATTAAAGAAAGGAAATGTGAGGCATGGGAATCGAACCCACGACCTCAAGGATGGAAAGGATAAAGGGCGAAATAAAAAGAAAATAAAGTGAGGTTGTGGGGGCTCAATCCCACAACCTCACTGCCAAACGCATAGCTAAGTCAATTTTTAAATAAAAATAAAATAATGAGGCTGTGGGGGTTCGAACCCACAACCTCTCAGTCCCTAGAGAAATAAAGAGTAAATAATGAGAGGCTGTGGGGTTTTGATCCCACAACCTCTTGGTCCATGCGAATTGGACAAGAAAATTTTAAATGAAAAATAAAAAGGGGTTGTGGGGGTTCGATCCCACAACCCTTCGGCCAATTAAGAGTAGAATCCAAGGAGAAAATTAAAGAGAGAATGTTGATGTTGGGGCTCGATCGAGGGTCCCAATGTCATGTGGATTAAAAAAAATCAAGGAAAAATGTAAGTATTGTCCAAGGGATTCGAACTTGGGTTCCCTTGCCCGAAAATCCGTGTTGATACATAAATCATACGTCAATTAAATGTTCAAGAATAATGCCACCTACATACATCAAAATCGAGATCTTGGCATACATACAAGATAAATAAGTCTTGTACTATATAATCTTGGTAACATATTTGAGTCACTTAACGAATTATGAATGAAGCCTCATGGCTTGTATATATAGACCCATAAGTCTAGCATACGTTTAAAAATAAGTGAACCTAAGATGTATGTAATGAAATGAAGTAACCCTAGGAGGGTTAAGTACGAGTGTAAAATACACTAAATGTCCAAGTGCATTGGCATACGATGAAATGATTATTATGTAATAAAATGATGAAACCCTAGAAGGGTTAAGTAAGAGTGTGAAACACACAAATGGACAAGTGCATTGGCATATGATGAAATGAACATTCATGTAAAAAGTGGGTGAGTAATTATGAAGAGAAATTGTGCTAATGTTAATGAATGTGGTGACAACATGATATGAGGCTAATGTAAAAGATGAGAATAATCTCAAATGAGCCTAAGTAATTGTTACCAAAATGTACTCACCTATGAGAGTGTAAAGTTAATGAAGAGACAAGTCTCTATGAACACTCTAATGAAAGTATTGAGATTAACACACTTAATACTAATGATGAGATGAGAAATCATCTATTGAGCTATGATGTCCTCATACTAGAAGCCAGCTTCCATGACGTATGAGTTGAATGTAATGGAACTTTATACTTAGCACCGATAGACTAGCAATGAGCGGTGATGCCTTCTTTAGGGAAGGGCGGAGGTTCACGTAACTCTCATGAGATGAGACTGTCCGGCTTGCCGGGTATGGGTCTCCTTATATCTACTAATCTTCAAACCTATACTGCCAATATAGGGATCTGGCGGGGTTAAATTCCAATGAACGCTAGCATGTTTTGGGTCACCTTGGCCGATGATTCCACCTCTTTTTGGTGTGGGCGAGACACTGGATTTCATGATGCTCACATGATCTATGTCGGTAAAGTTAAAGTTCCCAATGAATGAATGAGGCCAGCCTCAAATGATGCACATAATGAAATGAATGATACCAAAGGTTTTAGGTTAGGATAATCAAGAGGTGAGCTAGACTCAAGTAATGACACTAGGTTATTCTTGATCATTGCAGAACAAACCCGATGAAATTCTTAAACTACATCCTAGGTATAGTTGGTGTTCACACTAGCCTATGAACGAAATGAAATAAAGTATGTATGAAAGAATGAAGTAGACTCTGTGTTTGCTAATGAAGACTCCCTAGTTGAGGTCCCATATGTCGAGCCCTCATTTTGGAAAGTCTTAATGTCAAGTCCATGATTCCAAGGTCTCATGGCATATGAATGAACGTTATAAAAGATGTTATGTGCTATATGCAATATGATATGTGCTATGTGTAAGATGTTATGTGCTGTGTGCAATATGATAAGTATGATGATGCATGTTACTCTCATGGCATGACTTTCCTAATCCAAATTTCGAAAGTTCACTGACTTTCCTAATCCAAATTTGGAAAGTTCACTAACTTTGCTAATCCCAATTTGGCAAGTCCAGTGGCTTGACTTTCCATAATCATGTTGTTAGGAAAGAGCTATCCTTTCTCATGCATGTCCTTGGTGTGTGCTTGCATATACCCATACTTAGTACAAGTGTGTACTAATCCCATACAACTCTATATTTTTAGGTGCAGGTGCAGGTGGACGCTAGAGCGTACAAGTTGACGTTGCAGTTATCCGGACATGGAGATTTCATATAGACTTGGTAGGCCCTCATGATTTCAATGATGTCTACCGTTACTATCTAGATTAGATATAGGCTTTAGCTAATGGAGTATGTTCCACTAGTGTTTCTTTCCGTTTTTATTTTAGACATTGTATTGGTACCATATTGGCAATTATACATTTATTACAGTATTGCACTCCTTGCGGTGTTTTTTGCATTCGAGAAGTTTATCCCAAAACTATACCAAGAGCAACCCCACTACCATCACACATCATCTCAAATGGTTTGCTCAAATCCGGGGATATAATAATGGGAGCAGACACCATCTTCTCCTTCAACTCTCCAAATGCCTTCAGACAGGATTCATAAAAATAAAATTTACACTCTTTCTCAAGTAACTTGCACAGAGGATGTGAAATTATTGAGAAATCCTTGATGAACCTCCGGTAGAAGCCCGCATGCCCAAGAAAACTCCTCACACCTTTTACATAGATGGGTGGAGGAAGTCTCTCTATCACCTAAACATTGGCTCGATCAACCTCTATACCCTTCTCTGATATGCGATGACCCAATACAATAACCTCTTTTACAATGAAGTGACATTTCTCCCAATTTAGCACAAGATTGCAATCTTCACACCTTTTGAGAACTTCGTCCAGGTGACTCAAACAACGCTCAAAGGAGTCGCCAACCACTGAAAATTCATCCATAGACACATCAATAGTGTCTTCCACCATATCGAAGAATATCGACGTCATACATCTCTGAAAAGTAGCCGGTGCATTACACAACCCGAAGGACATCCTTTTGAACGCGAAAATTCCATAAGGACAAGTAAAGGTGATTTTCTCTTGATCTTCCGGTGCAATAGAGATTTGGTTGTAACCCGAATAACCATCAAGAAAACAATACCATCCCTTTCCTGCAAGCCTATCCAACATCTGATCCATGAAGGGCATAGGAAAATGGTCCTTCTAAGTCCATGCATTTAATTTCCGGTAATCCATACGCACTCTCCATCCGATCACCGGCCTCATTGGAACAAGCTAATTTTCTCATTAGGGACCATAGTCATTCCCCTTTTCTTAGGCACACACTGAACAGGGCATACCCAACTACTATCAGTGATCGGATATATGACTCCGGCATCCAATCACTTAATAATCGCCTTCTTCACTACCTCTTGAATAGGTGGATTTAAACGTCTCTGATGCTCAATACTTGGCTTATGATCGGGCATGAGTTGGATTTTGTGTGAAATAATACCGGGACAGATCCCAATACTATCCACCATAGTCCACCCAATAGCTCTCTTGAACCTCTTCAACACTTCCACCAAATACTCTATTTGATGCGCATTCAAATCTGATGCAACAATTACTGGCAAAGTGTAACCTTTTCCAAAGAAACCATACCTTAGATGAGGTGGTAGAGCCTTAAGCTCCAATTTTGGGGCCTCCTTAATAGATGGTTTCGCGGGTGGAGACTCGCGATGCTTCATATCTAACTCCAACTTCTTTGGTTTAAACCGAATATCACCTCGATCAAGTGCCGCAACCAATGACCCGTACTCTTCAATACCGTCACTCTCAAAATTCATAATCACTGCCTCTAGTGCCTCAACACCAAGACGCTCTTCTATTTGTACCTCTGACAAAATCTCAACTCTGTAGGATATCGCAGATACCGACTGGAGCTCACCACTCTGCCTCATGGACCTATAAATTTGAAAGTCACTTCTTCATTGTTCAGCCGAAACTTCATTTGCCCTTTCTCCATGTCAACCAAGGCGCGTCTGGTAGCAAGGAATGGCCTTCCAAGAATAATTGGTACTTCAAAATCCACCTCACAGTCAAGAATCACAAAATCGGCCAGAAATATGTATGACTCCACCTTCACTAACACATCGTGGAGTATCCCAATAGGCCTCTTCACTGTTCGATCTTCCATCAGTAACCGCATCGCAGTGGGTTCTAGGTCTCCCAAACCCCACTTCTTGTAAATGGAGAGAGGCATGAGATTTATGCTTGCCCCAAGATCACATAATGCTTTAGCAAAGTGTAATAATCCGATTGTACATGGAATAGTGAAAGCACCCGAATCTTTTTTCTTTTGCACAAGAGACCTTGTAGCAATACCACTACAATGTTTCATCCGATCAACATCCTCAAAACTAACCGATCTCTTCTTAGTGACTATATCTTTCGTGAACTTGGCATAACCGGGCATTTGTTCAAGAGCTTCTATCAAAGGAACATTGATGGAAGGCTGTTTCAACATATTAATAAAACATCGATATTTACCATCCTCGATCTTTTTCACCAACCTTTGCGGGAATGGTGGTGGTGGCCTTTGAATGGGATTCACCTTTTGGGGCATCTCTTGTTCTTTCACCGCTTCATTTACCAACTCACCACTAGCTTCTACTACCTCATATTCTCTTCTCATCTCATCTTCTATGCCAGACGGCATAGGTGGATCAATGGTTTGCTTACCACCTCGAGTAGTGACTGCCATACAATGTCCATCATTTTTTGGATTTTGAACAGTATTGCTAGGAAGAGTACCCGATTGTTGTGGGTTCACAGTAGAATACAATTGAGCCATTTGCAACTCAAGTTGCTTGACTGAGATTGCATGTGCATACACCTTTTTCCCAATATTTGCTAAATAACCTCTTAACTCTTTGGCGTGCTCATCAATAGCATCAAACCTCCTCATCGTCTTCTGCAACATATTCTCAAACTCGCGCCATACTACCTCCACCATCTCTAGGAGAAACTTCCCGATTTTGAGGTGGAACATAGGGACCACTCCGATCGTTTCTGTTACCATAGTTACCCTAGTTGATGTTGTTTTTGCGGTTGTAGTTTTCATCTCGAACATAGTGACCCTCTCGGTTGTAATTCCCAGAGTTCCGATCTTGATTTCCTTGACCTTGGCGCCCATTCTCCTGATTGGAGCTTTGGGCATTCGGCCGGAAACCCCCCATTTTCTCATTTACTGCGTAAGAATCTTCCTCATAGTAGTAGTCATCAACCGGCGGTGGTGGCTTAGTCAAATAATTCACCGCATTCACTTTCTCTACACCCCCAGTGACATGTTTCAATACCAACCCAAGCTCACCCAAGCTCAATTCTCATTGAGTCATCTCTTCACGAATCTCATCTGCGGACGGGTTGTGTGTAGCTTGCACTGCAAGGGTGTTTCTCCCAGTATCCAACTTCCTAGTGCTCCAAGCTTTATTATTTCGGGAGATTTTCTATAACTTCTCAGCGATCTCTGCATAAGTACATTCCCCATAAGAACCACCCGCAATAGTATCAAGTACTGCATTATTGTTATCATCTTTCCCCCTATAGAAGTACTCTTTCAACGATTCATCATCAATACTGTGGTTTGGGACACTTCTCAGAAATGAGGTGAACCTATCCCAAGAACTACTTACCGACTCCCCAGGCAATTCCATTAAGTTGTTCACCCTATGTTTGTGGTTGAACTTCTTAGACACCGGATATAAACGTGCTAGGAACACATCCCTTAATTGGTTCCAAGTATAGATCGAGTTATAGGGAAGCTCAGTATACCATATAGCCGCCTCTCCCGTCAGTGAGAGAGGGAACACTCTTAACCCAATGACGTCTATTTCCAAGTCAGGACTCCCTACACAACTCTTACACACCCGCCTTAGTTTGACGATGTGAACATGTGGATCATCAGATGGTAGCCCCCAAAACAAACCTCTAGCGGTGAGCATTTGTATCAAGCTACTAGTTGCCACGAAAGTCTGACCATATGGTAGAGGAGGTAGGACAAGTGGCCCGTCAGAGTCAGTGATGTTAACATTTCCCCTATAGTACACTTGAGGTCGTGGGGTAGGAGGTTTCCTCCTCAGATCACCTTCACCAGGGTTCTCAACTATCACTTGATTATGAGCATCAACCGGCGCAGGAGGTTGAAGGTTGATCTCATCACCAATATTAGCAGAATTTTGTGGATTGTTCATTCTGTAAAGTGTACGGTTTACTTCTAGATCAAGTGAAAGTATTGGTTCTCCTCGACTCCGTGTACTTGCCATACACTAGAGCTAGACCTGCGAGAGACAAAAAGAAAAAGAAAAAGTAAAATTAGGCAATTGTTGATTAAATTCGGTAATGTGCTTAAAGTTATTATAAAAGCCACTTTCCCCGGCAGCACCGCCAAAATTTGATACGCTCAAATTATACTTCCCTAAAGAAGTACAAGCGGTCGTATCAAGTAAAGAACAAAATTGTTAGGTTGGGGTCGATCCTACGAGGAAAATGATTTACACTTAACTTTAATCTACTATTACGTCTACATATTCAGGTCCTTTTCGAAAACAGTTAAATAAAATGGGGGTTTTGTGTAACAAAAATGTTCAGTTATGTCTAAGTAAACAAGTAGTAAGGTTAAAACTTTGGTCTTTATAAAGTGATGAGAGAATCTAGGGCGTAAGTGTTCCCCATAGGTTCAAACTCAATAATCCTAGCTATAACAACTCTTTCCTAGTGTCTTGCATGCAAAGTGGTAAGTTATGTATCTCCTATTCCTTGGTCCAGCAACTAGAGAATTTCACCTCGTACCTTGGTCCGGCTACGTTTGTTGAATTACTAACCCTTACATCCACCTCATATTAAGCATCGTATTCAATGTATGGCTAAGTTATTACTTCGCACTAATTGAGACTAGCCTATTAGATAGTGTATACTAAATATATGTTGATAATTCTTTTCCTATTAACTACCCTCTTGGTTCGGCGAATAGAAATAGGGATTGCTTTAACGTGTGCACTCGTTAAAAATACTTCTAATAGAAAGAATTATCAATATATGCAAGAACCTATTCTAGTATTGTTATTTAGCTAGTTTTGTCTTGTTAATTACCCATGGTTCCCACAACCCTAGTTGTGGATTTAGTTACCCATGCTTAGAAATACATAATTCATAATTGTTTGATAAGAATTCATATACTTACTTTGATAAGTTTGAAGAAAATCGAGAAATATCACTTGAATTAATGAAAATATTGTAAGAATCGATTCCAGAAACTTGAAATAATTCCCAAAATCCAAAGTTCAACTTCCAATAACAAGAGTCTGAAAAATATTAAAAAGTCTAACCCCCAAAACGAGGTTTTTAACCATATTTATAATAATAAAGTCCTAAATTAAAAGGAGTTTTAAATAAGGAAAAATTTGTCTGAAACGCGTCTTCAGTCAATGACCCAACTGAAGGTCCGTCGATGGAACGACGGACCGTCGACAGCCTCTGTCGGTCCACACTTCACTTTTTCTTCGTCCTTCACTTTTGCATCCTTTCTGTTACAATCGACGGACCACCAGCACGGTCCGTCGTCTCACTTATGGTCCGTCGATGCCTTTGTTCTTCCATGCTTAGTGATTTCTTCAAGCCGGATACTTGGACTACTTTGTGTTGGAAACGATGATTTACCAGGACGGTTCGTCGATCATTCGACGGACCGTCAATCCTTTCGTATCCCCACACTTGGTCAGATTTCCCCTAGTTGCTTCCAAATGCGTGAACCTCCAGTCGACGATCACCACCTACAGACCATCGATGGGTCCATGGACCGTTGATGGCTACGTAGGTCATCACTTCTGCACTGATTTCAGCATAGTCTTTTGCATTTCAATTTTGGACAGTTTTCCTGCAAACATAGACAAAAATATGTTAAAATTACTACAAAAAGGCCTTAGACACACACTAAACTTAAGGAAAAAGCATTGAAAGTACCGTGAAACCACGGTACATCAAGGGTATGTTGGGACTTGTCCCATTGATTGGCATACCCTATGTTATGAGTTCATTGATGGAGAGATTGGTATGACTTTACATGATTTGGAAGTAATATGATTGGACATAGTTTTGCTAGCTAATTTGTTGGCATAAATCACAATTTCACTATATACTCGTCATAATATTATCACTAGCCAATTGAATTACTTCCTAAAGACAATATAGTAATCTATCATGTTAAACAAGCCAACCTTTTAACCTTTGATTAGCCTATGAAACAATTCAATGAACAACTTATAACAATTTCATCTTCTCGAACACAAGTAGGCATTACAACATTTAACGTTAATGTAAATAACACCCTAAGTATGTGGATCTAACATGTAGATTTCATTTGACATATAAATCACTAAAACATACAGATAATGATCAGTTAGAACCACATACAAACAACATGCATCGAGGTTTACGTTATGCATACTACAAGAATCGGAAATTGGGGAAACTAGGGAGATGAACATGCGATTCACTGGGAACAACCCTAGTTTCGATACTCTTGAAGTCAAAACGTTTGAAAAGCCTCTTGGAGAAAGGAATCCAGGAGATAAAACCCATACCTTACTGTAGAATTAAATCTACGAAGATCACCTTGCACTTTGTACGAAGACCTTGAAGAACTTGCTTGAACTCGCCTAGGGTTTCTTACGTTCTTCACTTGTTTTTAGTTGTAACATTTTATGATGAATAACGTGAGTGTAAGTCTTTAAGAACTGAATGTTAACTAATTCGACTTAGACTATATAACTTAATTAAATTAAATGAATTAGCTAATTACCAAAACGCCCCTCCTAAATTGACTAGAAATAGAAGAACGCTTGACTTAACCGAAATCTGGAATTTGCTTAAGGCTTTCGGTTTTGACTATTTAAATTAATTAATTAAGTTTCTAAAGTAATTAATTAGGTAACCTAGGGTAATTACTAAAGTACCCCTAAGTTATTAGGACCATAACCAACCCTTTGGACCATCCTAGATTAGGTACTAGGATGTTTCTTATTTAGTTACTTGTGTTAAAGTCACCCGGTTAGGTCTTAGGTTGTCGGGTCCCTCAGTTAGTAATTTTTGGTTTGTCCTAGGTTAGTTAGTTAGTTATGTCAGTTAGTTAGAGTCTAGGACCAGTTAGGGATCTTGGCCCCAGGTGGGCTGACCCGGACGCGTGCCTGTCCCCAACCGCTCTAACCGAATCGGTTAGCTTGTCCCTTGGCCGGTTTCACATGTGCTTGTGCTTGCACATGTGATTGCACATGTGCTTGCACATGTGATTGCACATGTGCTTGCACATGTGATTGCACATGTGCTTGCACATGTGATTGCACATGTGTTGCATGTACTTTCCTAACTAACTTTTCTGGAAGGTTCGTTTGGAATGTTCACTTATTGTCCCAAGGATCCTCACTATGTCCTTGGGCACTGTTTAATCAATATGATCATTTTAAATGGTTATGTGCTATGATACTAGGCTTGACACTTGGATGCCTAGTACCTAATGAGGATGTGTGTGAAGAATAATTATATTTTAGCTTAGGGTCTTCATTGCAGGTACAATTCTTATACAAGCTTGGATTATATTTTAAATACTTGTTAATACATAAAATTAGGCTAACACCCTCAAGCCAATATTTTCTAATATGCCCAGTATTTCTCAATATTGGGCATTGAGATGCCTATGTATCCCAATACACATTCTTAAAAACCTACTAGGCTCTTCACTAGACATGTACATTTTTCTGGAATGTTACACATTATAACTCATAGATGATCACAAGTGAGAACTATCCTTTCACTTTAGATACATTATCATAATCATGAGAAACAATATTCCATTATATAATAATCATATCATAATATAATTATATACTTCGTAGCCAATTTATAAATCTATGGTTAGGGATGTGGGATTCTTATCGCCAACATCACAAGAAAACAATTAGCTATATCATCACTATCACATAAGTAAGTTTAACCTTGAATAATTGAGATCAAAGGAGAATCAAGATCATACCTCATTGCCTTTCTTGGGACTTCATACTTCAATACCCAAGAACTCACAACCAACATATAAAATAGGGCATTCATGAAGTATTAACGTAACTAAAATCAAAGTAAATAAGTGACATGTTCATCACCCTCATCAATTCACCTTAATCAATCCAGGAAGATAGGGATTTGGTGAAAGACATGGGTCAAGGGGAAACTCATAGGAATTCATCAATTAACCATTAATTGATACTTAAACAACATTAATTCATCGTAATTTAACATTGATTGTAGGAAAAATGTAGTCAAAGTAATAAAATTGACATAAAAATGACCCTAAGACATTATATAGTTACCCATCAAATTACCCAAAAGACCTCTCACTTAAATGGGTTTATTTGTGAAGTTAAAACACCCAAAATACGACCTTTACGATATCTAGGAAGTATGTGCGCGTCGCGAGGCTAATTCCCAAATTTATTTTCAAATTTTAAGCTGAGTCAGTAGTGTCCGTGTCAGCCCTGTGTAGCGAGTACAACTTCAGATTCCCACGTGATGGCTGCGCGCAAGCTGCCTTTCAAGCTTTCTAGTCCAACTTCGGGTCCTCCCCATGGACCCTTCCGATGGTACTTGGGGTGACGTGACTGTACTTTTGGATCCTCTATACTACGTTCTACCTATTCAAAGTCTTTTTACAAGTTTTTACTTCATATTACCCTCCGAAAGCTTTACCAAACATAGGGACGTCAACTAGTTGAATTTCGCTAGTTTCCGGATGTTATAGCTTTTCTTTAATCCTATGGCTCCAATACTTCTCAAATAGGTTGTTTACAATTATTTAGGTCTAAAATCATTATTAATCAACATATTAGTCTCTAATATAGGTCATGGATTTCCGGGGTGTTACAAGCCCCATACCACTACCTAGGCTAAGTCAAACCTCTTACATCACCGTAGTTGGTTTGTACGTCATTATTTCATTTTAGTTTAGAGAACACTTACCTGAACCGACATAGACCACAATATCTAAGTGTGTAATCCGGTGTTGTAAAACCTTACACCGATGGCAGTTGGTCTACCGGCCAAAGTACAACCAAACATAAACATAACTTTCTAGGTGGATCCACTAACTAGTCTTCCTCTGGGGGTAACATAGTTTAAGGAACTAAGAGATAGGTATGAACTCTCTACATGCAACTCGGAAATCGGAGCCTCATCTCATGAGAATTCCTTAGGGTGAGTATCCCTCATAGGGGAGTCAACACCTCATGAGGAACTATAGGGTGAATCTTCCTCTATGAAAAGTCAACACCTGCCATTGTCAAGTTCTCTCGGTGCTAAGACAACGTACCTTTTGAAATATCTTTAATACCTTTATTGATGATCATAGATTAGTGTAGGTGATAGGGTCTACCCATTATATAATAATCATCATCATAGCTCAATAAGAATCACATAATTATTTTTCTTTCATTACAATTTATACATTTGAGGTTAGCACATTTACATAGTCATCCATGATAAGGCACATTTGTAATCTTAATATAAGGTATACTTCAATACAACATCATCACTTAATCAAAAGTAACTATAATTGAAGTAAAGAGTTAAGATCACAAGACTTACCAAATATCCTTCAAAATTCATCATCAAGGTCTTACCATCAACCCTCAAACTCAATCAAACCATGGGTGTAATATCATCACACAATAGTAATTATCATAATAACAAGATTAATTACATCATCATTATCCAAATTAACTTCAATTCATAACCTAGGGTTAGGGGAATAGGGTTCATCATGAATTCTTTAAGAAATAGATCCAATCACAACAATACATTACCCTAGACAGTCCATGAATGAATTAGAATAGATAAAACAAGTCTAACAATCAATACATTATTCAATTCCCATCAATTTACAACCAATATCCAAGATTTGGGGAATTGGGGAAAAGAATATTATCTACATGAAATTGCATCAATTAACATCAATTAACCAACAATCTACACTTAATTAGTCATAGGCAATCACAATTTATCTTCAATTTGAAGTTTAGAAGAAAACCCATTATAATAGAAAAAACCTTGGAATTGGGTGTTTAAGAAATCAACTTTGAGAGGACCTCATGTGGAAAGGAAACCCAAGAGTGAAGAACCCATACCTTAATGAAGATTAATCCACGAAATTCAAGTGAAATTTGTCTTCTTCATTCAATGGAGGATGAACAGAGAGAGAAACTATAGAGAAGTGAGAGCCTTTGGGTTTTGATTTGAGGATTTTATTTGAGTGAGTAAATGTCAGGAAAAACTGATTGTAAATCAATATATAGACCCCCCATGAATTACCCAAAAGACCTCTCACTTAAGTTGAACCTACCCACGACGCGAACTTGAGATTTGAGCAAAATCCACCCCAAGTCTACGACGCGGACTTGTTTCATCTATGTGTAATTTGGTTGCTGCCTTGGCAGCTTGCCAAGCCAAGTTTGGGGTCCTTTCGTGGATGCTTAAGGCAACCCTTGGGGGTTCGTACATGGACGTTTTTACTCTATATACATGGTTTTACCTAATTAAAGTAATTTTACAAGTTTTAGATCTCATACACCACACCTAAACCTTTCCAAAACCTATGGTCGTTTTACTAGTTCAATTAGACTAGCTTCCTGACGTCTTAGACGTTTCTTGTCATTTTGGTTCTTAAACTTCCTAAATGACTTATATACATTATATATGATCTTAAAATAGTGTCTAAAACTTTTTACCTATATTAAGCTCTAGGACACGTCTTAGACTTTTGAAGTGTTACACCTCACTTCATATAAATTGACGGTGGCATGAGATTTATGCTCGCACCAATATCACACAAGGCCTTAGAAAAGGGTAGCAACCATATAATACATGGAATAGAGAAGTTACCCGGATCCTCCTTCTTTTACCGAAGATATCTTGTAGCAATAAAACTACAATGTTGCATTATGTCATTATCTTCAAAACTCACCGACCTCTTTTTTGTCACCATATCCTTAAAAAACATAGAATATCAAGGCATTTGCTACAAAGCTTCTATCATCGGAACATTGATGTAAAGCTGCTTCAACATAGTTATAAATCGGCGATATTTACGATCTTCTATTTTCTTCACTGATATCTGTGGAAAAGGTGGTGGAGGTCTAGGGATGGGCACCTTTTTCAGAGATAAATCTAGTTGTTTTTTTGTTGCATCCTCCAACTCTCCAATAGATTCTGCTACATCATCTTCTATTCTCATGTCACCTTCTACTACAGATGACATAGGTGATTCAATGGTCTGCTTACCTCCTCGACCTGTGACTGTCATGCAATGCCCATCGTTCTTTGAGTTCTGGATAGTGTTGCTTGGGCAAGTGCCAGGTTTGCGTGGGTTCACAATATTAGACAATGGATTCATTTGTATCTCAAGATGCTTTATCGGGACAACATGTGCATCCACCTTTTATCCAATGCTATATAGGTCACTTCTCATCTACTTTAAATTCTCATCGGTAGCCTCAAACCTCATCAACATCTTCAGCAGCATATCCTCAACACTAGGGGCAGCTTTCCAAATTAGAGGGGGAACATATGGACCAACCCAATCATTCCTGTTACCAAAGTTGTTCCTGTTTAAGTTGTTGTCGCGATTATAGTTCCCATCTCGGACATATTGATCCTATCAATTGTAATTGTCATAGTTCCGACCTTTGTGCCAGTTATCAAGATTTTGAACCTTAGGTGTCTGGTCAAAAATCCCCCATCTCATTATTAACTGCATATGCGTCCTCTTAATGGTAATACTCATCTGCTGATGGTGGTGGCTTAGTAAAATATTTCAATGCATTTACCTTTTCTGCGCCTTCGCTCACATGCTTCAATACAAACCCTAACTGAATTCTCATCTGCGCCATCTCTTGGCGAATCTCAACTGCTGCTGGGTTATTTGTATCCTGTACAGTGAAGGTGTTTCACCAGTGTCAGACTTTCTATTTCTCCAAGCTTTATTGGTGCGACATATCTTCTCCATCTTCTCCATAATCTCAGCATATGTGCATTCCCCATAGAATCCACCCCCAATAGTATCAATCACCGATTTGTTATTGTAATCTTGACCTCTATAAACATACTCCTTCTGTGACTCATAATCAATGTGACGATTCAGGACACCCCTCATGAACGGATTGAATCTGTCCCAAGACCTACTCACGAACTCTCCAGGTAAGACCTAAAAGTTATTCACCTTATCATTGTGGTAGAGCTTCTTAGACACTAGATAGTACCTTGCTAAGAGCACATCTCTGAATGGATCCCTAGTCTAGATGGAGTTTGAGGGTAGCTTAGCAAACCATATGGCAGCATCTCCTGTCAGTGATAGAGGAAACACTCGTAAACCGATGAAAATCATATACAAGTGTTGTCTAACCACACAAACTTTGCACACCACCCTCAGCTTGGCTATATAACAATGTCGGTCTTCCGATGGCAGTCCAAAAAAAGCCCCTTACGGTGAGCAACTACATGAAGCTACTCGTCACCAGGAATTTGTGCAGAGGGGGCAGTGGAGGTAGGACGAGGTCCATCAGAGTCTACAATGTTCACGTTGCTCCTATAATGATCATGTGGTCGTAGGGCTGCTCCATCACCTACATTCCCTCATTTGTGTTAGCTGGAACCCCTTGATTGTCTATCATTCGCAAAGTTCAATTCAATTCAGGATCGTATGGATTGGGTGGTTCCCCTAGGCTCCATGTACTTGGCATACACTAGAGATAGATTTGAGAGAAACAAAAATAAAAATAAAAAGAATAATTAGGAAATAGTTTCCTAAAGTTTAATAATGTAGTTAAAATTAATCTAAAAGCTGAATTCCTCGTCAGCGGCGACAAAATTTGATATGCTCAAATTACACATCCCTAAAGAAGAATAAGTGATTGTTATAAAGTAAAGAATCCAACAAGTAGGTTGGGGTCGATCCGACGAGAAAAATGGTTTAGACTTAACTATAACCCACAATTATATCTATTTAGTTAATGTATTTCCAAAACAAGTAAGTAAGGGGTGGAGGGGTTTGTGAAACGAATTCCTTCAATAGTATGGTTATCAAGTGAACGAAACTATACTTTGGTTGTTATCAAGATGTGAAAGTAATCAGGGTGTATGTAATCCCCACATTTTCATAACGCAATATTCATTGCAATAACAATCCTTTCCTAGTGTATTACATGCAAAGTGATAAGTTAGGTATCTCTAAATGCTTGGTCCAGCAACTAGAGAATTTCACCCCGCACCTTGGTCTTGTTACATGTTTAAAATTAACGAACTCTTACCATTACATCATATTAAAACATCATAATCAATTTATGACTTAGTTATTACTTCGCACTAATCGAAACTAGGCTATTAGATAGCATCACACTAATCTGTGTTGGTAATTACTTTCCTATTAACTACCTCCTTGGTATAGAAAGTACCAATAAGGTGAGTTCTAACGTTGGCCTCCGTTAATAAGTCTTCTAAACAAAAGAATTATCAATGCATGCAAAAACAATATTCAAGAATTGCTTAATTACTAGTCATACTTTGTTATTACCCATGGTTCCCACAATGCTAATTGTGGATTTAGTTACCCATGTTAGCAAGATCACAATTCATATTTTTAGATGAAGAAATCATGAACTTTCTTAAAAAGAAGAATAAACCCTTAAAGCAAACTTGAAATTTCTATCACAAGCTTCAAAACCGAATAAATTAATTGCTAAAGATGCTAAAATTGATCTCCAATACATAAACTAGACCAAAAGTAATAGTAGTTAACCCAAAAAATGATTTTTAATACCCAATTTATAGAAAACAAAGTCTTAATGAAAAACGAATTCAAAAAAGTAAACTCATGTTCAGGTACGCGGATTCAATCAACGAACCAATTGACGGACCGTTATTCAATCGACGGTGCGTGGTTTGCTTCTGTCAGCCAGGAATTAAAAATTATTTTTCCCACCAGATGGCACCTTCTCTGACTCAAATGACGAACCAACAGTGCATTCCGTCGATTTATCAATGGGCCGTCGATTCTCCTCCACCGCTCCATAATTAGAATTTTCAAAAATCATGTACCGGAACCCTCTCTAAATTCAAATGATGATTCACCTGTGCGATCCATCGATCAATCGACGGACCATCATTTGCCTATCGTGGTTCCTCACGTAGTCAGACTTTCCTGATTTTCCTTCAGTGCCTGAGGTACTCATCTACGATCACCACCTACAGTATGTTGATTGAACGATGGATCTTCCATTGCCTCTGTAGGTCTGGTTCAACACTTTTTTGAGTTGATTTCTTTGCTTTCTACCTGAACATCTTTCCGGAAAAAAAAGACACAAAACATGTCCAAATCACTTCAAAAACTCTCTAGACACACACAACTCTTAAGTGAAATGAATTAGAAATACTGTGAAATCACGGAACATCTGTCCTCTTCATTAGAGCTTTAAGGATCAACAATGGAGGTTTTTGACCTGAGAGAACTTTGGGGGGTTTGATTTCAGGTTTTAAAATAATGAGTTAAAGGAGGGTTTTAAGACTTGAAACTATTTTTATTAATGATATAAACCTTTTAAAAATATCCCCACTTCATAAAAAAATTGAAACCAACTTACTCAAATACCCCAATTTAATGCAGCCCGCCAAGAGACCACGCCCACCTTCACGGACCGTGAAGGTGGTTCACGCCAATGTTGATGGGCCGTGTTACTTAAGGCAGTAGCCTCTTTACATTGCAAAGCCTCCATGAGCACCGCCTAAAAGGTATGGCCTCCCCCATGTCGCTTCAAGGTTTACTCAACCTCTCGGTGGTCTTATACAAGCCTATAGACATCATTCATTGCATATATATGAAAAGTAGTATGTAATTAAAACTTTTCACAAAAATAGTTCAAATCGCTTTTCACAAAAATATAAGAAAACTATGTCTCAATGTAGCCATGTTTGACTCATATAAATCTTTGGGTCACAACCCACACATTATTTCAAGGTAAAACCAAAGTCTATTACAATGTCTTATAAAAAGGAAACTAAACATAACTATGTCCTCGAATCACATGAGGAAATACAAAATCGACTTGAGTGAATAATACCAAGCTTGGTTCTAAGAGACTCCTCACTTGCCACCTACACTTGTAGAAATAGAACGACATATGGAATTATCATATAATATATATGACATACTCAAGTCACAGGGCATCCACATGAGCATTTATACCCCTTACCAAAGGTTATCCTAAGACTTACATAAGTAAGACAAGAAGAGACCGACCATACACCCTCTTCAAGCAGACCTAAATAATTCTTAAGACTACTTAAAGTAACAATATATTTTAGATCACCATAATGCATAGTTCTATATTCATTAAGTAACCCCTTTTCGATCATTTAGATTCTTCACATAAGCAATATATGAACCTTTCATTTCAACATATTTCATTAAATAAACAATTTTCATTCAAAGCAATTTAATCAACAACTAAGTAAAAAAAGGACTTCACATTTTGGTCTTGGAAAAGACCTAGGGAACTCACCTAGCATCTTAAAATCGTACTAGTGAAATGTATGAATGGTGTCCCATTCCACTACACACAATTTTTAGAACTTATCCAATAACTAGAATCTACATCCCAAATGATAAGAATATGAACTAACCGACATTGACAATACTAGTTAGGTATGGAATCCAAAGTCTACCCTACTCTGATAGAGGGTGTTCTACTTGCTAAGAGTAGAAATAGGATTCAACCAATGTAGGATCATGGATATATGATATCAAGGGCTTTTTGTACTCTAGTATCATTCTAAAGTGGAGCTACTACCACAAGCATACCCATCAGTGCTTTGCCTTGTTTCTCATAGAGTAAGTTCATTCACATAATAGTATTGGAGAAGGTGCCATTTATTAGTCCTACCAACTCATAATAATCTTTTAAGGATAGCTCATTCTTTAACCTTATTTTCATATTGAAGGTTCTACATATAAGTCTTTAATAGAAGGGCACTAAATTTTGGTCTATCGATCCTAGACTTTCATTCTTCATTCATTCATATATGTACATGTCAAGGGTGCCTAAGCCTATCAAGTCAAGAAATAACCTTTAAATAACTTTCATATATCAATAAAAGGGACAAATAGTTCACCAATAAAGACACAACATCATCATATCACGTATTCAATAAAATTCAAGTACCAGGTAGGGACAACTAAGTCTACCTACGAAGATACCCTATCAACATATAGAGACCCAATATAGTCTATCATTTTCACATATAACCATCTAGAGGAATTCATACATTAATCTCACACATACACATGTGCCATATAATCCTGCACATAGTACATCTATATAAGTTATGACATAATAATAGAACAATTCACAATAAAATGCCGACAAGGCCATGTTCATATCAAGTATGACAATTAAGCACCGCCACCATAAGTCGACCATACACGTAACACTCCGAAAGTTCAAGACCTAATCTAGAGCTTCACATGACTGTCTAAGACTTAAAAAACTATTATAAGACCTAAACTAATGTTTGTCAATTATTTAGAAAGTTTTAGAGTCAAGATGTCAAGGAACTTCCATGACGTCTGGAGGTTTGTGAAAGAGGTGCTAGTGTGCCTTAGCCTATTTTACGGGGTTTTAGAAGTCGGAAATTGATGAAATTTGTTATGAAGTTGTCAAACATGTATTAGAATATGTTTGAAGTCGAAACGTCTGGGTACGACTCCCCAAGGACCAACCTAAGGGTCCTTGTAAAGGACCCTTCCATTTTATCTAGAAAGCTATCAAAGACAGTGGCTACCAACGGTTGTCATCGATGGGGTGTAGGATGACTTAAAGATGATAATGCTTATTCCTATGTGCTTCTAGTATGATATTGTAAGACCCCAAAATAAGTTAAGGTTTCTAGAGCTTAACATGTTTTTCCAAAGGGTATAATGTCCTAAAATGGTTTATAATATGTTATTGAGGCAGTGTATAAAGTTTGAGGTGATGCAAGTCAAACATCAAGGGACGATCAGGACGTTCGACGACTAGTCGCCAAAGGGTCCTTAGATGATTTTATGAGTTTTTGAGTGTTTTATGATATTATGAGGTCCTTAAATAAGTAATAATAAATTTTATAGTCAGTATATACAGTTTCATGAAGTTTGGATGTTAAACGTCCAAGAACGTCTAAGACATTCGAAAGTTAGCCCTTGAGACGTTCATGTGTGTCTTGAGTGTGCCTTGCATATTTGGATGTGTTTTACGTGTGTATTTTGGGTGAAACTTGCATTGAAGGTACTTGAGTTTTTAATGTTTATATTTACGTTGAAAACACCCGGGTACGACTTCCCAAGCCCGCAAAAGGGCCCACAATAAGGACCTAAAGGCTGTCGAGACACTGCCTTGACAGTGTCAATTGACTGAACAAAATGACACCCCATTTGTTGACAAACGGACTATTGGTTGTAAAGTCAATCGTCAGTTAACCTGGATAAGTATCAGCCAAATAACATTCCAAGACCCCATCGACTGAAGCCACAGACAATCCGTCGATGGACCTACTGGCCGTCGATGGTGGCCTACAACTGCTGCCTTGCGACTGTTTCATTAAAGGGGTGAATGGGAAATTCACCCACATCCTAAACTGAACCTACTAGATTTTTTTAGATATTTTTGGGTGTATATAAGTTATTAAAAGCGTGATCAACCCATTCCCAAACCAATTCACACAAAATAGACTTTCCCTCCAAAACCAATTCTCCCTAGAAACCTCCATTGATGGTGAAGCTCAAGAATAGCTTGGAGCTTTGATTCCTATGGTTTCCTCATCACGTTTTTGGGGTTTTCATCTAGATAAAGGTATGGTAATCCTTCATCTCTAAGTAACCTTTCACTTGGAGAGTTAATCTCAATGTTTACAAAGAGAAAATATAATCTAATCTCTTTTTCTTCAATCTAGCCATGGATTCTTTCTAAAAACGTTTTTTAATTTATTAATAATGATAAATTTATGATAATGTATTGTATTTAACGTGAAATTTAATCAAATTTCATTTCGAACCCGTGTCCCTTCCCAAACTCAATTTAGACCTTGCATGGGCATTATGGCCGTGGCTTGCTATTGGTTGATTTGTGATTCTATTACGTTGAATTTCTTATATCTACTATTATTTAAGTATTTTTATGTTGAATTGTTGATTAATTATCCAATTGGATCAATGTATGAAGATTTGAACATGCTTAGCCCATGCCTCTATGTGTTCACTGTAACCTTGCCTCTATTAAGCATGAATGTGGGATTCAATTGTGTAGGGATAATTATATCTACTGTCTTACTTGGATGTTATAAATGAATTATAGATAGCTGACTCATGTGATTCAAGGTTTGATTAGCCTATGTCAATCTATTTTCCATGGATTCTTAAAAGTAGCATGTTCACTGTAATATCGAGTTTATGGCAATTGTAGTAGTGTTTCATTTAGGTTATTATTTCTCTAACTATTGCCTTATATCGATATTATTAATGAATTGTGGGTATGAATCCTTGAAGATAAAAGTAAATTATTGTTGGCATGAATTGGTCTAGGTTCTATTAGCCTATAAATTGATGTTGTAAGGTACATTATGTGATCTTAATTCTAGGGTAGATAAAGCATGAGTTAGACTTGTTTATTATGTATTCAGCTTCTGCCATAGATTGATAGTATTGTTGAAAAATGATTGATGATCCATGCAAGTGATATTGGTTAATGGTCTATGTCGTTCAACTTTCTAGTATGTTGGTGATGTGTTGTAATAGTTTTTAGCTTTGTCTTGTAGTAGCATATGCATGACTTCGTATATTATTATTGTACTTTATCTACTAACCTATACTTGATTTATTTATTAAAGAGTAGTAATGTTCAATGATGACCAAAGGCTAAAGGATTGGTAAGAATTGCTCTACTCGTCTATTTCTCTACTTTTCTATATTATTGTAGTTGATGAAGCCTTGTATGGCATTGTGTGGTATGGTCCACTTATGGTGGCGGTGTTTACTTCATTTTCATTATATGTGTATTGACTATGGCCTTGAAGGAAATTTGATGAATATATGAGTGTGTGCTTATGATGATTATACTATGTGAAGCTTATGCCTACTTTCCTATTCTAGTTGTGATCTAGGTTGTATGGCTATCGTATAAGCATGTGCACATCTATGTTAGGGTAAAGTGTAAGTGATGCCATTGATGAGTTAAAACTATTAATAATGCCTTACCTATGTACCCCTATGTGAATGCATGAATATCAAAAGTTAGGAGTCTTAAATGTTATATGAAGTTGACTTGTCTCCTATGCTATTGTGTGTTGTGGTGTCTATGTTGAAAGTGTATTGTGGTAATAAGTGGGTGGATGCCTCAATGTATTATTGATAGCCATTATGTGATAATGTTGACCAATTCACACACACCCTCACTCGACATGCATGCTTACAAGTATTATATGGCATGGTGTCTAAATGAAAGGTAGTCCTCATATTAACTAGTGTCTACTATTATGCATGCTAAGCTTATGTCTATGAAAGTATGATATGTGTTTCCTTAACTAGGATAACTTGATAGGTGTACTAGTATGAGAAAGGGTATGGGACCTAGCCTATGCATTGCACATGTGTGCCTTGATAGGATAGTTCCTAGGTTTGGTTTCTATGTGCATGAATATTAATATATGGTCATGTGTGGTCTTAATGTGTTTTTGTGAAAGGAGTGCTCACATATATGTATACACACACACATGAATGATGATCTAGTCAATAGAGGAGTATTTAAAGGTGTGCTAAAGTGTATCCTTAACTAGATTGTGCTAATACATATGCTATGTCCATGTGAATGGATTTATCACATGATTTAGGTTGATGAACTCTTATCTATGACCTATGAGCTAAGAATATGAGGGTATGACTCTCCTAAGCCTAATTTTATATAGTAATGTTAATAAAGGCTTTTCAATAAAGGGATCTTGGCTTAGCACCGAGTGAACTTGTAGATGAGGGGGTGACACCTTCCTATGGAGGGAAGGCTAAAGGGTCCAATAACGGTCCTCACGGGGTGGATAGCCTCATGACAAAAAAAGGGTGTATAGTTATGTTTCAATGATGGTCCCCAAGTTCCATAAATTATGCTTGATACATAGGATCTAGCAATGTGATAGACTAAGATGCTAGCATGTGTTAATGTTCTACGTTGGCTAGGTAAGAACACCTTCCATTGGTGTAAGGCTCTAAACACCAAATTTCATGTTTAGCACCCATGGTATTAGTGTTGATTAAGGCTTGGCTTCCCTAAAGTAAACTGGACACTGGAAATAAAGTAAGGACCATAATTAGGATAACCTAAGAGTATATACTTAGTATAGGTGGAAGTAATTAACCCACCTAGACATTGCACAAGTAGATATCTAAGGGAGTCCTAGGAAGGTGTTCTAATGCATGTGACTATGTATACGTTCCTTATGAATGACATTATAGTATTGGACTACTTGTGTGATGAAATGCACGGTATGAGCCTATATGAAGTGGTCTTGATGGACATGCTTAATGTTAGTCTTAATGACTATATGATGAAGGTTGTTGACTTTAATGAAGTTGTCTTCACTTACTATGTTGATGTATGAATTAAATGTTAAGGTTTGTGGTCTCATGATGGGTTTACTAAGTATGTGTGAGGTTATGGGGATTCACATGTACATGGCACTAGTAGACTAAGATTGGGGTCATGAACAAGGTCTTATAACGATTTATGTGAGGTAAAATAATTATATGTGCATAATGAGTAAGAGTTCACTGTGATGCTTTATGGTATTAACTTGAATATGTGTTGCGGTGTGCTATATTCTATAATGGTATTTGTTGGCTTTTTGTAGGCCGTATGTATGATTTTCTTGTAGCCTTAAGGTGATGCATTGCACCAAGTATCACTAGCAGGATACTTGGGAAAAATAGAAATTAAAAGAAGGGGAGTTCACTGTAAAGCAAAATTGTACACTGTAAAGTGAACCTAAAAGTGGCTTAAATTCTATATGTGATTTTCTATGATGTTTGGCCTTTGAATGTGTGTATATGCCGTATGTGAATGATTCAGGAGCTTGATATGTGATTCCCAAGCTCATAGTGTAGGTTATGGATACTTAAGGGATGTCTATATGATTGAGGAGCTTTATATGTGATTCCCAAGCTCAAGGAAAGGAATCCTTAAGTTCAAGGATGTCCTAATGCTTAGTTTACTGTAAAGTTCCTTAGTATTATACTTATGTATTATGTTTTAAGGGTCGTATCCTTAAAGTACTCTTATGATGTTTAGTCTAGCATGGAAAAGAGACTTAAGGTCTAAATATGTATTATGACTTATGTTTTACATATATATGAAGTGATGTTTCTAGCATATGATGTGCTATGAAAAGTTTTAAATTTTTTGCTAAACCTACAATGACAATGAGATGAATGATAATTGTGGGCTTGTATAAGACCTCCGAGAGGTCAAGTACGCCATGTTACTTCTATGTGGTGCTTCCCCAATGTGACAGATATGTTATATGTGATAAAGTGAAGTCTTAGTGTGTCTTGTGTGGTGACTTGTCTCCCTGACATGATGGATTTATGAATGTGAATAAGAAATGTCTTGGCATAGGATGCTAAAGCCTCTTAGTCTTGTATGTATGAATGGTATGAGACCTTGAATGTTTCTTAAAGGGTCCTGTATGTGAAACCTTACCTAGTGGTAAGGTTATGCACCTTGAAGTCGAAAGCCGAAATGGTATCCTTCTTGTAATGAATGGTGGACTTAAAGTTACTTGGATTAAATATCATCATATCATACTTAAGAAAGTCATTAAGTTATCTTCGTTGCCATTGTAAGGCAGCCTTAGGGGACCTCTTTTGTAGGATAAATGTGATTGAGGTATGAACTAGATGTGGAACCCCTTCGTATGATCCATAAATGTAAATTATTTCATGAAAACAAAGGCTAGCACCGAGTGAGTATGGTAAGGGAAGTAGCTCTAGATAAGAATGAGGCTAGAGTACAAACTACACCCTTCATATTCCTTAACCATGTGCGTACATGGGATGTGTCAAAGTTCTACCATTGGCAAGTAGAACACCCTCCATCGGAGTAGGTTACAACTCCGGATTCCATGTTTTTTACCACGGCCTATGTTAGTTATTGCCTATTCTCATCTTATGGGATACCTACTAGTATTTGAGAAGTCTATGAAGTTTAGGTGGTGGTATGGGACGCTACCTAGACATTACACCCTTAGGCTTTGACGATATTAGTGAGAGTCCCTAGGTCATATCCAAGACCATTACTTGAATGTCCTCTATGTGATGAATGTCTCTTAATGAACCAATGAAATAATTACTTATGTTAGAAAGCATGTAAATGAGTGAGTACCTAATCTAGAGCGAATTTAAGGATTTCCTAGTTAAAGTGTGAAGGGGGCATAAGGGATGATCTGTTCATCTCTTATCTAGGGAAGTCTTGAGAATGACTCTAGTTACGGAAAATGGTTGATACTTTAGGCATGATCTAAACTTAGGAAGTCTTAAGAATTATTTAGGTAACCTTGAAGACGGTGTATGGGCGTTCTCTTCTAGGAGTACTTAAGTAAATCTTTCGATAGACTTGGTAAAGAGAATTTTATATTATACATGTTATGTGTTTTGGTGTATTGTAAATGTAGGTGTCTCATTATAAATACTCTTGAGGATCATTTAGGCATGCTTAGAGAGGGTGTATGGGCGGTTTCTCTTTGTCTTACTTAAGTGAGTGTTAGTATAGCTTTTAGTGACAATATTACATGTGAGGAAGTATGCTATATGAGTTAGAATCAGTCAATGTAACAGTGAATTAGTTCACTATAAGGTTCCTTGAAAATGTGATAAATTGATTAAGTGATATCTTATGTATTTATAAGGTGTAAAATGTTGTTCTTATGAATATATTATGGAAATTAAGTCAAAAGATTCATGTATCCAAAAACAAAAAATGTTTTCATGATTTTTATGCATTATGTCATACTTAGTACATGTGTTTGTACTAATTTCATATATATTTCTTTCTCTATAGTTGTTGGTAGGTGAAGAGCATTGGGAAGCAAGGCTTGGAGTATAGCATCATTTCAGGTGAAGTTGAAGTATGTCTTCTCTTGATTCGAGGGCATAGTTATCCTAGTTTTCTTTTATATTCAAGTATTGTAATAGAATAAGTATTTCCATATTTTGATGTATGGGCCATGTCCCAAGTATTCTCGTTTCTAAGCTTTGATGAGATTGAGACTTAATATTTCCTATGATTTTCTAATGAAAGATGTTAATAAAGATATTCTAATGTTTTGTAAAAAGTTTTAATTCCGCACTACTTTTCGTTATGTATATGCGATGAACTATACGAAAGGGCTAATACAAGACCTCCGAGAGGTCAAGTACGCCGTGCCATGAACTAAGGATACCCAAACTTCTAGGGTGTACATACGGGTCGTGAAAGTTATAATTGACTTAGAGATTGTGGGACATTTTATTGTGTCATTTTATTACACCTATTGTAGTGTAGAATTGGATGGGTGATGGTAAAACCTTGGATGATGGTTTCTGAAGGAGATTGGGTATGTCTTTGTAATCTCAAATCTTTACTTCAATTATAATGGCTTGCACTTGGTGATGAAGTTCAATTGAAGTGTATCTTGTGAGTTGGTTAAGTAGGGTTTGTATGATGATGAAATTGAGTGTCTATGGTTTGCAACACTTTAATAAGACCTAAAATAATGAATATAAGTCATTTATATGGTGTTGGAGTTAAAAGGTCAGGGAACAATAACAACGTCCGGTGAACTTGTAACTTGGACTAGTGTGGTGACTTGATGATTTTAAAGAGGGGCATATAAATAATAGTGAGATAATGTGGATTGATATAGTTGCCTAAGAGGGGGTATAAGTAAGCAAGGCAAAGTTAGGAGTACCAACCTTTAAGGGCAACCCAAATCCAAGAGGCCAAGGTTGCACAAGAAATGAGGCTACTGCCTCACTCTTCATGAGCATGACCATGGCCAAGGTGGGGAGCTCGTGAAAATAACTTAGACATGAAGGGGAAGAGGTATTTTGACCTAGCTACTGTCCAAGACACCAGGTGCCTCTTCACGACTCGTGGTTCACTTGACGGAATAGGGCAGATTGCCGTGAAAATGCCTTGGCCAATTGAGGGGAGTTTGGGGAGGTACTGCCTAATAGCACCAGAAGCCACGTAACGGGCCGTGGTGCATCTTTACGGAGAGGGTCAAGGTGTATCGTGAATTTTCCTTAGAAGGAAAAAGTGGAGCTGGCTGTTTGAGGGAGATATTGCCTCACCACTCCTCGACCACCACCACGGTCAATCATGCACTTCACGGAATGTGAAGTGGGGCGTGAAGATGGACGGGGGTTCACAGTGAAGACTATTGGACTTCACTTTTGGAAGTCCAACTTAATGAGGGGTATTTTGGGGGTGGACTATATATTTGCTTTAGGTCAATTTTCATTCATTTCCCCACTCTAAAACACAAACCCAAGTTGAAACCCAAATTGCTCCGACTTCTCTCTACTTTCTCTCTCTCTCCGTTCATCCTTCATTGGAGAACAAGAAGCTTGAGGAAGAAGAAAAAGTCTCCAAGGTTTTAATGAAATTATCGTAAACAAAGCTTCATTAAGCCCTAGGTTCTTCACTCTTGTGATTCCTTTTCTCAAGAGGTCCTCTCAAAGTTGATTTTTCAAATTACCCAATTCTTAGGGGTTTTCTCTACAAATGGGTTTTCTTCTAAAGTCGAAATTGATGATTAATTATGTTGAATTATGATTGCTATGACTAATCAAGTGTAGATTGTTGAGTAGTTGATTTTAAATGTGTGAATTTTGTATAGATAATGTCTTCTTCCTAATTTTGCCAATTCTTGGTTCTTACTTGTACATTTGTGAAAGTAGGGGAATGTGTGGGTTGTCTTTATGATCTTAATTCGTTTATGGACTGCCTAGTAGCTGTTATTGTTGGATTTGATATTGATTCTTGAAGAATTTATGAATGAACCCTATTCCTCTTAACACTAGATCATAAACTCTTGATTGAATTGATTAGGATGGTTATGATTGACTTAGACTTTATGTTATATACCATTGTGTGATGATATTACACCTATTGTTGGGCAAAATTGATTGGTTTATGGTAACACCATGGATTATGGCTATTGAAGGAGATTTGGAAAGTCATTGTGATATCAAACCTTCACTTCAATTATGATGGTTGTAAATGGTGATGAAGTTCAATTGAAGTGTCTTTTGTGATTTGATTAAGTAGTTTTGGTATGATGATCAAATTGAGATGCCTCAATTATATGATTATTAGATTATTTTTAAGATGAAATGCTATAAGCACTACACCATTTTAGGCCTACGGCCACACTAAATCTTGACAACACTTGTAAAGTGTTGCCTAAAATATTTAAAAGCGTAGCCAATGTTTTTTACTTTTGGCAACGATTATATTGGCAACACTTCTAAAGCGTACTCTTTAATACTATAGGCTACACTTTATAAGTCTTGTTATAGTATGAAATAAATGGAAACAATTATTTATATATATGACAACACTTTTAAAGGGTCCTATTTTTTTTATTGTAATAACAACATATTACAAGCGTGGCCTTAAAATTTTCACTATAATATTATATTCCCTCCAATATCTTCAAACTCTCCCTCCGATGTTTATTGGCCAAAACAATAATAATTAATAAAAGATTTTCTTTTCTCTCTCTCCAACTTTACTCTTTCTCTGGCTAGATTGACTCTTTCTCTAAAACTATCGATGAACTGGAGAGGAAGAGGTAAAGGTGAAGAAGTGTATAACGAATCGAAGATCGACAAACTGAGCTAAAGGTGAAGAACTTAAAACTGAGATTTCTTTGATACTGAAGATCGACAAAGATGAAGCTGAAAAACTGAATAAAGACAAACTGAGCTGAAGATGTAGAGCTAAAGCTAAAGAAATGAAGAGCGGAAGCTGAACAACTGAAGAGTTGAGCTGAAGATTTCTCCAATATCGATTAACTCAAGCGTAAGTACCGATTTCTTTAATTTGGAGTTGTTGTATCTTAGATTTTGTACTTCTTTAAATCTAAAGTTTAGTTGCAAGTCGATAACAAATTTGCTTTAGTCTTTAGAAGTTACTATTCCAGATCTATAGTCGTTGCATGCTACTTTAGCTTTGACAAATTATTATGTTACTCAATGACTATTCATTTTATTCACTTCTAAACTCATAAAATAAATATTAATTATCTTTACAAATTAAATTGAGTTGATTATAGTATTTCACTTATTGTACTATCAATATGAAGTTTGTTTTAAGTTTATCAATGTCTTTTGAAGAGGCAACATGAAGATTTAATGAGATCATTACTGATTAAAGTATAAATAATGAGGAAATTGATCTTGTCACAAGTCTCCTAGTGAACTCTTTTGCGAGTTTGACATTATAATGCCTAAGAGAAACTAAAAGATGATACTTATGTCTTTGGTGTATTATTTCTCAAAATGATGCTTTTTTGAAGTGCCTTATTACTGTTTTGTTGTTTTCGTAAAGCACGATAATTTGTTCCTACCACTAAAAACGTTAAAAATATGACTTAAATTTTCTGTATAATCACCCGTTCAAGCAATATTGTGAAGGCACTTAAGGTTAAAATAGCTCTTGGACAAAAAAATTTTAATGTCTAAATGTTCTAGCTAGCACAGATTTTCTTTTTGGGGACAAAATCTATTCTTTCATGACATTACATGGAAAATAAGCATTTAAAAATTAAATATGGACCATGACTTTAATAATTTGGGAATTATATTTTGTTATTGTGATGTCTGAAGTATTTAAATATTTATAGCAAAAGTTATATGAAAAAATGTTTATTCTGTTTGGCACAAGTTAATTACCTATATAGATGTTTTTCTTTCATGAATAATGCATAGTGTCTGATTTAGTTCCTTTAAATATTGTATATCATGTTAAATGGTCACATTAATGGAAATATGAATTATCTATTGTTTTAGCTTGAGGAGTATTATTGGAACTGAAAAAATGTCTTTGATAGACCGTTAAATGAAGTCAATTTTTTTTATCTCTATAAAAAAATTCTCTTTTCGGATTATTTGATCTCTAGAAACATTGAAATTTCAGATTGATGCTGGCCTCTTTGGGATATATAGCCTTGTAAGTCTGATGCTTCATGAATGAAGCAGAATATGACTTAGAGTGTCCAAGCTATCATTGACCTAAACAAGACATTCTTAGTTCTTCTGACCATACTTTGTGAGTATGTTATGTTGCCACATGATTATTAACGCTCATTGTAGAGGCCATGGAATATCATTTCAATCTTTTATTTATCCAAAACTAACGTTTATCTTGAGTCTTCAATGAGTAGAAAACTATGTAGTTTAATGCCTTTACTTAACTGGCAGAATACGTTTAGGTGTCACGACCAGAATCTAGACCCCAAACGAGACCGGCGTCGTTGACCTCTCAGAGGTCGCAGACAAGCCTACTTACGTTATTCTTAATTCACTTAGATTAATTTTAGCGGAAAATTTGAAACTTTTTGTTCCTTAAAATACTTGTTAAACATTCTTATCATTTCATAATTGTTCACCATCAACCATCTAACATTAGGAAATAAGCAACTGCAAGAAATAGTCCAATAAGTATTAAGTGTATAATTGCCAAAATGGCACCAATACAAAGTCTGAATAAAAACAGGATAGAAACGCTAGTGGAACATGCTCCACTAGCTCAACTCTAAAACTAAGCTAGAATATAAAACAGTAGCATCCTCGAAAGTATGAGGACCTACCAACTCCGGATGAATGCTGGACGTCCGGATAACTGCAACAATGATCCTGTAGCTTTATCGTCCACCTGTGCCTACACCTAAAACAGTATAGTTATATAGGGTTAGTACACACTTGTACTAAGTATGGTATATGCAAGAACACACCAAGGACATGCATGAGAAAGAATAGCTCTTTCCTAACAACATGATTATGGAAAGTGAAGTCAGTGGACTTGCCAAATTTGGATTAGGAAAGTTAGTAAACTTTCCAAATTTGGATTAGGAAAGTCAGTGAGCTTTCCAAATTTGGATTAGGAAAGTCATGCCATGAGAGTAACATGCATCATCATAAATATCATATTGCACACAGCACATAACATTTTACATATATCACATATCATAGCACATAACATATAACACATAGCTTCTTTCATATCATTCATTCATATGCCATGAGACCTTGGAATCATAGACTTGACATTAAGACTTTCCAAAATGAGGGCTAAACATATGGGACCTCAACTAGGGAGTCTTCATTAGCAAACACAGAGTCTGCTTCATTCATTCATACGTACTTCATTTCATTTCATTCATATGCCAGTGTGAACACCAGCTATACCTAGGGTGTAGTTTAAGACTTTCATCGGGTTTGCTGTGCAATGATCAAGAATAACCTAATGTCATTACCTGAGTCTATATCACCTCTTGATTATCCTATCCTAACACCTTTGGTATCATTCACTTCATTATGTGCTTCATTTGAGGCTGGCCTCATTCATTCATTGGGAACTTTAACTTTATTCGACATAGATCATGTGAGCATCATGAAATCCAGTGTCTCCCCTACACCGAAAAGAGGTCGAATCACCGTCCTAGGTGACCCAAAAACATGCTAGCGTACATGGGAATTTAACCCCGCCAGATCCCTATATTGGCAGTATAGGTTCGAAGACTAGGAGATATAAGTAGACCCATACCCGGCAAGCCGGACAGTCTCATCTCATGAGAGTTACGTGAACCTCCGCCCTTCCCTAAAGAAGGCATCACCGCTCATAGCTATTCTATCGGAGCTCAGTATAAAGTTCCATTTCATTCATCTCATACGTCGTGGAAGCTGGCTTCTAGTATGAGGACATCATAGCTCATTAGATGATTTCTCATCTCATCAATTGTATTAAGTGTTTTAATCTTAATACTTTCGTTAGAGTGTTTATAGAGACTGGTCTTTTCATTATCTTACACTCTCATAGGTGAGTACGTTTTGGTAACATTTACTTAGGCTCATTTGAGATTGCTCTCATCATTAGCATTAGCCTCATATCATGTTGTAACCACGTTCATTATCATTAGTGTTGACACCCAATTTTGACCCTCCCGATAAGAATTGGATAGCGAGCTTCTTAATTTAAATAATTTGAAGCAATTGATTTTATTAAGTAGAAAAGATTTTCAAGTTATTCTAAATTAATCATATCGTTTTTGTTAATTTTTAGGTAGTTTATGATTTACTTAATTATGTATATAACTAGTATATTTTATGATTATTCGAAAATCATCTCAAAAGAATTTTATATTGGGTTTAATACTTGAGTAAATTAGTTTACACTTTTGAATTAATTATTTTATAAATTATGCCGATTATTTTATTTTGATTAAAATTAAGAAGCTTGCTAGTTAATTGTATATATTCGTCTTATGAGGAATTTTTTTTTTTACCAACTCAAATTGATTGAAGTGTTGGGCCCTCTTCTTGGTTTTTCCGCAACCCTTTTTCTCCAATTCAAGTAGCCCAACTCCTCAACATTTCAGCCCATCAATTTTTAAAACAGACCCAACTACTCCTCCCATCCCTTATACCTTTCCCAGGCCCAACCAACAATTATAACCAGCAGTCCAACTTATCAAATTGCAGAGAGCCCAACGAAAAAATTATTATACGCATGCTAACCCGACCCCAGACCCGTTTTTCTCTTCTCCTTCGATGAAGTAGCGTGAAGCTCCAACGTCTCCAGGGAATCCCAGAGATGCGCGTGTAGACCAACCTCATCTCTACTTTTACAATGCTTATCCTCTCCTTTCACGAACGAACTCAATCGCGCGTGATACGTTTCCTTCTCCCTTGTTCTGTCGTTTCCAGCCTTTAGGCTGCGTACTTGTACGAACATCAGTAGCTCAGAAGCACGCGTTTTCGTCCTTTGGGGGCTCAAGATTTAGCCACGTCACTCGCCCAGGACGAATAGCCGATCTCAGCCCTCCACCTCGCCTCAGGTTTGCTCGAAATCACTTAGGAATCGAGGGAATATTCGTTTTTGGGATAAGGTTTAGGTTTTCGAATCTGAAATGGGCCTGGGGAGAGTACGAATTTTATCCATCCTTTCCCCAAAATCGGAGCCCTAATTCGTGGCTATATAAGGTCTCTTTCTGTTCTTGAGTAGGGGGATTTTTTTTTTGGGAATTAAGGCAGAGAACAGGTTTTTTTTTGGAGAGATTGAAATTTTTTTTGGGAGTTTTATCCTTTTGAAACATCTTCGAGTAAGAACAGAGGATTTTGGAGAGAAAGGAATTTTAGAGTTATAATTTCAGTTTAGGAATTATCTTTAGAGCGATAGTAACACAATAAGAATATCCTTAGAAATACATACCAAACACGTTTGACCCGAGGAAATGGAGGAAATAGCTATTTGGTTTGAGTGTCATTCTTTTTGGTCTATTATCACTTCAGAGATTCCTATCGAGCTCGACATTCTGCTCGGATTTCTTAGTTTTGGGGTCGAGTTAGAGTTTTCTTGGTGGAATCTGCTCATTTCGTCTCAGTTCGTTGCATCGGAAAAGGTATTACTCATCCCTTTTTGTTCTATTAGTTTACATTTACATTTTTGTGTGATGTGTTGATGTTGGGAAAAGCTTTTATCACTTGGCTGCTTTAGTCACTGCTATTCACTTGACGGTTCGATATACATGTTTCTTTTTAGTTGTTTTGCTGATTTAACTTCCTCAGCATGCTTAGTTTGGATTTTCTTTGCATCAGAATGCACCTTGATAGTATATCTCTATGTTGCTAAGCCTCTTCGTAATGTCAAGTTCTGTTTTAAAATAATAACAATAATAGTGGTAGTTATGTCATTTGATTGTCTGATATTTTAACAAAAACAGTAGCATAATTTTAAGCCCATAGCCACTTGCATATTTGAGTTATCCAAAGTCCATATTCCCAGTAGCTCGTTTTGGCTAAAATATTAATTGTTCAGTATTGTCGATCAACAAATATGTATGCCTGTTATCCTATGTGATTATTATCCCCTCTTTCCTCGCTTATTTTTATTATTTGATGTCACCTTCATTTAGCCTTACCATGTCATATAAAACTAGACTAAGTCCATGTGAAGAAAACTCTAATGAAAGGTGCATTTCTTTGTCATTTTTTGTATAACATTGGTGTAGCAAATTACTTTTATGTACTTTGCGTTATTTCACTCTTATATGCATTAGTTATATCACGAATTTGTAAAGTATGTCCCATTTCTAATTTCCATCTTGCTTTATTCTTTCCCATGTACGAACTACTCCTCCGAGTCTTTGAAGTTTTCCTCTTCCCGCACCTCGTTGGATTCTATATTCGAGTAAATATGAATATATTGCATCCCTTCCCATGTTTGTTTCCTTTAAACAATTGGATGATAATTTCTTGTTTCTCATTAAGTTTACTACCTCTCTGCTTGGTCTCTTGTCACTGTTGAGGGCTTTGTATTAATATAAAAAATTTATAGCTACTTTGCTTGTCTCTTAAGATTTAACTGTATGTTGAATTTGTTGGAAATAATAGCTTAAATGACCATTCTTTGCCCTTAACATGCCTTAGAGCAGAGTTTAGTCAGTCTCATTTATTTATTTATTTATTTGTTTTGAGTAATCTTTTAGAGTTATCGACTGGTTTATTTCAAACTCTTAAAACTCATGTTTTAGGACTACGGCTTCTTTTCCAGTATTTGACTTAGGAATTTTTATAGCCATCAGGTAGTTTCAATACTGTGCGCATGATTTATCATAATCATTTATTAATACTTAAAAGGTCACAGTGGTAGCACCTTTATGTTCAATGATCCATTTGTATACGACTCACCTGTATATTTAATACCTGTCGAAATGTATGTGATATCCTCTGTCCATTCGATCATCCTTGTCAACATCATTTAAATGGCTCTGCATATTTAACTATCTCGATATTAGTTTTTTTTATTTTCTTTCTTACTTCTATTTTTATGTACTAGATTGAAACACAGTCGTATTAGCCACATGGTTTTTCTTTGACCGAAAATATCTTATATGCTTTTCTTATTTGTCATCGCCATAGATGTAGTTGCTTTCATTAAAAGAGTTCCTCTCATATATTGTAAATTTGCTTATTGGTTTTTTTTCTTTATTACCCTTCAACGTTTTCTAATTTCCTATCTTTTGTTGGCATGTAAAAATCTGCTCGAGTCCTCGTGGACTCTCGCCTTCCCTTTGCATGTCGAGAGAGTCATAGGGACTCCCATTCCCCTTCATCGAGTCGAGCTACGAAATCGGTGAACAGGTCCCCAAAATTGAAGAATATGGAATCAATTGAAGAGTTGAAGAAATTAGGTCATTAGGATCCAAAATTTGTTTTAAGTTTTGTATTTTGTTGTAATTGGGCCTAAGCCCATTTAGTTATTTTACTTAATATTCTTAGATTTTAGGACAGGTACAGATGAAGTGGGCCAAGGACCCAAAACAAAAATGGGTCAAAAAACCCAAAAGAAATAGGTCAAAAACCCAAAACAGGTGGGTCCAAAATCCGGTCAAGGCGGACAGAAAACCAGGAATTGGACCCAAATCTCTTTCCCTCTCTCTTTACTTGCTTTAATTACTTTATCTGTTTTATTTTGTCGCTAGTTTAAAAGTTAGGAAAATCCGAATCCCCGCAATCGCCGTGAATATTTTATCAACTTAAAATTAACTTCAAACTAATTTTTTATAAAAATAATTAAATTTACAAAAATCAATTTTTCTACTTATATTACTTTGTTTCAAGCAACTTCTTTATTAATAATTAAGTTAGATACTCTAGCCAAACTATGTTAGCTGTTGGATAACCGTAGGTTAGCGGAATGTTTTAGGTGCCTAACACCTTCCTAAAACATTAATAGGAATCCCCGAACCCTTTTAAAATGTTTTCATTAGATTTTTCTGTTTAAAGTCTTTTGAAAGCAAAAGTTTTCTTAATTTTCTCAAAATTAAGTGGCGACTCTAAAATAGTCAAAAACTTATATAAACTCCTTTTTTGATAAAACAGAAATGGCGACTCCGCTGGGGAGTTGGAGGATTCTAACCTTAAAACTAACATTATGTGGCTATTTGTGATAAATTGTTTAATTGTTTAGTTTATTTTTTGAATTGTTGCACTTTCATGGCATCTTTCCGCCAAACGGCAAATAGTATGCATTAGGAAAACGGAAGTTACGTGGCTTTCCACGGCTTCTTTCAGAAATACAAAAGAGTTTCATTTGGAAGTATCAAACGAATAGTTGGAATGCAGTCATCCGACGTCGTTTGATAGCTTCACCCCGTTGTTTGTCCGACTCGGGTAACCGTCAACTTGAAAACTATTCTAGTAAGCCTAAGTTAGAGCGAAACCAAAACCAAAAATTAAGGATTAGCCTAAGACGGCTTAATACCCAAGGCGTATTAAGTCCATTTAGTAGAAAAACGCCAAAAAACATGTCTAAGGTCTTCGACCTCACGACACATCATTTTATGTGACATTTGAATGATGTACGTGTTGAAAATCAATTTGGGGTGGGTAAACCTAACTAGCTTCTGTTTTGTAGATATAGATCATTTTCCAAAATTCGACATGATCATAGCGGCGCCACTCTAACTCAGAATGTGGCATGACAATATCGACGGTGATCATAAAAGGACCCTCAACAAATATGTGGGCGCTCTAACAGAATTGATCAACAGGAATGGTTGGCCTGAATTGGTTGAGGTCCTTACAGGCTATTGGGATAATCAACGAATGGTGTTTCAATTCGGAACCGCCGAAATTACCCCAACTTTGGAGGAAATTCGAGATTGCATAGATACGGTAGGCACTGGGATAGAAAGGAGAGCAAGAAAACAAGAAGACATTTTTATCCCTAACAAGCCATTTGTAGAAAATATTGCGGACTGGCTCAGATTGGGGAAAGACTTCACTTACTGGTGTCAAGATTCCCATATAGCGTTTAGAGATCTGTACATCCGATTTGGACATGCAAGCTTCTACGCCACCTACAACCGAGAGTTCAAGATCTCCTACAGAGAATGGAATGACATTCGTCCCCTAGCATTTGCCGTAGCATTGTTGGGAACGATGGTCTTTCCACATGGTCCAAGTCTGAGCATCAATACCCGAGTAATAACACTCGTGCACACTTTGTTCAAAGGGTATACGCACCAAGGAATAACAAAGTACTACCCTATAGCTCCGGTCATCTTGTCAGATATGTATCGAGCCTTAGGAAAATGCAAAGAAGGGCATCGATACTTCTAAGGATGCAACCTACTTCTTCAGTGGTGGATTCTCAGCCACTTGGCAAAGGGTGCTGGGACTCAATAACTACACACGCTCGACAACAAAAACACCCTCAAAGACTTGAATGACATGCTTTATTGGCAGAATATGGGTAATCGGAGAACAAGGGGAAGATGGGCTCAGATTTTCTCCGAATTGAGAGAAGAAGATCTCCAATGGATGCTGGACCGCTTCATCTCCAAAGAAGTCATTGTAGAGAGCCGCAGACAAATTGTATTCCCTCTGCCAGGAATTCGAGGAATTCGCCCTTACGCACCCTTTCGAGTCTTACGACAGTTTGGGAGGAGGTAAACTGTGCCTAAAGATGCGTACTATGGCGTCTATGTATATGATATCGGAGACGATAGGGTGCATCACACAACTGAATTGTTCAGAGAATGGAAAGGCGCCAAGTGGCTTGACAAAACTACCATCGCTCCAGATCGATTAAATGCTGGGTATGATGAGGGTTACAAAGAATGGCTAAAAAAAGACATACAATGTATCTCCTTCTCAGCCCCGCGCAGCTTTCGCAGCGTGACTAACAAGGAAGCCAAGGCAGTGGCTGAGCTACGAGAGATAAAGAAAGAGGCTCAAGAAGTATACGCTAAATTTGTCGAGAACTAGGATACTCTTGAGAGGACGACTCAAGAGGTAAAAAGATTGAGGCGTAGTTATGATGATTTCGACACTTGGATCGAAGAGAAGATTGAGAAGATGTGATATAAAAGCTTGGAAGACAAGGGACGCCTGGGTGAAGGATTCTTGCTGATGCTAAAATACATGTTTCAGCAATACAAGACTCAAGGAGACGGTGACGGAGCAGGACCATCAGGCACAGCATAGAGGATTTCGCCCCTGTGTTTTTTTTTTATATCTGTATGTATGTTGTTTTTAGACCCTGCATGGGCCTACCTTATCGCACTTTCAAATGGCCCCTGCGTGGTTTTTTTTTTATGTTTTGTCCTTTTTTTTCCCTTTGAGAACATTATTATTCGTTTGTGAATTTTATCTTGGGGGGAATTGATTATTTGGTTCAACTTTACGCGTACATCATTCAAATGCGCTAGGCCTACCCTTGGCACAAAAGGGTCCCATGTATGTTTTAGGACGTGATATATGTGTTATTTAACTGCTTATGTGTTGTGTTGCTATGAATGAGGATATCGAAAACCCACTCTTTTTCAGAAATTTCCAAAAGATACAAACAAGTCACTATTACAAAATGTCCGACCAAAATTTCCCGAGTCTTAAGTTTCTCACTCAAAAGACATCTCTCATACGACAAATCCTAAACATTACTCTGTTGTCTCAGGAAAAGCAAATCACTGTTATGGATAAGGGTAAGAATATCTAGATGAGGCTCACTGGAGAGTAGTTACAAAGAAAGATAGAATAAATCACACGAAAGATTCAAGAGGTCAGAGAGGAGGGGCTTACAGTCGAAGTTGCCACGTCAGTCTACAAAGCTGCGACTGCGACACTGGACGAAGAATTGATGTCAAAAGAAAAGAGGAAGAAAAGTATTGAGGAAGAAACAGTGGACCTAAGCCAAAAATTGGACATGCTTCGATTACAGATTCAAGAAAGAGAGGCAAGAGAAGCAGAGATAGATTCGGAAACCACGAGTCTGTTGGCCAAAAATGTGTCACTAGATGAAGAACTGAAAGCGGAAATGGCGTAATTCATCGCTATGAAAGAAAGGATGTCTGCATTAAGGAAGAAGAACAAGGCGTTCCACCATGACATGATAGACAAACTTCAGAACATCCGCGGAAAATACTCTATCCGTGAGAAAGGGGCCAATAGTGGTCCCGACAACGCTCACCCCGAATTGACTGAGGAGGACGACGGTGAGGAAATCGTCTACAAGCCTCCATTTCTGGGTCGTCTGGAAGGAAGAGAGTAACGCTGCAACAAGAAGAGAAATGACTAACGTGTCATCGTCATGTTATCTTTTAAGAATTCCAATGTTGTCTTCCAATCTCCTTGTAACCATAATGAAAGAATGAATGAAAATATTTTATCCCGAACTCGAACTATGTTGGGCCTTAATTCTCCTTGTGAGATACGTAGGCAGCCTCTCTCGGCCCGGCCCCTATCTTTTAAAAAATTTCATTCGTTCTTTTCATACTACAAGAGGATACAAAAATCAGATCAACGGACGTCAGAAAACAACTGCAAGAAGACCTTAGCTCAACACGATTTGGCCTTTCTGAGACAGTGTCAAACTAAAAGAGCAAGCAAATTCCTGCTTGTAAAAAATCTGTTTTCGTCCTTACTCGTGGGTTGAAGATGTTCCTCAAACATAGCAACTTGTGTGTTTACCTGCTCTATGTGTGATATTATGTGTTTTGTATTCTGAGTCCAAACTGACAAATCTGCCTTTGAGTTGTTTTCCTCCACAGGTATTTTAAACTGATCTGTGTCGATCAAAGCTGGCAGATCATCCCTACTTCACCAAATCGAAAGGTCATACAGATTCCTTCCCTAAACAAAATTCAGACAGAGGAAAGACAGTCATGGGAGACAACAATGAAGAAGTGAGTCTTACTGATGTTGTGGTGGCTCAACCCACCGTAGCAGAACATAACGAACTGATCATGCAGCTGATGCAACAGATCGCTGAAATGAGAGTTGAAATGCAACGAAGACAAGATATGCCTCCACCGGGATTTGGTCCTAATATTGCTGATGGAAGACCTCCGATCTACTTCCCTTCATCAAATATGGATCCAACTCAGAATCAGCCTTCTACACCTGTGCATAATCCGTCTGTGATAGATCTAACAACCCAAAACCCCCAATACGTTTCTGTATCTTACCAAACTCCATCGCCTCTTCCAAATAACCACCCTCAAATGCCACCCCATCCTCAGAATACTCAAACCGCCCCACCGCCACAGAATCAAAACCTAAATCAAAATCAAACTGCCTTCAATCCCCAAACACCTCATCACCATTTAAATCAGAACACCAATCCTCAGGCTTACCCACAGAACTACCAGATCGCCCAAAACGTTCCAAGTCCCTCCATAGCTCCACCCCTCCCAAAAAGAGCCACCTTCAAAGTTCCCGTTCCTACCGAGCACGAGGTGCACGGTTCTGAGTTGGATCACTATAAAGAACAGGAAAGAGAATGGAAGGCAAAGGAGGATGCGAAGATCGATATAAAACAGAAAATCAAAAGGGCTATGAAAGAGCTACAATGCATCCCAGATGTCGTTGGACTCAGTTACGAAGAGTTGTGCATCCACCCAGATTTGAACCTTGCCGAAGGGTTTAAAATTCCAAAGTTTGACACCTTCGGGGGAGTAGGAAACCCCATGGCTCATCTAAGAGCATATTTTGACCAGCTCGTGGGGGTTGGCAGGGATAAGGCCTTGTTGATGCGGCTTTTCAGCCGAAGTCTATGTGGGGAGGCCCTCGAGTGGTTTACGTCACACGAAACCAGGCAGTGGCCCAGTTGGAATGCGCTGGCCAAAGACTTCATTGACCGATTTGCATACAATGTTGAGATAGTTCCCGATCGGTATTCTCTAGAGAAGATGAAGCAGAAACCAACTGAAAGCTATAGGGAGTTTGCCTATAGATGGAGGAAGGAAGCAGCAAGAGTAAGGCCGCCCATGACAGAGAAAGAGATTGTGGAAGTGTTTGTGCGGGTGCAGGAGCCAGAATACTATGACAGAATCATGTTGCTAGTCGGAGCTAAATTCGCCGAGATAGTCAAAGTTGGTGAGACTATCGAAGATTGTTTGAAATCAGGGAAGATAGCCCGTGTATCCGCGTCACCTGGATCTTCAGGATTGATGAGGAAGAAAAGAGAGGAAGTTGCCGCTGTCTCGTATGGGGGAAGAAAAACCCCCAGAAACTTGTCACATTCCCAAGATCGTTCCAGGCCATCCCCAAAGTCTCACCAAGCCTACTACCCGCAATCCAATCATCCCAATAACCATAATACTATCTCCACCTATCCAAACGCTCAAGTTCCGTTGTATCAGAGTCCACCCCTTAATCTCCAAAATCTTTCCCCCATATACCCAAATTACCCTCAACCTTACCAGATTCCATCCCCTTATCAGAATATTCCTCCCAACTGTGCCAATATACAGTCGAGCTACCGAGCACCATCACCCGTTTATCAAGTCCAAGCTCCATTATATCAAAAAACCCTCCCGAATTACCAAGCTCCATCGCCAAATTATCAAACAAACCCTTATCCTAGAAGCCAAGTTCCTCGTCCGAATACCCGAAATTATCAGCAGGTGCCTCCCCCTCAGCAAAGTGGTTATGACCCTTCCCGACCCAGATTTGAAAAAAGGCCCCAAGGAATTTCACTGCACTTGCTGAAAGCCGGACCAAACTATTTGAGAGACTAGCCGCGGCTGGATACATCCACCCTGTGGGGCCCAAGCCCATGGATGTCAATTCAAAGTTTTACAAACCAGATCAAAGATGTACTTATCATTCTAATAGTGTTGGACATAACACAGAAGATTGTATCAACCTTAAGCACAAAATCCAGGATCTGATCGATCAGGAGGTAGTTTCTCTCCAACCGGCGGCGCCAAATGTCAATACAAACCCGTTGCCGAATCATGGAGGTGGCAATGTTAATATGATTGAAACAGATGAAGACGGGTGTGGAACAAAGATGATTGCTCCCATTGTGCATGAGGACTTGGAAAGGGCTGTCGCTTCTTTAAGCGTCAAAGAAAAGAGAGAGTTTGTCATTTTGACACCTACAAAGGTTGTTGTCTTGGTGCCGTCAGAAACTCTCGTCAGGCCTAAGTTTGTTATTGAAACCGCTGCTGCTCAAGGCATGACCAAGTCTGGAAGGTGTTACACTCCTGACGAGCTTGCTCTCGAAGGACAGAAGAAGGACCAGGCCAAGATGCCGATAAGCGAAGGAGAAGCGGAAGAATTCTGGAGAAGGATGCAACCAAAGGATTATTCCATCGTCAAACATTTAGAGAAGACCTCGGCTCAGATCTCCGTGTGGGCCTTGTTGATGAGTTCTCAATCACATAGGCGGGCCTTAATGAAAGCTCTCGATGACACATACGTACCCTCAGGTACAAGTAGTGATAACGTGGCTGCCATGATTCATCAAGTTATTCGAGGGCACCAAATCAGCTTTTGTGACGATGAGCTGCCTATCGAAGGGAGGTCACATAACAAGGCGCTACACATCACTGTGATATGTCGTGAGAAGGTCATAAATCGTGTCTTGGTAGATGACGGAACCGGATTAAATATTTGTCCATTGTCGACACTGAAGCAGTTACGTTTTGACTTGGGAAAGTTGGAGCAAAACCAAGTCAACATAAGGGCTTTTGATGGGGTCCAAAGAGATACCTTGGGAGTGGTAAATCTGGTCATCCAAGTGGGTCCGGCAGAGTTCAGCACACAGTTCCAAGTCTTAGATATTGATACAAGTTACAACCTTCTTCTGGGAAGGCCTTTCATTCATATGGCTGGAGCTGTGCCTTCTACTTTGCATCAGATGATGAAGCTCGTTTGGAGAAATGAAGAGTTGGTTATTCATGGTGAAAGGAATCGCTCTGGTAGACAGGCGCCGATTATTGATGAAGTGTCTCGGGGTACCGATTTCTATACAGTGGAGCTGGTAAATGCCACTGGTGAGGATTTGGCCCCACAGCCTCATATGCCTGCCGTGTATAAGATGATAGCCACTGTGATGCTGCAGAATGGTTTTGAACCAGGTGTTGGATTGGGAAGAAATTCCCAAGGAATCATTGAGCCTGTTCCGGTCCCCGTCAAAGGAGCTAGATATGGTTTGGGGTACGTCCCCACAGATGATGATTTGAAGCTGAAAAAGAAGAATGATCAAGCATTAGCTAAACCAATCCCTCATCTATATCAATCATTCCCAGTTCGTGAGCATGCAGAAGAGGAGAACCTGGGGGAAGGAATCTGTGGCCTTTTTGAAGAGATAGATGCCATTATTGAAGAAGAGGTCGAGCTGACAAGATTCTGTGATGCCGAGCCCGGAGAGACATTGCAGAACTGGACCTCCACGCCCATCCTGGTCTTCCGAACACCTTGGTAGAAGGGCATCATTTTATGCATGTTTTAATCGGTGGTAGTCCGGAAGAGGCCCGAGACCCACCATTTTGCATTTTAACTATTTGAACTTTTAAATTCCCGTTGTGATGTTCAAAAAGGCAATATGGCTCTGCCATGGCCAAAGTTTGCATTGTTTGTCAATTTTTATGAAAGCCTCTTTTATTTTTTAATTCGGTTTATTTAATCATCTGTCATGCTTTGATTTTCTAACTTCGTTTATTTATGGTTTCAGTAAGGTAAAGTTTAAACCTGCCAATGTCATGTCATGTCACGAGCTGAATGAACAAAATGAGGTAGGTGATGACGAGGTTGATGATTACGGAGAGGAAAGTGAGGAACCAGAGTATGTTGCCAAGGAATTTCATCAGTTTGAAAATCAGTATAAACCAAATTTAGAAGAAACTAAAACGGTAAACCTAGGCAACCAAGAGTGTGTCAAAGAGGTTAAAATCAGCATCCACCTAAATAAGGTTCAGAAGGAGAGCCTGGTTCACTTGCTTGCCGAATATAGGGATGTGTTTGTTTGGGAAGTCGGTGATATGCAAGGGTTGAGTACCGATATTGTATCTCATAAGCTACCGATTAACCCAGAGTTCGAGCCGGTAAAGCAAAAAACTCAAAAATTCAAGCCTGAACTGAGTCTGAAGATTAAGGAAGAAATCACCAAGCAAATAGAGTCCTGATTGGTGGAAGTAACACAATATCCAACCTGGTTGGCCAACATCGTTCCGGTTGCCAAAAAGGACGGGAAAATCAGGATTTGTGTTGACTATAGAGATCTCAACAAGGCTAGCCCGAAGGATAATTTTCCGTAGCCGAATATTCATATTTTGATTGACAACTGCGCCAAACATGAGATGCAGTCATTTGTGGACTGTTAGGCGGGTTATCACCAAATTTTGATGGATGAAGAAGACGCGGAAAAGAAAGCTTTTATTACACCGTGGGGTGTATATCACTACAGAGTGATGCCATTTGGCCTCAAGAATGCTGGTGCTACCTATATGAGGGCTATGACGACCATATTTCATGACATGATTCATAAGGAGATTGAGGTGTATGTAGATGACGTCATAATCAAGTCCCGCGAGAGTTCAGACCACTTGATGCATTTGAAGAAGTTCTTAGATCGTTTGCGTCGTTACAACTTGAAATTAAATCCCGCCAAATGCGCTTTTGGAGTTCCAGCCGGCAAGTTGTTGGGATTTATAGTCAGTAGAAGGGGTATAGAGCTCGATCCTTCTAAAATTAAAGCAATTCAAGAGTTACCTCCGCCGAAGATGAGAAAAGAGGTGATGAGTTTCTTAGGGAGGTTGAACTACATTAGTCGATTCATAGCTCAATCAACCGTGGTGTGTGAGCCTATCTTCAAGTTGTTGAAGAAAGACGCTCCAACGAAGTGGACTGAAGAGTGTCAGACTGCTTTTGATGCTATCAAGAGCTATTTGTCAAATCCGCCAGTATTGGTACCTCCGCGAGAAGGGAGTCCTTTGTTGCTATATTTGTCCGTATCAGATAGTGCATTCGGATGCGTGCTCGGTCAACACGACGAGACAGGGAAGAAGGAAAGAGCTATCTATTACATAAGCAAAAAGTTTACCCCATATGAGTCTCGTTACACTCTGTTGGAGAGAACATGTTGTGCTTTGACTTGGCTTGCTCAGAAATTGAGGCATTACTTGTCTTCTTATACCACATATCTTATTTCCAGAATGGATCCGTTGAAGTATATTTTCCAAAAGGCGATGCCAACAGGAAAGTTAGCAAAGTGGCAAATGCTGTTGAGTGAATTTGATATTGTGTATGTGACCCAGAAGGCAATAAAAGCACAGGCCTTGGCTGATCATCTTGCAGAAAATCCTGTTGATGAAGAGTATGAGCCGCTTAAGACTTATTTTCACGATGAAGAAGTGTCATTTGTGGGTGAAGATATTTCTGAAGCATATCCTGGGTGGAGATTATTTTTTGATGGAGCGGCAAATCATCAAGGGAAAGGCATCGGAGCAGTCTTAGTGTCAGAATCTGGTCAGCACTACCCTATGGCAGCTAAGCTCTGACTTAATAGCACGAACAACATGGCCGAATACGAAGCTTGTATTCTTGCTTTGAAAATGGAAATCGATATGGATGTCTACGAGTTGATAGTCATTGGAGATTCAGACTTATTGATTCATCAAGTTCAAGGAGAGTGGGCCGTGAAGAACCCAAAGATTATACCGTATGTGCAGTATGTACAGAAGCTATGCAAAAGATTTCGTAAGATCGAATTTAGACACACTCCCAAAATACAGAATGAGTTGGCCGATGCCCTTGCCACCATCGCATCAATGCTTAAACATCCAGATACTGACTATATCGATCCACTGGATATAGAGTTGAGAGAACATCCAGTTCATTATTCACATGTTGAGGCAGAACCTGACGGTTTGCCTTGGTATTTTGATATAAAGAAGTATTTGGAGTCTGGAACTTATCCTGAAGATGCAACATCCAACCAAAAGAAGTCAATACGCCACATGGCTCTCAATTTCTTTCTAAGTGGAGAAGTCCTTTATAAGAGAACTCCGGATTTGAGTCTTTTAAGATGTGTCGATTCTGTTGAAGCCGCGAAGCTTATTGAACAAATACATGCTGGAGTTTGTGGAACACATATGAATGGGCTCACCTTGGCAAGGAAAATCCTTCGAGCCGGTTATTTTTGGATGACTATGGAGAATGATTGTTGTAAGTCCGTACAGAAATGTCACAAATGTCAAATACACGGTGATTTGATCCGAGTGCCTCCTCACGAACTTAATGCTATGAGTTCACCTTGGGCATTTGTAGCTTGGGGCATAGATGTCATCGGTCCGATAGAGCCAGCCGCTTCTAATGGACACAGATTTATCTTGGTTGCCATCGATTACTTCACCAAGTGGGTGGAAGCAGCTTCGTACAAGTTGGTCACCAAGAAAGTTATAGCTGATTTTGTTCACAACAATCTGATATGCAGATTTGGAGTACCAGAATCCATCCTTACTAACAATGGTGCAAATCTCAACAGTCACTTGATGAGAGAGATATGTGAGCAGTTTAAGATTACTCACCGGAACTCAACCGCTTATCGTCCTCAAATGAATGGAGCTGTAGAAGCCGCCAATAAGAATATCAAGAAGATCCTGAGGAAAATGATTGACAATCACCGAGGTTGGCATGAGATGTTGCCATATGCTTTATTGGGTTACCGAACGACTGTCAGGACGTCGACTGGAGCTACTCCATACTTGTTAGTGTACGGAACAGAAGCAGTCATACCCGCCAAAGTTGAAATACCGTCCTTGAGAATTATCCAAGAAGCTGAGCTGAGTAATGCTGAATGGGTTAGCAAGAGAATTGATCAGTTAACTTTGATCGATGAAAAGAGAATGGTTGCCGTTTGTCATGGTCAACTATATCGACAGAGAATGATTCGAGCTTTCCACAAGAGAGTCAGAGCCAGAATTTTTGAAATTGGGCAGTTAGTACTTAAGCGCATTTTTCCTCATCAGGATGAGTACAAAGGAAAATTTGCACCAAATTGGCAAGGTCCTTACATGGTTCGCAAAGTATTATCTGGAGGTGCGTTGGTCCTGTCGGAGATGGATGGCACCGCGTGGCCGAAACCGATCAACTCAGATGCTGTCAAGAGATACTACGTGTGAAGATTCGGTTTGCGTTTTACTATTTTCTTGTAATTGTTCATTTGCTTGTATTTGCTTTGTTTTAAATTTTTATCCCTCTTGTACTGAACTACGTCTGACCTGAATTCTCAAGAATGAGATACGTAGGCGGCCTATGTCGGCCTCGGTCACCCCTTTATCCCCTTTAAATATTTCTTTGTATTTGAACTACGTTCGACCTGAATTCTCAAGAATGAGATACGTAGGCGGCCTATGTCGGCCTCTGTCGGTTCTCTTTGTAAATTTCTTATTTTTGTTATCCTTGAGGGGAACTACGTTTGACCTGATTCCTGCCTCAATGGGATACGTAGGCGCCACAAGGGTTCGGTCATATCTCCCGTAAGATTTCTATTCCTCTTTACAATAGAAACTGGGACAGAATTTTTGAGAGGGTCTCAAAAATTCTCAATAAGAAGATTTTTCCTCAGCAAGCCATAACTTGTAACTGGGACAGAAATTTTGAGGATGGCCTCAAAATATCAACATGGGTTTATCGACAGCCTGGAGTGATTGTGAATACTCCCCAGCGAGTAAACCTCCGAGCACCCAAACTCAAAGAAGTTCGCTAAGCGTGACGTGACATGACATTTGGCAGTGCCCCTTTTCAAAATATTACTTCTCGAAAATTTATTTTTTCTAAAATATTTCCTTTTTAGGTTTCATTTGTTTTGGCATAAAATATTTGTCTTAATCTATCAAGAGTTGGGAGATCAGTAAGATCAATTGGAGAAAGCAGGACAAGGAGCAGACAACTGAAGAATCGACACAGATTAGTCCATTTTAAAAACTAATAATTTTTTTGTGGATGTAGGCTTATGATATTGCTCAGAAATCAGCAGATTACTCTAATCGATAAACATGGAGAAGTCAAGGGAAGAGAAAACTCTCCCAAAATCAATAGTTTCCTGGATTGCAGGAATCATGTTATATCGCTTATGGCGGAGACTTGAGAATATGATTTGTTTATTTCAATCAATTTACAACAACATGATGTTTGTAAGGAACGTCCAGTTAAATTCGAAGGTGAATCAAGCAAAAATCTCAAGGAAGAGTTTATAGTTTCCGTAAAGAACGCCATTTGCAGATATGATATTATATATTACCCGGAAGGTTTATTTATGTTATCGTCTTGTTGCCGATCAAGACGATATACTATCTGGAAGTCAATTTACCATTATCGTCAATTAAGACAATATGATTATTCAGAAGAAGATCATGCATCGCGAGTCAATATTCATGCATCGCAGAAGATCATGCATCGCGAGTCAATATTCATGCATCATGGAAGATCATGCATCGCGAGTCAATATTCATGCATCGCGAGTCAATATTCATGCATCGCGGAAGATCATGCATCGCGAGTCAATATTCATGCATCGCGGAAGAACATGCATCGCGAGTCAATATTCATGCATTGCGGAAGAACATGCATCGCGAGTTAATATTCATGCATCGCGGAAGAACATGCATCGTGAGTCAATATTCATGCATTGCGGAAGAAGATGCATCACGAGTCAATTTTCATGCATCGCGGAAGAACATTCATCGCGAGTCAATATTCATGCATCGCGGAAGATCATGCATCGCGAGTCGATATTCATGCATCGCAAGAAGATTTTATGCCTTACGGAATTTAATGCATCGCGAGAAGACTCCATCTCTCGCAAAAATTTATACATCGCAAGAAGATTTCATACCTTGCGGAATTTATGCATCGCGAGAAGACTCCATCCCTCGCAGAAATTTATACATCGCAAGAAGATTTCATACCTTGCGGAATTTATGCATCGTGAGAAGACTCTATCCCTCGCAGAAATTTATACATCGCAAAAAGATTTCATATCTTGCGGAATTTATGCATCGCGAGAAGACTCTATCCCTCGCAGAAATTTATACATCGCAAGAAGATTTCATACCTTGCGGAATTTATGTATCGCGAGAAGACTCCATCCCTAGCAAAAGTTTATATATCCCAAGAAGATTTCATACCTTGCGAAATTTATGCATCGCGAGAAGATTCCATACCTCGCGAAATTTACGCATCGCGGGAAGATTTTTATACCCCGCAAGTAATCACGCACTATCAGAATGGAAGCCGTGCATTTCAAGAAGAATATTCACTTATTGGCATAACCTGCACTCTTGTATTCATGATAAGAGTAAGCAACATGAAGAGTACATCGACATCAAGAGAAGCATCAACACTGCATCATCTTTAACTTATGTTGACATCATATGAAGAATACATTGACATCAAGAAAAATATTAGCACCATCAGCTTTTGTTTATTTCGACATCACATGAAGAGCGCATCGAAGATTACATTGCAAACACAAGACATAAGCTTTATTTGCTTTACGTCAAACCAATCGAGTTGACGTCAAATGTCGAGGAGAACGATTAAGTGTCAACATGGTAAAAGACACTGCCTCCCATTTAAATTGCATTTTTTATGCTAACGAATTTTATCTCGATCTTTGTCGAGAGCATCCAAAAGGATGAATTCTCCAAAACATACCACAGGTGCGGACGACATCAAAAAGGATGCAGCACAACGTGGAACTTTTTCTTAGCAGCGAACTGGGACATAGTCCAAATAGGAGTGTCAAACTCTTAGGACGCGAGCAGAGGAACGACTTCCACCACAATCAAACCACACCCCTATACGAAGGCATGTGGGTTTTTCTTCACTTTTGTCAGTTTCGGTTTTGCACCCGGAATTTTGGTCTACCGGAAGCAAGTTTCCAATCTGAGTGACAATGCGCCAAGAGCGTTGGAAATTATGTCGGTGTAAGTTCTTACCTATGAATGTGAAGAGCTCCACCTTCATGGTTAAGAGGATACAAGCCTCCTTTTCATACTCGTTTAATTTTGTCACTTGTCCAGAGCCAAAGGTTATCTAGCGTAATAGATTTCCTTTTCAACCGATCGAGTCGAACTACAAGCAGCCTGATTCCTGAGGTTTAGGGATAGGTAGGCGAGCTCAATGTGAAAACTCGGCTGTATTCCAATATTCGATCTTAAATTTTATTCTCGAACATTTCGATCCCCCCATAATCCAGTGTCGAGATGACTTCTGATTTCCTTCAAATCGTGCGTTAAATTAGGCGTGCCGAACTACAAGTGGCCTGAATTCTCATATAGCCTGAGATATGTAGGAGACCCATTTTCGGGGTTCGGCCATAATTCCTAAAGTCCGTACTAAAAGATGAAGCGAGGTCGGTCAAAATTGGCTTGGTCAATTTCATTTTCCTCGAATTTCTTGCATCAATCCAAGTAAAACGAGGGACAGTTGTTGACACCCAATTTTGACCCTCCCGATAAGAATTGGATAGCGAGCTTCTTAATTTAAATAATTTGAAGAAACTGATTTTATTAAGTAGAAAAGATTTTCAAGTTATTCTAAATTAATCATATCGCTTTTGTTAATTTTTAGGTAGTTTATGATTTACTTACTTATGTATATAACTAGAATATTTTATGATTATTCGAAAATCATCTCAAAAGAATTTTATATTGGGTTTAATACTTGACTAAATTAGTTTACACTTTTGAATTAATTATTTTATAAATTATGCCAATTATTTTATTTTGATTAAAATTAAGAAGCTTGCTAGTTAATTGTATATATTCGTCTTATGAGGAATTTTTTTTTTTTACCAACTCAAATTGATTGAAGTGTTGGGCCCTCTTCTTGGTTTTTTCCGCAGCCCTTTTTCTCTAATTCAAGTAGCCCAACTCCTCAACATTTCAGCCCATCAATTTTTAAAACAGACCCAACTACTCCTCCCATCCCTTATACCTTTCCCAGGCCCAACCAACAATTATAACCAGTAGTCCAACTTATCAAATTGCAGACAGCCCAACGAAAAAATGATTATACGCACGCTAACCCGACCCCAGACCCATTTTTCTCTTCTCCTTCGATGAAGCAGCGTCAAGCTCCAACGTCTCCAGGGAATCTCAGAGATGCGCGTGTAGACCAACCTCATCTCTACTTTTACAACGCTTGTCCTCTCCTTTCACGAACGAACTCAATCGCGCGTGATACGTTTCCTTCCCCCTTATTCTGTCGTTTCCAGCCTTTAGGCTACGTACTCGTACGAACATCAGTAGCTCAGAAGCACGCGTTTTCATCCTTTGGGGGCTCAAGATTTAGCCACGTCGCTCGCCCAGGACGCATAGCCGATCTCAGCCCTCCACCTCGCCTCAGGTTTGCTCGAAATCACTTAGGAATCGAGGGAATATTCATTTTTGGGATAAGGTTTAGGTTTTCGAATCTGAAATGGGCTTGGGGGGAGTACAAATTTTATCCATCCTTTCCCCAAAATCGGAGCCCTAATTCGTGGCTATATAAGGTCTCTTTCTGTTCTTGAGTAGGGGGATTTTTTTTTTTGGGGAATTAAGGCAGAGAACAAGTTTTTTTTTGGAGAGATTGAAATTTTTTTTGGGAGTTTTATCCTTTTGAAACATCTTCGAGTAAGAACAGAGGATTTTGGAGAGAAAGGAATTTTAGAGTTATAATTTCAGTTTAGGAATTATCTTTAGAGCGATAGTAACACAATAAGAATATCCTTAGAAATACATACCAAACACGTTTGACCCGAGGAAACGGAGGAAATAGCTATTTGGTTTGAGTGTCATTCTTTTTGGTCTATTATCACTTCAGAGATTCCTATCGAGCTCGACATTCTGCTCGGATTTCTTAGTTTTGGGGTCGAGTTAGAGTTTTCTTGGTGGAATCTGCTCATTTCGTCTCAGGTCGTTGCATCGGAAAAGGTATTACTCATCCCTTTTTGTTCTATTAGTTTACATTTACATTTTTGTGTGATGTGTTGATGTTGGGAAAAGGTTTTATCAATTGGCTGCTTTAGTCACTGCTATTCACTTGACGGTTCGATATACATGTTTCTTTTTAGTTGTTTTGCTGATTTAACTTCCTCAGCATGCTTAGTTTGGATTTTCTTTGCATCATAATGCACCTTGATAGTATATCTCTATGTTGCCAAGCCTCTTCGTAATGTCAAGTTCTGTTTTAAAATAATAAAAATAATAGTGGTAGTTATGTCATTTGATTGTCTGATATTTTAACAAAAATAGTAGCATGATTTTAAGCCCATAGCCACTTGCATATTTGAGTTATTCAAAGTCCTTATTCCCAGTAGCTCGTTTTGGCTAAAATATTAATTGTTCAGTGTTGTCGATCAACAAATATGTATGCCTGTTATCCTATGTGATTATTATCCCCTCTTTCCTCGCTTATTTTTATTATTTGATGTCACCTTCATTTAGCCTTACCATGTCATATAAAACTAGACTAAGTCCATGTGAAGAAAACTCTAATGAAAGGTGCATTTCTTTGTCATTTTTTGTATAACATTGGTGTAGCAAATTACTTTTATGTACTTTGCGTTATTTCACTCTTATATGCATTAGTTATATCACGAATTTGTAAAGTATGTCCCATTTCTAATTTCCATCTTGCTTTATTCTTTCCCATGTACGAACTACTCCTCCGAGTCTTTGAAGTTTTCCTCTTCCCGCACCTCGTTGGATTCTATATTCGAGTAAATATGAATATATTGCATCCCTTCCCATGTTTGTTTCCTTTAAACAATTGGATGATAATTTCTTGTTTCTCATTATGTTTACTACCTCTCTGCTTGGTCTCTTGTCACTGTTGAGGGCTTTGTATTAATATAAAAAATTTATAGCTACTTTGCTTGTCTCAAGATTTAACTGTATGTTGAATTTGTTGGAAATAATAGCTTAAACGACCATTCTTTGCCCTTAACATGCCTTAGAGCAGAGTTTAGTCAGTCTCATTTATTTATTTATTTATTTGTTTTGAGTAATCTTTTAGAGTTATCGACTGGTTTATTTCAAACTCTTAAAACTCATGTTTTAGGACTACGGCTTCTTTTCCAGTATTTGACTTAGGAATTTTTATAGCCATCAGGTAGTTTCAATACTGTGCGCATGATTTATCATAATCATTTATTAATACTTAAAAGGTCACAGTGGTAGCACCTTTATGTTCAATGATCCATTTGTATACGACTCACCTGTATATTTAATACCTGTCGAAATGTATGTGATATCCTCTGTCCATTCGATCATCCTTGTCAACATCATTTAAATGGCTCTGCATATTTAACTATCTCGATATTAGTTTTTTTTATTTTCTTTCTTACTTCTATTTTTATGTACTAGATTGAAACACAGTCGTATTAGCCACATGGTTTTTCTTTGACCGAAATTATCTTATATGCTTTTCTTATTTGTCATCGCCATAGATGTAGTTGCTTTCATTAAAAGAGTTCCTCTCATATATTGTAAATTTGCTTATTGGTTTTTTTAATTTATTACCCTTCAACGTTTTCTAATTTCCTATCTTTTGTTGGCATGTAAAAATCTGCTCGAGTCCTCGTGGACTCTCGCCTTCCCTTTGCATATCGAGAGAGTCATAGGGACTCCCATTCCCCTTCATCGAGTCGAGCTACGAAATCGGTGAACAGGTCCCCAAAATTGAAGAATATGGAATCAATTGAAGAGTTGAAGAAATTGGGTCATTAGGATCCAAAATTTGTTTTAAGTTTTGTATTTTGTTGTAATTGGGCCTAAGCCCATTTAGTTATTTTACTTAATATTCTTAGATTTTAGGACAGGTACAGATGAAGTGGGCCAAGGACCCAAAACAAAAATGGGTCAAAAAACCCAAAAGAAATGGGTCAAAAACCCAAAACAGGTAGGTCCAAAATCCGGTCAAGGCGGACAGAAAACCCGGAATTGGACCCAAATCTCTTTCCCTCTCTCTTTACTTGCTTTAATTACTTTATCTGTTTTATTTTGTCGCTAGTTTAAAAGTTAGGAAAATCCGAATCCCCGCAAACGCCGTGAATGTTTTATCAACTTAAAATTAACTTCAAACTAATTTTTTATAAAAATAATTAAATTTACAAAAATCAAATTTTCTACGTATATTACTTTGTTTCAAGCAACTTCTTTATTAAGAATTAAGTTAGATACTCTAGCCAAACTATGTTAGTTGTTGGATAACCATAGGTTAGCGGAATGTTTTAGGTGCCTAACACCTTCCTAAAACATTAATAGGAATCCCCGAACCCTTTTAAAATGTTTTCATTAGATTTTTCTGTTTAAAGTCTTTTGAAAGCAGAAGTTTTCTTAATTTTCTCAAAATTAAGTGGCGACTCTAAAATAGTCGAAAACTTATATAAACTCCTTTTTCGATAAAACAATTAGCATATTTACTCTTCATATTTACTCACCTCATTTTACGTGAATGTTCGTTTTATCATATGCCAATATACTTGGCCATTGGTGTGTTTCATACCCTTACTTAGCCCTTCTAGGGTTTCATCATTTCATTGTTCATTTCATCATCCTGAACATACATCTTAGGTTCACTTACTTTTAAACGTATACTAGACTTATGAGTCTATACACACAAGCCATGAGGTTTCATTCATAATTCGTTAAGTGATTCATACATTCCTAAGATTATGTAGTACAAGACTTATGTATCTTGTATATATGCGAAGATCTTGATTTCGATCTAAGTAGGTGGCATTATTCTTGGATATTTTGTTCACGTATGACTTATGTGTCAATTCGGGAGTTAGGGCAAGGAAACCCGATTTCGAATCACTTGGATATCATTTACATTTTTCATTGATTTTGTGTTTAATATTCATAACATTATAACTCTAGATTAAATCCCAATATTAATATCGTATCATTAATTTTCTACTTAGTTTTTCTCTTAAGTTGGCCGAAGGGTTGTGGGTTCGAACCCCCACAACCGTTTTTTATTTTTAATTAACATTTCATTGCCCTTTTTGCCCAAACCAAGAGGTTGTGGGGTCAACCCCCACAGCCTCTTCTATTTTTGTTAATTAATCACTGGGATAGGGAGGTTGTGGGTTCGAACCCCCACAACCTCCTTATTTAATCTTTAATTTCGCTGAGGCTGTGAGGTGGTGGGTTCGAACCCCCACAGCCTCCTATATTTTTTTTATTTAATTTTCGCTAGGCTGTGTATTTGGCAGTGATGTGGGATCGAACCCCCACAGCCTCACTTGCTTTATTAATTATTTTCGCTCCTCTCCATTTCCAGCCTTGAGGTCGTGGGTTCGACTCCCACGCCTCACGTTTTCTTTTCTTTATTTTTCTCTTCCTTCACTCGCTATCTGGAGGTCGTGGGTTCGAATCCCATGCCTCCCATTTATTTATTTAATTTATTTTTCTCTTCTTTCTCCTCCAGTGTCGCGTGTTCGAATCCCCCAGCCCCCTTTGTCTTTTCTTTTCTCGCGAACTCACAGTATCCAGGTTCGATTCCCCCCAGCCCCATTTTCTTTTTCTTTTCTCGCGAACTCACAGTATCCAGGTTCGATTCCCCCCAGCCCCATTTTCTTTTTCTTTTCTCGCGAAACCAGTAGCTAAAGGGTTCGATTCCCCTTAGCCCCTTCACGTTTTTAGCCTTCTTAACATGTGAGGTCTTGGGTTCAATTCCCATTGACCTCACTTGTTTTATTTTCACTTTAAAAACCCAGATTTTAACCTCCTTATTGACCGAAAATAGAGTGCACAAATCTGGAAATTCATTCGTAGTTTTTACCTTCTTTTAATCAACTTTTCATGTTAGTTTCTTAGGGCATTTCACCAAGCACTTAGTATGTAATTTAGGTGTAGTTTAGGGGTTACATTTAGTCAAGCATTTTCACTGAAAATTTGTAACTTCACACACCATATGAACATCACATTATGCACAACTTTAACACATGAAATACAAGAAGAAAAAACATGCCTTACACGTCTCCAAACAGTGGCTAAAACTCACTGCCAACGTACACACACTCACATTTTCTTCGATTACACATTGGTTATCATTTTCGTGATTTCACGCACGTAAACATATTCACATTCAACATAAAAACATCACACATACCTAAATCTACCAGCAAACAAACCAAACCTACGAATCATTGGGAGCTAGTGACAAGGACATGCAGAGGGGAACAACCTTAGTTTCGGAGTGAATATCTTAAATCGTAAGGGGCCTCTTGGGAAAGGGACCGAGAGAGAAGAAACCCATACCTTAATTTTCTTGTTTGAACGTGAATTTACTTCCCAAAACCTTCTCCAAAATTAGTCCAAACCTCTTCAACGTACACACCACTCGACGAACAACCTCTCTTTGCCTTGACGTATGATTAACGTTGTTTTTCTTTAAAATTCTTGTGAGTTCTTCAAGTGAGAAGAACCTTGGTTAAACTTTCTATTCTTCATGTTATTTTTTTTGGCAGAGATATCTTGGAGAGAGTTTGTTGAACGTGTGAGGGTGATAGACGTGTTTAGGAGAGTGTTAGCTTAGGTTTAGGAGTCTTAATTCAAGACTTAGTCAAAATAGGGTTTAATTAAATTAATAAAATCTGATTTATTTCAACTAATACGTGAAAGGACCCTTTTGCCCTTAAAAATCAGATTTTAATTAATGATTAAATCATCAATTCATCGCTTCTAGTGGGGCTCGAACCCGAGTGACACCCTACTTGCGAAAATGGGTCACTTCGGTTCGCCCCAACCCGAATTGTCTTTTTAATTAAATAAATAAATAAATTAATTAATTTCTCAGGGTAATTACAATATTACCCTTGGCCTGGAAAAGACCATTTTACGCCTGGACCCTCAAAACTTAAAATTTCTTCTTTTAAGTCCCGTAAAGACTCTTTTGATTAAATCATCGTTTTCAAGAGCCTCACATGGTTGGTTCCAACCTTTCCATGCTCTATTAACTCCCAAGTTAGTTGGCTTGGTCATAGTAAGGGTTTTGAGGTCTTGTTCTACGCGTATCAATCCGTGTGAACCTTGGTCTAATCGCAAACATTCTTGACACCTTAAGTATTTATCTTATTCATTTTTAGGGTTGTTACATTATCCCCCCCTTAGGAATTCATCCCCGAATGACACTACCACTACATATCGTAATGCCAGTCAGATCATAACAAAATCACTATGCACAATCAAGCAATAGCAACAGAATACGAAGAGATGAGGAAATATAGACTTAAGAGTAGGAACTCTAACCTAAAGAGCTGAAAAGATGAGGGTAGCGGGATCTCATATCGGCGTCAGCCGCCCACGTATCACCCTCAACAACATGATGTCTCCACAATACCTTCACTGTGGCAATCTCCTTGTTCCTCAGCCGCTTGACCTGTCTGTCTAAGATCTCAATAGATACCTCCTCATAAGATAAGTCTTCACCAACCCCCAAACCTTCAACAGGTAGAATCGATGTTGGATCACCTAGGTACTTCTTCAACATAGAGACATGAAAGACTGGATGAACAGAAGCTAGCTCCGCAGGCAATGCTAAGTCATAGGCCACCTCACCCACATGCTGTAGGATCTCATATGGCCCAACATACCTCGGACTCAGCTTCCCTTTTCTACCAAATCTCATCACCCCTTTCATAGGTGATATCTTCAAGTAAACCTGGTCACCAACATCAAACTCTAAGGGCCGTTTTCTGTTGTCAACATAAGACTTCTGCCGACTGTAAGTAGTATCCAACCTGTCCCTAATCACTCTGAGCTTCTCTAAGGCCTCATGAATGATCTCTGGACCCAAAATGGATGACTCTCCAACCTCGAACCACCCAACTGGGGATCTACACCTCCTAGCGTACAGTTCCTCAAACGGTGCCATCCCAATGCTGTACTGATAGCTATTATTATACGAGAACTCTATCAAAGGCAGATGGTCATCCCAGTTACCTCTGAAGTCGATCACACACGCTCTCAACATGTCCTCCAACGTCTGAATGGTGCGCTCTGCCTTCCCATCTGTCTGAGGATGAAAGGCAGTGCTAAGCTTTACCTGCGTGCCCAAGCTCTTCTAGAAAGATCACCAGAAATGTGAAGTAAACTGAGCTCCTCTATCTGAAATGATAGACAAAGGAATCCCATGCCATCTCACAATCTCATCAATGTAGAGTCTCCCATAATCCTCGGCTCTCTAAGTAGACTTCACATTATAAAGTGGGCAGACTTAGTCAATCTGTCCACAATAACCCATATGGAGTCATGTTGCCTCCTAGTCCTCGGAAGACCAACCACGAAGTCCATATTAATGGCCTCCCACTTCAAAGTGGGAACCTCAATAATCTGAGTCAGACCGCCACGCTTAAGATGCTCTGCCTTGACCTGCTGACAATTAGGACACTTGGCCACATATTCTGCAATGTCCTTCTTCATGCCATCCTACCAATAAATCTGGTTAAGATCATGATACATCTTGGTGGAACCTGGACGTATGGAATATCTGGAACCATGGGCCTCTGCAACAATCCTGGTCCGCAAATCCTCCACATTTCGTACACACAGCCTGTCCTGATATCTAAGTATGCCATCACCTACCAAAGCAAAAGACTCATTCATCTTCATCAACACTGAGTCCTTCAGCTCCATCAACACATGATCTAGATGCTGACCCTGCTTTACTTCAACTACCAAGGATGATTCAGAACTAGGATGAACTGAAACATCCCCACTAGTAGAGTCAACCAATCGCACACCCAGTCTGGCCAGTCTGCGTACATCTTTCACCAGCTCCTTCTTCTCATCCTCAACGTGGGTTGTACTTTCCATGCTCATCCTGCTCAAAGCATCAGCTACAACATTAGCCTTACCTTGATGGTAGTGCACATTCATGTCATAATCCTTCAACAGCTCCAACCATCTCCGCTGACGTAGGTTCAACTCCCTCTGTGTGAACACGTACTCGAGACTCTTATGGTCTGTGAATATATCGACATGCACTCCATACAAGTAGTGCCTCCACAGCTTCAGTGCAAACACCACAGCTGCCAACTCCAGGTCATGAGTGGGATAATTCTTCTCATGAACCTTGAGCTGTCTGGACGCATAGGCTATCACCTTACCAACCTGCATAAGAACACAACCCAAACCAACCCTAGATGTATTACAGTAAACAGTGTAATTCTCACCACACTTAAGCAAAGTAAGCACCGGGGCTGAAGTGATTCTGTCCTTGAGCTCCTGGAAACTCCTCTCACAAGTCTCCGTCCACTCAAACTTGGCTTTCTTCTTGGTCAAAGCTGTCAATGGGGCAGCAATGGAAGAAAAGCCCTCCACAAACATGCGGTAGTAACCAGAAAATCCCAAAAAGCTATGGATGTCAGTGGGAGTAAGAGGCTTTGGCCATTTCATCATAGCCTCAGTCTTCCTGGGATCCACCTCCACGCCCTGATCGGACACAACATGACCCAGGAAGGTCACTGATCTCAGCCAGAATTCACATTTGCTGAATTTGGCATACAACTGATGCTGTCTAAGTACCAGCAAGGTTAGTCTCAAATTCTGTTCATGCTCTTCCTTGGTCTTAGAGTAGATGAGAATGTCATCAATGAATACTATGACGAAAGAGTTAAGGTACTCACGGAAGACTTTGTTCATAAGATCCTTAAATGCAGCAGGTGCATTCGTGAGACCAAATGATATGACTAGAAACTCATAGTGACCATAGCGGGTACGAAAGGTTGTCTTTGGGATATCTCCATCCCTAACCCTAAGTTGATGGTACCCTGAACGAAGATCAATTTTTGAAAAGAAACTAGACCCTTGGAGTTGATCGAACAAATCATCTATTCTGGGAAGTGGATACTTATTCTTTATAGTGACTTTGTTGAGCTACCGATAATCGATACACAATCTAAGGGTTTCATCTTTCTTTTTCACAAACAACACTGGAGCGCCCCAAGGGGATATGCTTGGCTGAATGAAACCCTTGTCAGTGAGATCTTTTAACTGCAGCTTCAACTCTTTGAGTTCAGCTGGAGCCATTCTATAAGGAGGAATTCAAATTGGTTTAGTATCGGGTTCTAAGTAGATACCAAAATCAATCTCTCGAGGGGGAGGGACTCCAGGCAAATCATCAGGAAACACATCTAAGAACTCATTCACTATAGGCACTGAGTCTATGGAAGGAATGTCATGATCGAAATCATTAACACTCACAAAATGACACAATAATCCCTTGGGCATCATTTTATTGGCCTTAAGGTTCGAAATCAGAGGTTAGGACGACTCGAGTTGTACCCCTCCCAGACTAGCTCCTCTTCATTAGGGAAATGAAATCTCACCACTCTACTACGACAGTCCAAGCAAGCATAACAACTGTGAAGCCAGTCCATGCCAAGAATAACATCAAAATCATGCATGGGTAACTCAACCAAGTCTGCACACAGTCTTACCACTTATCACTATTGGGCAACCCTTGTATACTCTATTAGTTCTTACATTTTCTCATAAAGGTGTACTAACCACTATAGGATCATGCAGAACTTCAGGAAATATCTCAAAAGTGAGAGCAAGAAAAGGAGTTACAAAGGAAAGCGTAGACCCTGGATCAAGTAAAGCATAAACACAAGTAGAGAATACTTGCAGCATACCTGTGACCACATCAGCGGACTTCTCCTGCTCCTCCCTGCCCTTCAGGGCATAGAACCTGTTCCTCTTAGGAGGCTCGGCTGCTGCTGCACCCTGTGGATTAGGCCTAGGTTGAGCATTACCTCCAGCCTGACCTCTGTTCTATGGGCAGTCTCTAACCATGTGCCCACTCTTACCGCAACCGAAGCAGGCATTATTGCCTTGTCTACACTCTCCACTGTGAGCTCGGCCACACTTAGTACAATTCTTTTTAGGACGCTGCATTTCACCTCCATTGACCTTCTTGGGATCAGGTCTGCCTCCTCTAGGTGTTGTACTCCTCTGAAAATTTGAGTTCCCAGAACTTTGTTGCCCCTTCTTGAACCTGGGCTGCTCACAGACGGCAAAATTGTTTCTGTGACCCCCATGGCTGGGACCTTCCTGATCTTGAGGCTTAGACCTCCTAGCATCACGAATACCCCTCTTTTTATGGCTGTCCTCTACATGCTGGACTTGCACCATCAACCTAGAGAGGTCCATATTATCATGGAGCATCGCAGACGGACACTCCTCCTCTAGATCTCCATTGATTCCTGTGAGGAACCTTCTCATCTCATCCCTGCTGTTAGACACAAGGGAAGTAGCATACCTGGATAATTTAACAAACTTCAGGTAATACTCCCTGACAGTCATAGATCCCTGCTTAAGGTTGATGAACTCCTCAACCTTGGCCTCCCTCATTTCTCTGGAAAAGAATCTCTCCAGAAAGGCTGTCTTAAATAGCTCCCAAGTGACTGGAACTCCGCCCAAAGCTCGGCTAGCCTACCACATCTTGCACCAAGTCTGTGCAACATCCTTCAGCTGATAGGAAGCCAGCTCAGCCTTCTCAGTATTTGTCGCCCCCATAGCTACCAGAATCTTATGCACCTCATCCACAAACTCCTGGGGGTCCTCTGAAGTCTTAGACCCTGTGAAAATAGGAGGATTCATTCTCGTGAAGTCTCTCAGTCTATCAGCCATGCTACGAACTGGTGGGTTCTCCCTCTGAACATCCTGCCGGTTGACCTAGGCGGTCATAGCCTAGGCCTGCATAGTAATGGCCTGTGCCATCTGGGCAAGAGATGCCCTCACCTCAGCATCAGTCAACCCAGCTGGGTTAACTGGCATAGCCACTCCTTCAGCTGGAGCCTGGGGTGGAACCTGATGCCCCCAGCAGATGCACCTCCTCTCCTCTGACCAATAGTCCTCCTAGTATTCATTCTCTGAAAACAACAAAGATTGATGTTAGCCACGCTCGTAACACCAAGAAATTACACTTTAGGAGAAGCACGGTAAGATCAGAAAAAGTGAAGTTTTCTTACACATCACGCATTCTCTAATCTAGGATAGTGGTGCACTTCACTACCATGACTTAGAAACTACTCAATGTAGTTGATGTGAACTCATTATTATCGGAATTTAACCTAGTGCTCTGATACCAACTTTGTCACGATCGGAATCTAGACCCCAGACGAGACCAGCGTCGTTGACCTTTCAGAGGTCGCAGACAGGCCTACTTACGTTATTCTTACTTCACATAGATTAATTTTAGAGGAAAATTTGAAACTTTTTGTTCCTTAACATACTTGTTAAACATTTTTATCATTTCATAATTGTTCACCATCAACCATCTAACATTAAGAAATAAGCAACTGCAAGAAATAGTCCAATAAGTATTAAGTGTATAATTGCCAAAATGGCACCAATACAAAGTCTGAATAAACACAGGAAAGAAACGCTAGAAGAACATGTTCCACTAGCTCAACTCTAAAACTAAGCTAGAATATAAAACAGTAGCATCCTCGAAAGCATGAGGACCTACCAACTCCGGATTAATGCTGGACGTCCGGATAACTGCAACAATGATCATGTAGCTCTATCGTCCACCTATGCCTGCACCTAAAACAGTATAGTTGTATAGGGTTAGTACACACTTGTACTAAGTATGGGTATATGCAAGAACACACCAAGGACATGCATGAGAAAGAATAGCTCTTTCCTAACAACATGATTATGGAAAGTCAAGTCAGTTGACTTGCAAAATCTGGATTAGGAAAGTTAGTGAACTTTCCAAATTTGGACTTTCCAAATTTGGATTAGGAAAGTCATGCCATGAGAGTAACATGCATCATCATAAATATCATATTGCACATAGCACATAACATTTTACATATATCACATATCATAGCACATAACATATAACACATAGCTTCTTTCATATCATTCATTCATATGCCATGAGACCTTGGAATCATAGACTTGACATTAAGACTTTCCAAAATGAGGGCTCAACATATGGGACCTCAACTAGGAAGTCTTCATTAGCAAACACAGAGTCTGCTTCATTCATTCATACGTACTTCATTTCATTTCGTTCATATGCCAGTGTGAACATCAGCTATACCTAGGGTGTAGTTTAAGACTTTCATCGGGTTTGCTGTGCAATGATCAAGAATAACCTAATGTCATTACCTGAGTCTAGCTCACCTCTTGATTATCCTATCCTAACACCTTTGGTATCATTCACTTCATTATGTGCTTCATTTGAGGATGGCCTCATTCATTCATTGGGAACTTTAACTTTAACCGACATAGATCATGTGAGCATCATGAAATCCAGTGTCTCCCCCACGCCGAAAAGAGGTGGAATCACCGGCCAAGGTGACCCAAAAACATGCTAACATACATGGGAATTTAACCCCGCCAGATCCCTATATTTGCAGTATAGGTTCGAAGACTAGGAGATATAAGGAGACCCATACCCGGCAAGCCGGTCAGTCTCATCTCATGAGAGTTACGTGAAACTCCGCCCTTCCCAAAAGACGGCATCACCGCTCATAGCTAGTCTATCGGAGCTCAGTATAAAGTTCCATTTCATTCATCTCATACGTCATTTAAGCTGGCTTCTAGTATGAGGACATCATAGCTCATTAGATGATTTCTCATCTCATCAATTGTATTAAGTGTGTTAATCTCAATACTTTCATTAGAGTGTTTATAGAGACTGGTCTTTTCATTATCTTACACTCTCATAGGTGAGTACGTTTTGGTAACATTTACTTAGGCTCATTTGAGATTGCTCTCATCATTAGCATTAGCCTCATATCATGTTGTCACCACGTTCATTGTCATTAGCACATTTACTCTTCATATTTACTCACCTCATTTTACGTGAATGTTCATTTTATCATATGCCAATATACTTGGCCATTGGTGTGTTTCATACCCTTACTTAGCCCTTCTAGGGTTTCATCATTTCATTGTTCATTTCATCATCCTGAACATACATCTTAGGTTCACTTACTTTTAAACGTATACTAGACTTATGAGTCTATACACACAAGTCATGAGGCTTCATTCATACTTCGTTAAGTGATTCATACATTCCTAAGATTATGTAGTACAAGACTTATGTATCTTGTATTTATTCCAAGATCTTGATTTCGATCTAAGTAGGTGGCATTATTCTTGGATATTTTGTTCACGTATGACATATGTGTCAATTCGGGAGTTTGGGCAAGGAAACCCAATTTCGAATCACTTGGATATCATTTACATTTTCATTGATTTTATTTTTAATATTCATAACATTATAACTCTAGATTAAATCCCAATATTAATATCATATCATTAATTTTCTACTTAGTTTTTCTCTTAAGTTGGCCGAAGGGTTGTGGGTTCGAACCCCCACAACCCCTTTTTATTTTTAATTAACATTTCATTGCCCTTTTCGCCCAAACCAAGAGGTTGTGGGATCAAACCCCCACAGCCTCTTCTATTTTTGTTAATTATTCGCTGGGATAGGGAGGTTGTGGGTTCGAACCCCCACAGCCTCCTTATTTAATCTTTAATTTCTCTGAGGCTGTGAGGTGGTGGGTTCGAACCCCCACAACCTCCTATATTTTTTTTATTTAATTTTCGCTAGGCTGAATGTATTTGGCAGTAATGTTGTGGGATCGAACCCGCACAGCCTCACTTGCTTTATTAATTATTTTCGCTCCTCTCCATTTCCAGCCTTGAGGTCGTGGTTTCGACTCCCATGCCTCACGTTTTCTTTTCTTTATTTTTCTCTTCCTTCATTCTCTATCCGGAGGTCGTGGGTTCGAATCCCACACCTCTCATTTATTTATTTAATTTATTTTTCTCTTCTTTCTCCTCCAGTGTCGCTAGTTCGAATCCCCCAGCCCTCTTTGTCTTTTCTTTTCTCGCGAACTCACAGTAGCCAGGTTCGATTCCCCCCAGCCCCATTTTCTTTTTCTTTTCTCGCGAACTCATAGTAGCCAGGTTCGATTCCCCCCAGCCCCATTTTCTTTTTCTTTTCTCGCGAAACCAGTAGCTAAAGGGTTCGATTCCCCTTAGCCCCTTCACGTTTTTAGCCTTCTTAACATGTGAGGTCTTGGGTTCAATTCCCATTGACCTCACTTGTTTTTTTTTCACTTTAAAAACCCAGATTTTAACCTCCTTATTGACCGAAAATAGAGTGCACAAATCTGGAAATTCATTCGTAGTTTTTACCTTCCTTTAATCAACTTTTCATGTTAGTTTCTTAGGGCATTTCACCAAGCACTTAGTATGTAATTTAGGTGTAGTTTAGGGGTTACATTTAGTCAAGCGTTTTCACTCAAAATTTGTAACTTCACACACCATATGAACATCACATTATGCACAACTTTAACACATGAAATACAAGAAGAAAAAACATGCCTTACATATCTCCAAACAGTGGATAAAATTCACTGCCAACGTCCACACACACACACACATTTTCTTCGATTACACATTGGTTATCATTTTTGTGATTTCACACACATAAACATATTCACATTCAACATAAAAACATCAAACATACCTAAATCTACCAGCAAACAAACCAAACCTACGAATCATTGGGAGCTAGTGACAAGGACATGCAAAGGGGAACAACCTTAGTTTCGGAGTGAATATCTTGAATCGTAAGGGGCCTCTTGGGAAAGGGACAAAGATAGAAGAAACCCATACCTTAATTTTCTTGTTCGAACGTGAATTTGCTCCCCAAAACCTTCTCCAAAATCAGTCCAAACCTCTTCAACGTACACACCACTCGACGAACAACCTCTCTTTGCCTTGACGTGTGATTAACGTTGTTTTTCTTTAAAATTCTTGTGAGTTCTTGAAGTGTGAAGAACCTTGGTTAAACTTTCTATTCTTCACGTTATTTTTTTGGCAGAGATATCTTGGAGAGAGTTTGTTGAACGTGTGAGGGTGATAGACGTGTTTAGGAGAGTGTTAGCTTAGGTTTAGGAGTCTTAATTCAAGACTTAGTCAAAATAGGGTTTAATTAAATTAATAAAATCTGATTTATTTCAACTAATACGTGAAAGGACCCTTTTTCCCTTAAAATCAGATTTTAATTAATGATTAAATCATCAATTCATCGCTTCTAGTGAGGCTCGAACCCGAGTGACACCCTACTTTCGAAAATGGGTCACTTCGGGTCGCCCCAACCCGAATTGTCTTTTTAATTAAATTAATTAATTAATTAATTAATTCCTCAGGGTAATTACAATATTACCCATGGCCTGGAAAAGACCATTTTACCCCTAGATCCTCAAAACTTAAAATTTCTTCTTTTAAGTCCGGTAAAGACTCTTTCGATTAAACCTTCGTTTTCGAGAGCCGCACATGGTTGGTTACAACCTTTCCAAGCTCAATTAACTCCCCAAGTTAGTTGGCTTGGTTGTAGTAAGGGTTCTGAGGTCTGGTTCTATGCGTATCAATCCGTGTGAACCTTGGTCTAATCGCAAGCATTCTTGACACCTTAAGTATTTATCTTATTCATTTTTAGGGTTGTTACATTAGGTCACCTTCTATTTACTATAACTAATTTCATACAGTAAAGGAAAAACTAAGACCACAACAACATAAATTAAGGTTTTTGATATCCCTAATGACGATGAAGAGATGTTCACCATTCATGAAAAGATTAGTGATCGTTTACTACGGCCTAATGCAAATGGAGCAGTTGCGAAGTTTTCAAACGGTGAAACTTATACTTATGTAAGTCTTATTAAATTTGTTCCATCTTGGTGTGAAAAACTTTACTTTCTCAGAAATGTTTTTATGCACTGCCTTTTTGTGTTATGCACTCTCATTTCGTGTTATAAAAACTTATTAACTACAAGTGATAAATCTCTGAAGTATTCCTCGTAAAATTATCAAACTGCTTTCTAATCTGTATACATGAATCTTGATTGTTATGTAAATATTTATTATTTCCTATCATTATGAGGTAGTGGACATTAGAGACAACACAGTGAATCTGCATCATTGCTGGTACTCTTTGTGACGTTAGTCATCTGTATGTAGTAGTCACTATACTTTCTACAATCTAATCGTTAGTCCATCACTCGTTTTGAATTATACAACACAATTACTTTTGAAGTTAGTATTCTCTGTTGGCTTCCTTTTTTCTGTTTAGCAAATTTGGACTCGTAGTCCTTTATTGAAAACAACTAATGGACCCACGGAAGTTAGTATTCTCGGTTGTGTATCTCCTCTTATTGTTTACTTGATTGAGGTTAATCTGGAAGATATCCAATGTGTTTACTTCACTTATTTTTCTTGAGACAATTTACTTGTTTTGTATATTACATAAAGAGGATAAGATTGGTAGGAATATTACATCACTCTCTCTATTTTCTATTATACTGTCATGGCTTGCATTATTTGTTTTCCATTTTACTTGTATGACTATGGAATGATTCTTGTTGGGGGGAGGATTTGGGATCTTGGTTTGACATAGTTGTCCTCTGTAGGATAAGGGGAATTAGTAGTAGTTGGGCATGTTTGCTTACCAAAGTTTCATTCCATTGCCCTACTCTGATAAAATGTGACACAGTGAGCTGATCTATTTTTGAAGATCTACTATTGATGAACTTATTACATATTTGGGATGCATGTTTCTTATTACATATGGTTCTGCTTTGTGCATGTAATTAAAAACCACAGGTTTTATAGTCCCCTGTAGTAACATAAATTGAATGTTTGTGGCTATAAAAATTCTTATTATTGAGAAAATATTCATACTTGTAAGAGTGTGGCTGAATGTTTTCCCATTACATATGGTTCTGCAAGTATCTGAATGTTTTGAATGCAAGTATTACTGCAACATTCAAATATTACTGCAAGTAACATTCAGACATTACTGCAAGTAACTCATTACATATGGTTCTGTAAGTATCTGAATGTACATTCAGAAATATTCATTTATTTTCCATTAATGAGAAAATAATTATAAGGCTATTTGATCAACATGTGAAAATAAGTGTTAATGTGGTATAGAAAGTCACTTAGTCTCAAGATAATGAAACAGACTTTCGAAAAGGGGAATTACATGCCACTAGGTTGACAAGCAAGACCAAGAAGGTAGCAATATCCTTCTGCAATTTGCACCTCTAGAATATTCTCTGATGCGCCTAATAATGGACGGGCTTCCAGATCAGTTTGCTCAGTTTGATGACCAAGTTTAGTTTTATTTCCCAAACAGAATTTATAAACCCTATCTTCTCTTCATAATACGGCATTGAAGATATTTCAATGTTTGTGATGAACTTATTACATATTTATATGCATTTGTATGTTTGCCTACTATTTTCTTCGAGATTGTATCATTCATATTGGGTGTGCTTTGTCATGTTTGGGGATCATTTAACTATGAAGAGGTTGGGAAGGCGCTTGGAATTGAACAATGAGTAGTGAGCATATGAATACATGATTCTCTAACTTATAATTTAATTTTTAATGTGCAGGAAAATGTCGCTGATTTAGTTTCATGAATAGAGGTCAGAAGTAAACTCGATGTATTGCAACAAATATCCAGCTTCTGGTCAATCCCATCCACCTAGTCCTGGTAATTGTAAATCTTCCTCTTTATTTTTCTACTTATTTTCTCTTCCCAAATTTTGAGTTAAAATCTCCTTCTGAATGAAGACTCCAGATGAAAATGTCTATCATGGTTGTATATTAAGCATTTTCGTGATTACCTGAAAAAGAATTTTCAACCCTACACTTTAAGATAGCCAATATTCTAATTCATTACCAAATTTCAACTTCATGGATGTATCTAATGCTAGATTTCTTACTCCTAATGTGCTTACAATATGTTTGATACATGTGAAGAACCACTAGAACTTGCTTAGTTTAATACTCCAAACATATTTTAATACATGTTGCCTAAGGCACTGACCTTGTTGATGGTGCTTCACAAGGTCTTCCAAGCTTACATGTGAACAAATCAGTAGAGTTTTCATATGAAGAACTTGATGAGTCGACTGATAACTGTAGCATTTTCAATAAGATTGGAAAAGTTGGATTTGGAGCCGTTTGTTACTGTAAGCTGAGAGGCAAGGTCTGCAGTTCATGTTGTTGTCTCCCCGTGATGCAATGTATTGTTTAATTATTGTTGGAAATATATTGCAAAATTACTAAGGAGAACTCCATTCAATCATTCTTGTCTCTTGATTAAGTAAGATGTCTGATATGTCTCAACTAAATTAACTGAAAAATATGTTAAAACAGTGTTATTAAGGGTAGAATTGGCCCTTCTAAATCTACATTTAAAACTATAGAAAGTAGCAATAAAGCGAATGAATAGGGAAGCAAGAATAGAATTTCTTGTTGAACTTGAAATTTTGACGCATGTTTCAAGTTTTAGCAATATCATTTTTTATCTTGTTATCATTTCCAGGTCATCTTAAGCCATAATGGAGGGCTATATACTAATAGTAAAAAATTACCCTGACTAGTATACATATCTAGAGAAAAAAGTCCTGAATTCAACAATCACAATAAAACTGGTGCAATGAATGCACTGGTTTGTAATGTATAAAGTTGTTACATTTTCTCTATTGATATGTGATATTTCTACTTATGAGTTTAAAATCTATTTTACAGGTCAGGGTGTCTGTTGTTCTCACTAATGCTCCTTATGCATTAAATTTGGACTGTGATCACTATATTGACTACAACAAAGCCATTAGGGAAGCTATGTGTTTCATGATGGATCCAACGCTTCGAAAGACAGTTTGTTATCATCAGTTCCCTAAGAGATTTGATGGCATTGATCGAAATGATCGGTATGCTAATAGGAATAGTGTGTTCTTTGATCTAAGTGCAAACTTGAACAATCAATGACTACATATTTTCTTAACATTTCTATGTACTTGAGTGAAGTATAATTGCATTTACATGAATCAGATTAATATTAAAGGATTGGATAGTATTCAAGGACCTATATACATTGGAACTGGACGTGTGTTCAGACGCCAGGCACAGTATAGTCTTGATGCACCCAAGAAGAAGAATGCTCCATCTAGGATATGCAGTTGCTGATTAATGTGGTTATGTTGTCAAAGTTGTTGCTATGAAAAGAAAAAGAAAAATAAGAGCCTAAATCTTAGGTCAAGCCTCTTTTAAATGACGAAGACTCCCTGGCATTAACGGTCTCTCAAGAGGTCACAAAAGGTAAACTGATTCAGACATCCTTCTGCATACTATGCTAGTACCATTTAATTGAAGTTCCTCACTAGCATGTTCAATTGTTTTAAGCCTATGTGGTTGTAGTAGGTGTAAATCGAGCTCTTATTTCTAGCTGCAAGTTAGAAACTAAATTCGGACAATCTCGTGTTTTTATTGTATCAACACTGCTATATAATGGCGGGACTCTTAAAATTACTAGTACAACTTCTCTACTAAATGTAATCTATCTATATAATAAGTTGTTGCTATGAAGATGAAACAGAATGGTGAAAATAGGTACTAATTCTGATCCATCTCTTAAAATCCCGCTTTCAAATTATGTTCAAAATGTAGTGATTGTTTAATCTAACTACTTTGAAAATGCAGATTGGCTGGATATATGGTTCAGTCATTGAGGACATATTAACATGCTTCAAAATACACTGTCATGGTTGCAGACCCATATAGTTTATGCATGTGTGATGAGTCTGCTGCTGCTGCAATGTTTCCTTAGGAGATTTTTGTATGTCCATGCTATGTTAAACCTGTAAGCTTTCCTCTTCTAAGTCTGCCATTGTTCATCAGGTGGCTTGGTGCTTGTTTTTCGTTTGTCCATGCTATGTTATTTCCTTGTTTTTGGTGTTGCTGGTATTCTGAACTAGTGTTTACATCCTCTCTATTTGTGTATTGCATAGGTAGGTTTGTGGAATCTTGTTTGCCTTGTTCCCCTTTGTATTTGTTGTTCCTATCAGCCTCCAACTCTTTTCTTTTTTTTCTCTTTAAATTCCTCATCTCATTGCTTAATAGTACATACATGTAACAAGTGTCCCCTGGTGTTTCCAATACATGCGGTAATTCAGAATTCATGTGCTGATAAATGTTCTATATGATTTGCATATATATATATATATATATATATATATATATATATATAAAATCTTTGATTTGATTTGGTTGGCTTACAGTGAATACTCTCCAAGTATTCACTTCCACATTTATTTCAGTAACTTGTAATTTTGTTTTGAATGTGCAGGAAAATGTCAGTAATTGAATTTGAATTGTGGTCAGAATGAAACTCGACCTTTTGTATTGAATGATGAAGAGTTTTTTTACAATTGTCATATATATTTGGATGCATTTGGTTTTGTGGAATTTTTTAGAGGAGAAAACTTTAAGCAATCACTTTCTAAGTATTGGTTGTACACGACATGTTTCTCCATGTTTATTTGGAATACATAGCTTCAATTTAATAATTAGTTAATTTGGTGCTTTTGGTCACTTGTATATTTAATTATGTGAATATTCAATATATGCAAATAAAAATTATATTATTAAAAATAAAAAAATTGTTGCTACAAAATTCTACACAACATTGCCACACTTCAAAAGTGTTGATGTAGGACGTCCAAAAAAAGTTACACTTCATAATTGTTGTTTTAGATGAGATATAAAAGGCAACAATTTTTAAGTGAGACCAGTAATCTAGCAAAGGCAACACTTTTAAGTGTAGTATAGTAAAAAAATGTGTTGCTAATGAATCACAACAAAACGTGCCCTTATATCTCTTTGGCCACGCTTTATAAGTGTAGCTATGATGGCAACATTTAAAAAGTGTTGCCTAATGTAAAAGGTTACGCTTCTTTAGGCCACCCCCTAAAAAGTGTTGCCTAAAGTCCAAAAGTGTAGCCTTTTATCAAAGGCCACACTTTTTGCTAGTTTAGGCTACACTTTACTGGCGTGGCCGTAGGCCTAAAATGGTGTAGTGACGGTTTGTTATGAAGTACCTATGTGCCTTATTATATTATGATGCTGTTAATGTTCTAATATCACATGTGAGGGTTGTATTTAAAGGTGTTCTTATGCAATTCCTATTGAGCTAATGACTGACTATATAAGGAGTTATTATCCTATGACCTAAACTAAGTTATGATTATTAAAGAAAGACATTTCAAAATGGGATGCTAGCATAACACCGAGTAAACTAGTAGAGAGGAGTGTCCCTTACCACATTGGGAAGGCAGGTTTACTATTGTACTCATGAGATTGGAGACTATAATTCATGTAGCATAAAGAGGGTCCCAAACACATCTCCTAGTTCTTGAACTATGTTTCCCCCATAGTAATACTAGCTATTGGATACACCTAGATGCTATGTTCATGGTTTAGTACTACTTTGGCAAGTAGTCCACCTTCTTTCGGTGTAGGGTTCCATGACACCGGGTTCCACATTAGCCCATGTGGTCTATATCTATTAAGGCAAGATGTTCCCAAAAGTCAAACGAAGTAATAAAGTGAACTCTAACTTGGAGGACTTAAGAGTTTGACTTAGTCTAGGTAGGGGTATGGGACTCTACATATAAATTGCACTAGTTGGCCTTGAGGGAAATCCTAGGAAGTCATTCTTATGTTTTTATGCTCTTATGAAATAAAAGTTATGCTTATGTTGATCGTTCATGTTAATGGTATATATTGTTAAATATGGGGATGAGTACTTATAATGCTATGTTATGTGAAGTTAGACTTTATTGATGACCCTTTGCTTAGTTTTCTTGGTTAAGTGGAGTTATGGGGCTTCACTTTACCATTGCACTAGTAGGCTTAGTAAAGGGTTATGGGTAAGGGTGTCACTTATGTTATAATGTTAGAACTCATGAATATGCATTGTAGTTAAAAAATGATGATATAGTTGCATTGGTTATGAATTCTATTATTATATACATATCTTGACTTTTCTTAACTTGAGTATGTTGGTCTAGAGTTGAATATGCTTGTTTCAAAAGGGGTATATGAGTATTGCCTTATATGTGTTCTTGGTTTGTGCATAAGGATTTTCAAAGTAAATTGGCATGTCTTATCAAATGTCCTTTTTTAGCATGATTTCTTTATTGTGAATGGATATGTTTCCATATTTAGTACAAGTGATGTGCTAACCCATATTTCTCCCTTTTCCCAAACATTTTAGGTTCCGGTCGAAGGGTTCGTGACCACTTTGCAAGGAAGGATTGGATCATTTCTACAAGTGTGGGTATGTCCTCAAGTTCCGAGAATGATGCCTTTTATCTCCCTCTAGATATGTTACATTGTTATAGTCTAAAAACAATCATTGCACTCTTGTTGTTTCAAGTTATTTTTGTAAGGCCGAAGTGACATTTATACATTTGTGTAAGGGCTATGCCCATATTGTTCTATTCCGTTTAGATGGTTTAATATGAGACATCCCCTTCAAGACTATATTTGGTATCTTATATATATTTGTGCCATAAAAGTAGAAGACTACGTAATCTTCTTATATGAGGAGTCTAATTAAACTCGCTATGTATATATTATGTGTAAGTGAGAGGTCTAAGTAAACCTCATGAAGTAGATGTAAATGAAAAGTTTTTATTTTTCTCAATTTTAACCTATGCATGTAATGATGAATGCTAAGAGGCAAGTCTTAGTCCTCTACGAGGACGTGGTCGCTGGTTAGGTCTGGGGGTGCTCCTTGTATGTGACAAACTTTGTATCAAAGCATGAGGTTAAATATCTTTAGGGTCGATGTCTCATTAAACCACGTCTATGTCGATTCTTATTCATAATTGTGAAGCGCGCCACACTTATGAACGAGAGACTATGTGATGCTTAGGAAACTCTCATCTTCTTGCATTCCTATGTCGTGCCTCTAGAGTTTTATTATGTGCTTTCACCTAAATGTTGTATCGTGGTTATAGGTATGAATACTCGAAGAGCAGCTTCTAGAAGGGACAAGGAAGATATGGCTAAATTGGGGGCTCATGACAACGAAGTTTCTCTTTAAGAAAACCAGTTGTCTCCACTTGAAGAAGGTTCTATGGGTGATCAAGTTTCGGTTGTTCCTCCACCGATGACTGATGGAGAGAGATAAGCATAGGTTTTCTCAATTTGTCCCACGCCATTACCTCTCAATATAATGTTATCACTTCTCAATTCCAAGATATAACGGCCCAAGTGAATATGGGGGTTGGACCTCGAGTACCTCAACATGCTAGCACTATGGCCTCTCGTTTGAGAGACTTTACTAGAATGAACCCACCAATGTTCTTCGGAGCAAGGTCGGATGAGGACCCTCAAGATTTCTTCAATGAGGTCTACAATAATCTCTATTATATGGATGTGACTTCAATTGAAAAGGCCGAGTTGGTGGATTATCAACTCAAAGATGTGGCTGAAACTTGGTACACACAATGGAGAGACAATAGGGCACTAAGAGGTGGTATGTATACTTGGGAGATCTTAAAGAAACCTTTCCTTTATAGGTTCTTTCCTAGAGAGTTGAGGGAAGATAAAGTTTAATAAATCATCAATCTTTGTCAAGGAGGTATGAGTGTACTTGACTACACCTTGAAATTTACTAAATTTTCCAAGTATGCTCCATCATTGGTTTCCAATGCAAGGGATGAGATGAGTCATTTTCTTATGGGAGTGTCCGAAGACTTGGTAGAAGAATGTCGTTCGTCTATGCTATATGATAATATGAATATCTCCCGTATCATGGTTCATGCTCAACAAGTGGAAGAAATTAGGCTAAGGAGAAATAATAGAGAGGACAAGAGGGTCATGTCTTATGATGGTGGTGCTTCAAAGGGGAGGTTGAAAATTCAAGACAAGCCTAGATTCAAGAAGAGGTTTTCTAATCAAGTTCCTTCAAAATATCCCAAGGCTCAAAAGGGAAGAGTTATGATAGAGTGTTTAACCCTAAGTCTCAAAATGGAAGAGGTACTAGTTCACCAACTAAGAATCCAACTTGTGAAAAGTGTGGTAAGAAGCATAATGGTGAGTGCCTTGTTGAGCCGGACAATTTCTTTTGATGTGGCAAGAGTGGACACAAGGTTAAATATTGTCCTAATGTTAAAGGGCAAGACAAGGGGAGTGGGCAAGCTGAAGCAAGTGGTTCTAATGTTGATGATCCAAGGAAGAATCTTGTTTATGCACTTCGCTCAAGGGGTGAACAAGAGAGTTCTTCCGATGTGGTGACCGGTATGTTACATGTTTTCTCTATTGATGTTTATGCTTTACTTCATTCGGGTGCTACATTATTTTATGTTACTCACTTGATAGCTAGGGATTTTGATATCTTGCCCGATATTCTAAATGAACCTTTTATGGTAACTACCCCGGTAGGTGAATCGGTGGTTTCAAAGAGGGTATATATAATTTTTCCTATAATGTTGTCCAATAGAGTTACTCATGTTGAAATGGTAGAACTTGATATGGTCGATTTTGATGTCATTTTGGGGTTGGATTTGTTGCATGATTGTTTTTCTTCCATTGATTGTAGAACAAGAATTGTAAAGTTCAATTTTCCAAATGAATCCATCTTAGAGTAGAAGGATTGAAATTCTATTCCTAGAGGTCGTATCATTTCTTGTCTAAAGGCTTGTAAGATGATTTGAAACGGTGTTGATACCATATTGTAATAGTCTATGATTTAGACTCCGAAAATCCACCCATTGTGTTAGTCCCCGTAGTGAGGGAATTATCGGAGGTCTTTCCTAATGATCATCCCCGAATCCCTCCCCAACGGAAAATTGATTTTTGTATTGACTTGCTACCGGATACCAACCCCATTTCAATTCCTCCTTATCGGATGCATCTGGCCGAATTGAAAGAGTTGAAGGCTCAACTCAAGGACTTACTAGAGAAAGGCTTCATTAGACATAGTAATTATCTATGGGGTGCTACGATATTGTTTGTGAAGATTAAGGATAGGTCCCTTAGAATGTGCATTGATTATCGCTAACTCAATAAAGTCATTATTAAGAACAAGTATCCTCTCCCTCGGATTGATGACTTGTTTTATCAACTCCAAGAGGCAAGCTACTTTTCTAAGTTTGACTTAAGATAGGGGTATAACTAACTTAGGGTAGGTTAGGATATCCCTAAAATGGATTTTCGAACTAGATATGGTCACTATGAGTTTCGAGTAATGTCCTTTGGTCTCACTAATGCCCCAGCGGCGTTTATGGACCTCATGAATGTTACACCCTCAAAATGAGCTAGGTTGAGCTAGATCCTAACACTTGTGTTATGATGTTTTAAATTCATACAAATTCTAATAATAGTGTTCTTAGTCAGTATATAAAGTTTGGAAGTGTTTGGAGGTCAAACGTCCAAGATGTTCAGAAACTAGTCGAAGTTGAACTAGTGTGTCATAGTGTTTTGTAGTAATGTTTTGGGGGATGGTTTGAAGGTTAAATTCATTACCAAGGGTTCCTACGTGTAGAGTGACATACAAAGGGTTTACAAGTCCGAGAATGATGCCGCGGGGACCATCAAAAGTTTCCTCAAAGTGGACCCATACTTGGACTGCAAACCTGCCGAAGCAGCTAGTTTTGAGCAGTGGATGCGGGTCGCGCAGCTGAAACACAATGGGGAAATTATTGATCTAAGAAGCGGGGCTGTAATGAACCATTCTGTCCAAAAAAATTTGAAAAATAAGATTTGGAAATGCCTTCGCACCGCGCACTAATGTCTCAGATTTCGTTGCATCGTTTTAAAGTAAAATTTGAGTTGGTTAATTTTTCCAATAAATGTAGGGGTATTTTGGGTAATTTAGGGGTGAATTATGGACGGTTAGGACCTATTTAAACCCCTAAATTCACCAATCAAAGCAAAAACCCTCAACTCAAAACAAAACCTCTCCATTCTTCTCTCCAAAACCTCCATTGTTGAAGCTTTGAAGCTCCAAAAAAGAAGATATATTTCTCAAGTTTTTCTCCATCAATCTTGTGGGATTTTTATCAAATTAAGGTACCGTTATTCATCCATGAAATATCTTTCTTGAAAGAGTCAATTCCAATGATTTTTCTAAGATGATCAAAACATGAATTCTCTAATTTTGTGATCTACCCACGGGTTCTTGCATAAAAGGTTTTGAATCAATGTATTAGGATTGAATTGATGTTAATACAATTTTTTAAAGTAATAATTCCTATGAAACCGTGCAACTCATACAATCATTATTTTGGATCTATTATGGGTGATTTGATCATATCTCAATGCTTATGAATTATAGTGTAGTTTTTTTTGGGCTATTGAATAGTGTAAGAATTGTATTAGATTGATGCATAGGCTGTTTTAGATTGATTAACCTGTATTGAATTGTCTAAGATTCATTGAGTATTGTGATTTTTGTAGTGAATTGATTATCATGGCAATGGGTAGGGGCCTATTGGTATTGTAATTGACGAGCTAGCTATGGATTGAACTGGTGAGAATGGATTGGTGGTACGCTGCCCTAATACACATTATTTTATGTAATTTATTCTTGAATTATGTTGTGATTGGAATGGTCCACTTATGGTGGCGGTGTTATTTTCTTTACGTATGAATTATGTGGCCTTGTCGGTGTTACATTATGAATTATAATGATCAGTGCATTGTTGGTACTTGATATAGTTAAATTATGTGAAGTATGATAATATCTACCTACTTGTGATTAAGGTGATAGTATGTGTTCTTCTATTTATTGTGTTAGGTGATCATGTTAGACTATGACTATGTCCTTGTATGTATAGTCTTAGAGTTGATGCATGATTCTTCCTACTTAATTGTGTGAGTCTTATGAGGCTATATTGATGAGTCCATACTGGTATATATGATTTCCTATAGATGATGTTGGTTATGCCTATGTGCTTATAGAATCATTTTCTATATATAAAGATGTGTGTGTCTTGTCTTTGTAGACTTGTGTCCCTTACTTGATACATGTACATTATTAATATAAACATATTGACTTTGTAGGCTTTATGCACCTTTTTCTTCTATGTTATCTGAAGATGAATGTTTATTGAAGGTCTAGGATCGGTATACCTAAGATGGTGTCCTTCTATGCATGACTAATATGTGGAACCTTGTACATACAAAGAAGGTTAATGATGTGCTATCCTTATAGACCATTGGGTGGCAGCCCTAGTGGACGCATCTTTTGTACGTGCATTATGAATAGTTAATTACTATGCGATGGTACCTTTTCATATGCCCCTTTTATTGAACTTATTCTATGAGAACAAAGGCTACAACCGAGTGAATATGTTATGGGTTTTAGCTCTACTTAAGAAGGAGACTAGAGTGCAATGTATCTCTAGTTGAGAATGAGACTAGAGTGCATAAAAGACCTTAATATTCCTTAACCATGTGCCTACATGGGATGTGTCCTAGTTCTACCCTTGGCAAGTAGAACACCCTCCAGCGGAGTAGGGTAGACTCTGGATTCCATGCCTAGCTAGTATGGTCTATGTCGGTTATTGCCTATTCTCATAATGCGGGATACATCCTAGTATTTTATAAGTTCTACAAGGTTTAGGAAGTGGAATGAGACGCTATCTAGACATGGCACGAGTAGGCTTTGAAGGTATTATAGTGTAGGTTCCCTAGGTCTTTCCAAGACCACCCTGTGATGTCCTTAATTAATGAAATGTCTTCTAATTAACCTAATGAATGATATATTGTGGAATGTAACTCATGTGCATATATGTTGACTTGTATGTCACTATTATACTTGTCTTAAAAGGTTTTCTCATTAAGAGCATGTTTTATACAAAAAGTCTGTTTATCAAGATTTTTTGCATTATGCCATACTAAGTATAACTATTTCTACTAATTCCGTGCATTTTGTCTATCTCTAAAGGTGAGGTGGCATTTGAGAGGTGTCTCGAAGTGGAAGCTTGGATTAGTGTTCATTCAAGCAAAGAGTTGGTTTGTCCTAATTAGATTCAAGGACATCTTGATGTTTAGATTTCCTTATTCAAAGTATTGTAATAGACTTAGCTATTTTCTATATGATGAAGTATGTGTCGTATCCCAATATATTCGTATGTCTAAGATTGTGACTTTGAGACTTAACCTTTCAGTATATTTTTCTATAAAAGAGAGATTTTGAAGTATTATTATTTCGTGTGAAAAGTTTTAATTCCGCACTACTTTTCATACATGTATGCAATGAATGGTATGAAAAGCTTGTACAAGTCCTCTAAGAGGTCGAGTACACCGTGTTTCGATTTGATAATGCCCTAGCTTCTAGGGGGTACTCTCTGGTCATGAAAAAGATTGTATGAGAGCATAAGGTTATGAAAGTTGTCTTAGGAATCAAAAAGTCTCAAAAAGCCATGTGTAGTAGAGTTTCGAACATCGGTGTGAGTCGCGAAACAACTATGGGCGAGAGGCTATAGGACGATAGAGTTTCCCTTCTCTTCTACTCCTGTGTCGTGCCGTAGAGATTAAAAGTTATGAGTGGCGTTCTCTTATGGGTTTCCTTGTGTTTCTAGAAAGATGAATACGAGGAGGACACCAGCTAGGAGGGTTGAGGAGAATAATGTGAATGAGGGACTTCCTCCCTGAGGTGGTCAAGTACCACAATGTGTGCAAATTCCTCAAGGTGTTCAAGGTGCTCATGGTGATAAAGTCCCTATTGTGGAGGTAGTTAATGAGGTTCTGGTGCTTCCTCCGATTATGGCTAATGGGGAGATTAGAGAGGCTCTCGTTAACCTAACCCGAGCTATGACAACTCATGTGAATAGAGACATTGGGCCTAGGGTGAATGCGATGGAGAGTAATATGACCTCTAGATTGAGGGAATTTGTGAGTATGAATCCTCCTATCTTCTTTGGTTCTAAGTTGGGAGAAGATCCCCAAGCTTTCTTGGATGAGGTGTATAATATCGTACAGTCTATGGGAGTGACTTCTATGGAGAAAGCGGAGTTAGCTCCGTATCAATTGAAAGATGCTGTTCAAGTATGGTTTACTCAATGGAAGTATAGTAGATCGGTTTAATCGGGTCCCTTAGAGTGGGAAGAGTTTGAGGAAGCATTCTTAGAAAGGTACTTTCCCCGTGAGAAGAGTGAGGTTAAGATTGATGAATTTATAAACCTTAGGCAAGGTAAGATGAGTGTTGAGGAGTATTCCTTAAAGTTTATCCTATCGTCTAAGTATTCTCCATCCTTTGTATCTAACCCTAGGGATGAGATGAGTAGGTTCTTCACCGGTGTTTTGGATATTGTGAAGGAAGCGTGTAGTACAACCATGCTCCATGGTGACATGACTATATCTAGTCTTATGGTTTATGCTCAATAAATTGAAGAGTCTAAACTTGGGAGGAGAAGTAGAGATGCTAAGAGGGTAAGAGTCGATGAGCAAGTTCAACATAAGTTTAAGAAGAGGGCTCCAAATCAAAATTGTTCTAGTGCTCCTAAGTGTAACGACCTGCTTAGTCGTTTTGAGCAGCAGATTTTATTTCTGGAAAACTGTCTGAGACGACGTATCCAACGACGGACCGTCATGGGCACGACGGACCGTCGAGGGTGTCTCGTTCCAAACACTTGGAATTCTTATATTTGAGTGCTGAAATCGACTCTCTGAACTCTGTGACGGACCTGCAGGACGGACCGTCACAGACATGACGGACCGTTGTGAGGTTCCGTTTCAGAACACTTCAACTCTTGAGAATTGGGTACTGAGAGCAATTCTCTGTCCGTCGTGACGGAAGTGCAGGACGGACCGTCGTAGGCACGACGGACCGTCACAGGTTGCGTAATCCCAGTCTGGGTCAAATTTCTGGGTAAGTTTTAAAGGGGAGTTTTGGACTATTCTTGCTATAATTATAAATTTTAGTGGGTCAATGTTAATAACTCAAATCCTTGGGGGTGTAAAGGAGATGACCTTGAGTTATTTAGTGGGTGGTTTCCTCATCTTTTATACCCAATTACATGCCAAATTGGGGAAAAGAGAGAGAGTTTGGGAGAAGAAAAAATAGAGAGAACAAGGAGAAGAGAGGAACGATCTATAGAGAGAGACAACCAAGAGGAACCAAAAATCTTGAGAGATTGCTTGTTTGATCAAGGATCCTTGGTGAAGGTAGGTTATGGTTGATACTATTTGTAGTAAACTCTTAATAGTGAATGATATGTATTGGTAGTATTGTAAACCCTTCTATATGCTTAATCTTATGCTTTCATGAATGTGATTATGTGTTTGTGATAAAATAAGCTTAATGAAGCTTTGAATCCAAAATCTTGAAGAAACCCTAATTCACCTTGTTATTGATGATGCCTTGGTATAAAAGAAGGCTTGATGAACTAAAGTAATGAGATTGATGATGCCTTGGTATAAAAGAAGGCTTGATGAACTAAAGTAATGAGATTGGTGATGCCTTGGTATAAAAGAAGGCTTGATGAATTGTTAGAATTAGGGGATCGGAGTGTCACGTTCCGACACATAGTATTAGTGGGTCGGGTGT